>VZTD01005601.1:870852-1075719 GCA_013397725.1 Rhagologus leucostigma | reverse complement strand
GGCCCAGCACCTCCTCCAGGAGCGCTGGGAGCTGCTGGCCAACCACACCTGCCTGCAGGGTCCCGCCCTGCAGCGGCTCATCGAGGTGAGCCCGGGCGCGGCGGCGGAGCGGAGCTCAGCACCCGCTGGGGCTGCGGGGCAGGCGCTGCCTCAGGCCCGGGGGGCGAGAGCGGGGCGGGAGCGGCAACAACCGCGCCTCCAGCCCGAGAGTAACTTTAAAAAAACCCCAACAAAATCCCCCAAAACTTTTTCCCTATAAAAGTGTACGCGCGCGCATCATCCTGTCTCGAAGAAGCCGCCCACGGCGTGGGAGAAGCTCTCCGCGGGCAGCCGCCTCGGTCGCGTCGCTCCGTGCCCGCGGGCGCGCCGGGCTGCCCCAGCTCCGCACCGCGGGCTGCGGCCGCCTGGGCTCCCCGCTGACAGAGAGATGCTTTCGTTCTCCGCTGCCGTCCCATGAGCTGCGGCGTTCGCGGGTTTTGAAGCGTCGCCGTCTTGGCCGAAGGCAGGCGGTGGCGGGGTGTCCGCTCATGTGACAATTACCTGCGGTTAATTACAGGTGGTTTAGGTTTGTTCTTGCACTTACTAAGCGAGAGTTATAGTCTGTGACATCTTGCGAGCCGTAAATTCTAATGGGAAAGCTTTGTCGTGGTAAATTTAATTGGTGTTTATACTAGTGTCAAACTTTTTCGTGTTCTGCTTGTTGTTCAAAGGGAAATAGAAAGTCCTTAGGTCTCTTAAGTTATCCTTGAAAATATTTGTGAAGATTTTTATAGGATGGTTGCAAAACGTAAAGCAATAACAAAAGCAGTCTTACTAAAGTACAGATATTTATGTCATTTTGCTCGTATCTGTATCATCAAAATGCAACGATGTTCTCTCTTTGCTCAGTTTTTGCCTGAAAAAGAAAAACACGTTATTGAAGTGTCTTGAGTACTTACCCAAACCCTTTGATTTTCATAGGTGCTGGTAGTTGAGTATGTACTCCTTGCTTTGGTCAGTCTCCCTTAAACAGATGCTACCAAACACAAAGAAAACCTGGAGTCAGTTTTTTGTTTTGCAGGTTTTTGTTTGTTTGTAAAAACAGTGTATGATGGTGACTGAAACCATAGCAGCTGGTCACTGCAGTTCAAAGAATCTAAAAGGGACTTGGTTATATGCTTCCTTTTTTTTTTTTCCCAGCAGAGAGGAAAATACAGAAACCATCAAATATGATAATCATGTCAGGTGTTTCAGCAAGGCTCTGGCAGACAAAATTATGCTGATTACCTATGTCACACTCTCATCCGTTGACTTTCTGGATGGTATATTCTCTGTTGGCAGTCAGTAGTACGGTGGTCATGTGCTATAAATTTGGACTTTTGTTAGCTACTGTACTAACTGCTTTTATTATTTATGGTGTGTGCTGTGCTAGCTGTGGAATTTAAATAGAGAGATGTGAGAAATATAGCAAGGACTAGTCTAGCATTTCATAAAGCTGTCTTAGCCAAGCTTCATTCAGCACTGGCCTATTGTGTAGTGATCACCTGGCGTGGCACTTGCCCAGGGGTTGCAAGGGCAAGAGGGTTTGGTGAAGGATGGTAATGAGGTGCTAGTAGTGGAGAGAAGATAATCACAACTAAATAGGTAAAAATGTCATTCTGACAGTTTGTTTTACTGCAGCGTGACCTCTACTAGTTCTTGATACCCCCTGGAATAGGGGAATAGGACAGCCACTGAAATCCCTTTAGACCAGAGGCTGTTACAATATGCTGTGTGAGTACTTAATCGTGACTGAGCAAGCCCTTGACGGGAAAGTTACGAATAAGCTTTGATTCATTTTATGGAGTGTTTATGTGTGCCCTTGTGCTCTGAGACTTTGAGTTTGAACGACTGTGTGTTATTTTGAATAACCTTAACACTGAAAAATTAATCCTAAAAAAATCCACAGAACTGATTCTTTCCTACACTCTTATAATTTCCTGTGCAGCAATCACTGGCATGCTCTAGGTGTGCTCAGAAAGAAATGTTTTTCTGTGCAGTAAATTGTTATTGGAGTACATTGCACATTGGTTATCAGGCAGTGTCATCACTGGCTCTCTTCAGATAAGAAACTTGTATTCTAGATACACAGCTGATTATTTGCTAATTAAGAAAGACATATAAACAGTGTTTGTGAAAATGTAAAGCAGTGTGTGAATTTTAATTGCCTTGACATTACTGGCAATTCCTCGTTGTTTTCTTACAGCTCTTTCATTCCAGATAATTCTAAGCTGTGTTTATTTTAAGTGTATAGGGGCCAATATGAAATAAAATCCTAGTTTGCTAAGCAATGTACAAACGTAATTTTACAACCTGTTTATCGCTTAGTTCCTAGTTACCAGCCGGGAGTGGAAATCCACTGTTCCAACCCTTGCGCAGATGGAGAGCAACAGAGAGCTCTGGCTTTGAGGAGCTAGCAGGAGAGCATGGGGTGAGGATGGCGGGAGGGAAGCAAAGCAAACAAACCATGCTGTAGTAGCTAGACCAGTGAATTATCATTCAGTAATTTCTGTGACTCAGGTCCTTTCCAAGGAAGAAGTAATCTTCTAGTTAAAAAAGAGAGGACAGAAGGAGCTGAAAATAGCAGACCAACAGCAAAAACAGAGCAGTGGAAGAGAATGTGTTAGTGTGTGACTTCTGTGGTGGTGGGTCCCTGCTTCCTATAGCTGGATTTTGTTGGGGCTCTCTTGCTTGGAAGGATTGGCTGGCTCTTCCCCTGTGGGAACAGTTCCACATTTCCCAAGTAGCTGAAAGTACCACGTGCAAATGCTTTACATGAAAGCAAATAAACAATGCATGGTTATGTGTTTATACACACATAGAGCACAATGTGGCCACAAGTCTCTCTACAGTGCATCCAGTGACATTTACTCAAGGAACACAGAAGTTTGACTTCGTTGACCCATCTAGCCCCAGGCTATTTTTCTGCCATTGTATACAGTCTGACATGAACATGTGCTCACCAGGAACAAGACTGAGAGCAGGCTATCCTCGTGAGCTGCTAGGCAACATGCAAAGAGGTCAGTATCTGGCTTTTTATTATAATTATGGCAGTGGTCTTTACATGCCAGAATTACTGGGTGTGAGGTGACATCAAAGGAAGCTCTCAATGACAAGACTTGCAGAAGATGGCAGCAGATGCAATGATAAGAAAGATTGCAGGTGGTATACTCTCAATACAATGAAGAAAAGTAGCTGGACTCAGCTGGGGAGAAAAATATCTAAGAGTCTCTGTCCAAGCAAAAATTATGTTGGTTCTAGATTTTGGAAGTGTCCAGAAAGTGAGGCTGCACACAAAGAGGACACCTTTTGTACGGGCGTATTCCTTAGAGCTGAGACCCGCTCTGACCTTTTGGGGTTGGGGGCTCCTAGACACGCTTAAGTGCCTCGGATTTATTGCATAGTGTGAGTGTATATATAGTTCTGGTCCAGCTGAGCTGTCCTCCAAACTCACTTCTTTTCCTGCATCATTTTCAATGGTTACAGGCACTCAGCTGCTGTACTTGCCAGTGTCTCTTTAATCAGATGATTGGCTGTAGGGCAAAGCTTGGAGCTGCATTTTTTGTGTGTTACCCTATTACTATGACATCCTTTTCATGCTATCCTTCCTTTTTTTGATAGAAACCTTTTGTTGTTTTATACATATTTCCATAGTACAGATGTTTCCTATATTTATTATGTTGTTCTATCGGTTTTCTATTGTGGATATATAATGCTATTTAAACACAGTTGCATTCATAAAATGAGACTATGAAAGCTGAGATAATTTTTTTTTTGGCCTAGAAAGATTTAAGGTGTAGTGAAAAGGCCGTAATGCTAAAGGGCAGGTTATAAACTAAATGGCTGCAGGTGGATCTAGATACTGTTATCTCCAGAGTCAGCAGCTAGAAGTACACAGAGAGTTTGAGTAGATGTTTACAAGAGCAGTGAGATCCCACATGACTGAAAGATCCTCATCAATACCTTGGCTTGTACTGACATTGAACCAGCAGAGAATTGTGACAGCTGTCAGGAAATAAAACCCTGAAAACACAGTTTACTAAAATAGTCTTGCACTCAGATGTTGCAACAGTAAGGGGTGAGCATCAGAGATTGCCTTCCAGTGGTGAGGGTCTTTAAGGAACAGCAATGGCTCTTGCTACTGTGGAGCTGTAACATCTATATAGAACCCAATTTAGTCAAATTAGCTTGTCACAGATGTAATAAGGTTGATCCCCTGTAATTTTTCTTTCCAGCTTCATGCTTATCAAAATGTACTACTACTTTGCTTAAGTTACAGCCAGTTCATCGTTCTCCAGACCTACTGATTAAAAGAGCTGTGGGTACTTTACCAAGAATGTGCATTCTGTGCTAATAATACCATCTTCTAGCATACATTTGACAGAAGTTGTTGAAGGTAAAATCATTATTTTGTAAGGCAGTAGGCTGGCACTATATTGTTACACTTTTTGGAAGGTGACAAGAAAACCTACTGATGACCTCTTTCTGGTTAGTTGACTCAGCCCTAGGTCTTCTGGTCAATGTAGTGTCTAGTACCTGTGTTCAAAAAGAGAAAGACAAGGGAAAAAGCAGGGCAGCCTATTATATTATACCTCTGCCTAAAGACATACGTTCTTTTGATGTTATCAAATTCCCAGTTACAGCTGGTCAGGCTTGGTGGGAAGTAACAAGGGAATGTAGCCAGTTGGCATTGACTGGTGGGCGTCTCAATAACCTGTCCTACCAGGAACGTTTGACACCCACAACTAGCAGTGAATAGCTGAAGACTGGGGGTGCCCTCTAAAAAGAGAAATGGTAATTATGGTTCTTATCAGTTGTTTGAAGATGTGGGTTATTTTTGTGTGTACTTGTTCTTCATACTCTATCTTTTTTAATGCAATTAAAAGAAAAACAACTGGGGAAAGAAAGCTCAGTTTTACAAGGGTAATACAATTCAACCTTGCTGTGTTCTGTAGATTATACAAGCAGCTTCTTTCACCTTCTTTCAACAGGCCTTGCCTACTTCTGTTGCAGCCCAGCTGTTGAGTTACTGTTCTCATTGGAGTTTGGGAAGTGACTGGAATTCGGCAACACTTTGTCTCACGTGCCACAGATTCTTCCTTGATATAAAAGCTTAATTTTCGGAAAAAGTACTAGTGGCTTAGGGTAGCATCAGTTGCAGCATTACTGTACTAGACTACATCTTTTGCTCCTTTCCTGTTGATGTGTAAGTCCAGATGAATTCTAGAAACTGTAGCGCAGACCCAGCTGTGAAGTAAAAGTGCATTTGCTATCAGGGTTCCTTTGGTTTTGAGGAACTAGTGCCAATTACATTAGCAAACATTGCTGGGGGGACAGGGGAGCAGTTGCTTGAGCAGCTCTCAGGTTATTCAAGTGGCATAAAGTTAAAAAAAAAAACCTCAAGACTATGAATTCAAAAGAATCCGGGTGTTTTGGTTTTTTGGTCTGTTTGTGTTTGGTTTTGGGGTTTTTTTGGTTTTTTTGTGCCAGTTCTTCTTTCAGGCAGAATTCAGGTAAGTTTCCACTCCAAGCAAGGACAAGGGATCAGAGCTCCTGGCTGGCGAAGGTGTGATTAATAATCTATTTGCCAATTATTTGGGAATTAATTGACCTTTGTCCTTGGAATCTGAGACCGAGGTTAATGTTAACCATTTTCTTCTGATTTACAGCGGGTATTCTGTGAGGCATAAATGAATGTTTATATGCCAACATTGGACAGAATTTCCAGTGCACGAAGTTTGTGAGTTGTTTTCTCATTAATCTGAATGGTAGCTTGGTGCCTTTTGAACACCTTCTTTCCGTCCTTGATATGTTGCAAAGGCAAGGAAAAGTGTCTGAAATGAGGTAAGCCATTTTCAGGAGGACATGTATGCCCTGGAAAAGTTGATTTTTGTATATGGATATGTAAACTTCAACTAAACTTGGGAATAAAGTTTCTTATGCTGGTCCACTTGCACTTTTTTTTGCCTTCCTTGAGAACTGCTTTCAAATACACTTAGTAAATACTGCTTTTGCCTTTAAAGGTATCTCAAGATTCCCATGACCTCTGGCCAGAATGCCACAGTTCAGAAGCATGGGACAACAGCAGTGGCAGGAGCCGTAGTTTATAAAAAGTTCATTTCTATGACTCTTTCCCTGATGGTTTCCTCCAGAAAAAAAAAGTCAGGAATTCTTATGTATATACTTGGTAGGGTCATAATCTTTTGGGTCTTTGCTTTTGTCATTTTCACTTAACTCACTCATTTTGGGGACAGCAGGCAGATTAGAATCAGTCTGTTTAATTATTTATATAAAGCTTTTTTTTTTTGCTGTAAAGTGTTCTTGTGGGAGAAAAGAAGCATAGTGTTCTGAAGAAAGAGATCGTGAGGAACATAGTGCCTCAGTTTACATATACACATTCATTCTTTACTGCTGATCTTAAATGCCTTTTTTGAAAGCTGTATCCTAGTCACATGCTGTTGTGCCTCAGTGTAGAAAAGAAAGATGAGATTTTTAGTTGGTGTTAAGGAGGTCAGATTAAATAATGGTCCTTCCTTTTGCAGTACTTGGTGATCAGAAGCCGTGCTGCAGCCGCAGTCTGGTGGTGGAGGGGCCCACATGTGATGATAATGGTTTAAGAGAGGAAGTGTGTAAGCTGAGAAAGCTGGGAGTTGCCCAGAGCTGATAACACAGCAAACATGGTAAATGAGACTTACGGGTATGGCTGAAGGATAGAGTGGCTCTGCAGCAAACAGAAAAGAATAAACTTAGATTTTGTGGGGAGGAAGATGTAATACTCAAAGGTCAAGTGGGAGCCAAACTGTAGTTGTTGGGGGTGGGTTTTGGTGGTTTGGTTTTTTTGTTTTGGGTTGGGTTTTTTTAGCTAGATAGTATGAACAGAAGAGATCTTTTGGGTGTAATTCAAAGTGTATGGTTTAATTTTTGCTGGTATAACTGTAACTACATTGGGTTTATTGCTGCAAAGCTGTGTAGAGTGGAAAAACTCCAGTATAGATGAGTCACTCATTATCAGTCATCTGTGGAAGTGCAGCCCCAGAGCTGTGAAGGATTAAAATTCAGGCTGTAAGAGTGATTTAATTTTTTTAGTTTCTTTTTTTGACTCAAATAAGGAAAGTGATAATGTTGTGTTTGGATGTTGCTGCAGAAAGAACCAGCAATTGATAATAAATGACAAGGAAAGAAAGGAGTATTTCCATCCTAAAATAAGTGTGATAAGGGAGTCAGCAGAAATCTACAGCTTCCTCACAGGGTTACCGCTTAGCTTGAATTCAAGGAGGGAATTCCTTGCAGAAATATGTGCAAACCAGGCTTTTGTACTGAGATATAATCTAACAAAGCTTGCATTTGCAAGCATTATCTTATGACATTCCTAACTGAAACTTCAGAGCTTAAACTTGACAAAGGTGGAGCTGGAAGCCAAATTTGACTATTCCGAGGCATGTTTTTATCACAAAGGTAACAGGACAGGCATCTACATTTTAAGTAGACCTCTCTGAGTGGAAATCATGCTGATGTTCTAATCACCAGCCATGGAAATACCAAGTAGCACCATGCAAAGCCTACTTGCATGGTCAAAAACCAGAACAGCCTACTTGATGAGAAAATGTGGCAGCCTGCAAATGAAGTTTCATTGACCTATGAAGGTCTAAGAATTTAAAATCTCAATTTATAAATCCTACAGGAGTTACAATAACTCCCATGAAACTTTTATCTGTAGTTTAAAATTGTGTAAGTATTGTCAGGTAAAGATGTAGTAGTCACTGTGAATCGTAAATTATTATCGCTTTAGAGAGGGGGAAATAAGTGCAGAGAAGTGAAACTGTGGTTTTATGTTGTACAGCTTGTCTGTCAGTAGAAATCAAAGAACCACTGCATTCTGTTTCTTTCTGATTATTTTAACACCCACCTGTTTCCTTTCTGCTCTTTGAGTTGCACATGACCTTTAAAGTTCTCAAAATATCAAGCCCAAGCTCTCCAATTTCCGTATTTATTGGGTTTGAGCCGTTGGTGGTATTGACTGGGGTCTTAGACAAGGCAGATAGCTGCTTTTGAACACTGGATTTAAGATGCTGTTTTTACCAGTGCCTTTTAATGCATTAGGTTTTGAGGCAGACACTGTATAAATCACTAACCTAATTAAGAGAAAAAGGAAAACCTCTAGGATTTCACCTCAAAATAATCATAAAGTAAAACGAAGTTTCTGTTTCTCAAAAAGGCTGGCTAAGGAAACTAAGCACTTAGGATGCAACATGTGTGATTCACTTTCTCTTTAGTACATCTTGAATCCACAGGCTAAAATATACTTGAAGTTTATTTGAAAATCAGTAGCAGAGACATATCAAGACTTCTTCAATGGAAAAAGCAGGGGGAATTCAGCTGTTCTGCTAGAGTGTTTATCAGCTGGGTTTTTTCCTGTGTTCTGTCTAAAATTATAAACCATTTTTAATTTTTCTGTGAAAAAGACCAATAGCCAAAAGCAAAAATCTGAAGAAACATAGTAAATTAAGGAGAGTATTCTCTGATATCTCCCTGAATGCTCGCTCAGCCTTCAGGAGTTTGCAATCCAATGACTTCCTGTGCCAGAAGTAATTTCTGTGTATTAATAGCTGTCTATGGATTTCTCTTTCATGAATCCGCCTCCATGGGCACATCTGCAGGAAGGCAAGCTCCATTAGTTCTACCATTCTCAGGAGAGTCAATCTTTAATTTTCTGTCATCATTGTTGCTGTGACAAAGGTTGATTCTAGATAGTATAATAAAACATTTTTTACTTCAGAAAAACAAAAGCCTGTATCCTTTTTTCCACCCACTGTGAATCTTCCCTTTTACGGGTGACATCTGTAGCTCTTTCTTCCCAACAGTAATGAATTTTCTTCTGGGAGTGTTCATTTATTCAAGTGGCTTCGATTTGCATGACTATTCAGTGGTCCCCATTGGGCTGGCTTCAACAGGTGGGTGGGCCTAATGGTTAATGATGTTATCTGGGTGTTTGATAACAGGATTTAACAAAGAAATGCTTAGAGGCTTATTGCTGAAGGGTCTTGGAGACCTCAGCAAGCATACCAAGTGCCTCTGTACCAGAAACAAAACAGCTGGCACGCTGCAGGCTCAGGGCTCGCTCTTTGCCAGTGAGTAATGGTTACGTGGTGCTTCCTTCCCACTGGGAGCAGTTCAGGTCACCATGCCATTTAGGGCAGATACTGTGGCCTGTTTGCAGAGCCTCAGGACACATCCTGTGCTTCCTGGCAGTAGCATCACTGTTTGGGGAAAGTTAACAGTGACCCGGGCATGCTGAGTTGTTAAAAGTCACTGCAAAGCTGGCGTGGGTGTTCACAACTGCTCAGCCTCTTGCTTCTAAACCAGGCAGAACAGACGCGGTGCAAAGATGTGAAATTAAACGTTTAACAACTTGGTTACTGCTGCTTGCTTCTCACATGATGTCTTTTGCAGGCTCTTTGTTTCCCTTTTCTGCATGAAGATTTTTCCATTTCCTTGGGCCAATTCAGCCACAGGTTCTTGCAATCCTCTCTGGTTCTTAAGTGTTTCTGACTTTAAAAATGTTATGTTGTATGTTATATTGTCAACTGCTGAGCTTGTGTCAGCAGGACATCAGACAGGAGAATGGACAATAAACATGCTTCATGTTTAAGTTTTTCAAGTGTCCCTGATCCAGTTGATGATAAATTTATCTGAGAACTGGACTGTTGCTGTTCCAGCAGGTATATATGTATTCAAGACTAACTACTTACAACTGCAGAGATCACAGTTTACAGAAGGAAATTTTTAGGAAAATATCAAGCTTTTTATTTCAAATTTAACTACTGTTTTCTGGAGGGGGAGAAAATAGGTCATCTGTATAAATTTCTAGTGTCTCTTGCCATTTGACTTACTTTGGGACTTATTTTATGTTCATGCAAACTGATTCCTGTCTAGGCCATTGCCTGCAGTTTATTACGCTTCTTAAACCAAAGGTCGAGTGTTGTCAGCCTGCACCCCATGCAATCTGACAAACCTCAGTGCAGACACCAGACTTGGAAGAAGAATGATGGGTGGGGGAATTACACACAACTGTTCAAAACAAATCCTGCTGGGGGCTTCTTGAGACAACCTTTTGTCTCTTTTTTTTTTTTTTTTTCAGGGGTAGTTGCATGGAGAAGGGAAGGAGGGCTTGGTTCTTTTATGTCACTAATGCTATATACAAATTCGTTTTTTGAATTGCCCCACTTACGTTACAGTGACAATTCACAGAAGGAAGCAAAAGGCAGTACAACATAATGTAATCCTTAGCCCTTCTCAGAGCACGGACTCTGCTCTGTCTCATAATTTGGAATTTAATAGATTATGATGTGACCCTGAGGGGTTTAAGTTGCCTTCAGTTATAAGTAAATCAAGATATTTCTGCAAATGCACTATCAAACACTGTTTATTGATTAGAAAAATGTGTTGATCTTGGAGCTGCTCCTTGGTCTTAGCGTGAGAATTAGTAGCCCTAGAGAAAAGAGATAATGATCCTTGTAGTTAAGCTGCTGCTTGGGACCCAGGAAACAGTTCTTAATTCACAGCCTTGTATAATATTATATAAATCATATAAATTATGTAGAGCACATTACATCAGTAAAATGGGACAAAGCTTCCTTGCTTTGCAGGCTTGATGTGCCAGTTTGTTTGGTGGATGTATAAACTACAACTTCTTTGTAAAACCAACAACTGATCAAAATCTGAGTGTGATTCCTTTTATTATCAGTGGTGAAAGTTTTATCAGCAGTCTTTGTTAGAACAGGGACAGTATTATTTAGTATCTGCATGTCTTTTTCAGAGATGATGAATTTTATATATTCTTGGCTACACTTTTGCATTGAAGGATAATCAACTGTCAAGGGAAGTGTCAGTGTGAAATGTTTAGTGTACATGCTGTGAATAATGTTTTGGACACAACAGTCACTAATTTTGTTGGCATGGGAAGGCATAGTCAGACATGGGCACCATTAAGACATCTGATATCTTATTTTGGCATAACTGCACACTTCAGCTAGTGACTTCTAGGTTTTTCCCAGGAGGATTGAACAGAATCAGGCATCATGCTAATCTGATCCATTCATTCACATTTGTAGTCCTGCTGTGGGGACATTTTGGCCAACCTGAGTAGTCTCAGTCTCCTGTAACACACCAGATGCATTCCTCCAGGGGATCCCCTGCAAGGGATCTGTATCATTTACATATGCATGTATATTTGCTGCACTGGGACTGCTGCCATTGGAATATCCCATCTGGAAACATTTCATTTTCCTAATGAATATGTCATAAGGCAGTCTTAATTACTGTCTGTCTAGGCCTTCTCTAGTTAGATCTTACCCTCCAATCTCTTCCACATTTATCTCTATAATCTACCATGTGCATGTGCAACTTTCTTTTATTGCTGTGGATGCTCTTTTCTTAGAAGCAATATGCTGGCTTTTGGCTTTCCTGACCTTGCAGCCCTTTGGTCTCTAAGGCACAAGATATCCTTTCTTAAAAGGGAAACAACAGAATCAGAAGTGGTTGTAGTTTGGGATTTTACCAGCCAGAAATGGAAATGCCGGTCACGTGAACTTGCCTTAAAGGGGTTTGTGGGATCTCACATTATTCTCTCTTTGCAGGGTATCATCCAAGCCTACAAGAGTGGCGTAAGCCTCCAGGGAAACACCACTAGCCTGGGCAAGTGGGACTTCAGTGGGTCTTTCTTCTTCTCCATCTCTGCAATAACAACCATTGGTAAGAGTTCCCTGCTTACGGGGCCACCTCATAGGTGGGAGAAGACTGGGAATGAGGACCTGTACTCAGATGCTGCTCCAGCACTATGTGGTTCCCTGGGGCTTGCAGTAGGCAAGTAGGGAAGCACCCATGAACCTAGCCCTAGGAATGCTTTGTCAGTGCCAGCACAGTAATGATGTCTAACTGATTAGACGCAGAGATAATTAGCTCAGGACATATTCCTAGTAAGTTACATGGCTTCTGGGGCCTGAACTTCATGGTGCTGCACTACCTGGGCTTTCCCAAGCCTTGTGCACTCTGAGAAGTCTGAGGTGTGAATTGTGCATTGAAATGAGCTTTTCCTGTCACAAGGACAGCAATGATTTTGGAAAATTCTTGATACTGGCTATTGCATCTTCAGAGACTAAATTTATGAACTATTCCTCCTTATTACTATTTGTATTAGGTGAGGACTTGCTTGTTCAAGTGAAAGTTAAATAGCTGGATAAACATACAATTCAGTTGACTCAGGTTTCAGCAAATGGGTAATGCAAAGCCACAAAGAAATCATGGAAATAAGTAGGGGGAGAGAGAATGGAAACAATAAAATGTATTAGGTACAGAGCTACTTAAGGTAGATGCTATTGATTGTTGTCAATTTATGTCCCCTGTCCCTAAAACCATTAATAACTTGCTCTGATGTCGTTTGCTTATGGTGTGACCTAGTATTAAGAAAAAAAGCATGGAGGGGAGAGCATGTGGAGAGGTGGTTGTTGAGTATAAAAAATCCTGATTTGTCAGCTCTCTTCAATTTTAAGTGTATTTTTAAATCAAGAATTTTCTTGTTGTACCCAAATGGAACCTTCTTTTGATTTCTGATTATTGAAGATACACTGGCTTCAGAACACTAAGCCCCCAAGCATGAGCTCAAAGAAAGAGAAGGTTTGTGGGTTTTTTGTGGGGGTGGAGGCGAGTGAGTGGTGGTGTGTCGTCTTCCTGTGACTCAGTACGTCTTTCTGCCCTGCTCTTTTGTGTTGCATGCTCTACATGCGTTGTTCTGGTTGGGAACACTCAGTGTGTTGCACTGCCAGGCAAGTGTTGTACCAGATGATGGCAGTGGAGGCTCATCAGACAGGGTTACACAGGCTGTGGGTTTCCGGCCGAGCAGTTCCTTCCAAAGGAAGGTGCAAAGCAGCATCTGCTCAGAGATGCTTTGCTTGCCGCAGTAGTGAATCCTGATGAGTTTCTAAGCCATCAGAGTGACTGTTTCACCACAGCCAATTTAAGTTAATGATATTCAAGAAGGATCAAATTTATTGTGTTAAAATATAAGGGGATCTTGTGATGTTGGCAGACATCTAGACTAATAATTTCTGCTCTTCTACTGAGAGTAGCTGCTAAGCTACTTTCCCTTCCCCAGCCCCCCACTTCCCTCTGTTTTTTAAGTGAACTCCTCACCCGGATGGCTGCAGGGAAGGAGGACAGGACAGGGCATGACACAATTACGTTGATAGCAGAGGCAATTGAAAATTGAAAAGAACCAAATATTGCGGCTCTTCATCTCATAATTTTAAAGCTGATGCTATGACTCTAGGGACTTGTTTATGATTTTTCAGTTGTGGATTTGAGAATGCCGTACAAGTTGCTTCTATGCAGAGAACTGCAGACAGCTGGACCCTTCATTCTGCTTTTTCAAGTTAAACTGATAGTTGCATACAGGTTAGTGTCTTAACACTCTGTTGATAACAGTATGTTGTAGAAGAGAAAACTACAAATGGTTTCACAGAGCCTCACCCTGAGTCTGTTATCATAATCTCTATGCAAATTCTTGAGATAGCTAGGGGTTCAGCCTCACTGAGGATACCACAGCGTGACTGGAAAGGATAATTGATGATATCAAGTAAAGAGACAAGCTCCTTTCCAAAGAATTCAATGAAGTTCAAAAGGGGTGAGTCACAATACGAAACTTCTTGTATAAGGCATGGCAATGAGATAAATGACAACTGAGAAGGCTTCTTGAGGATTTGTAGAGGTTTTAGTGTTCTTACATGGCAAGGAAGAGTTTCTTAGGCTGTGATTATGGAACCAATGAAAGCAGGTCCAGCTGCACAAGATTACCCCGTAGAAGTTAAAACCCAAGGCATTCTGGCAAATGAGTTCAGGAAGGGTAGAGTTAAGATGATACTGGAGAAGAGAGATTCTCGGGAATTTAGGGGTACTGTATAAAGATTTTTGAAGAATGTGGATGGCCTCTATTCCGTGTGTTCCAGCTGCTGCACGTCCTTTGGCCTGTTTGTCTCTTGCACATTTTTTCTTTGCAATTAACACTATTCGTGCCTTTCTGGCCTCTTATGCAACATCTTTGTGACTCTTTTCCTTAGTCTTCTCGAACAGCATTGCCAAAGCCACTATCACTTTTACCTTCATCACTTTCCTCTGAGATGCTCTTTCTGTTCTGCCAGCTCCTGTATTCTGCTTTAGGTGCTTTAGACCCCTCAGAAGGCTTTGACCATTTCTCAAGTCCTTACCAGAACATTTTCTCCCCAGGATGCAGGAAGGGATGTTAACTTCTTTCCCCATTAACACCAACTGAGCGGCATTAGCTTCTTTCTCCAGTGACAAGCTTTAAATCCCCATGTCTCCTGTTGCAGCATCTTCTGCATTGTGTCCTTCTTCCATTTAAATGAGAGCCTCATCTGTTTTCACTACTAGTGATTAAAAGCAGCATGTGAACTTTGCTTAAAAACAAAGTGAGTGCTAACCTGCAGGCTGGGCTTAGTTGGTGCCTCAGTCCCAAAGGTTTAAAGAACAGATAGGTGTGAACTAAAATCTGTTTAAAGAAGTGCCCCAAAGCCTATGTAGTTTTTGGCCAATCTCATAATTTGAATGGAACTGCATTTGTAACTTTTGGGATGGGCAGCCCTGTCTGCCTGCTGCTTCTCCCCACTGTTACACTTCTGTGCTTTCTTCATTGCTGTCTTTGTCATATCGTATCATGCCAGATTTTATATGTTATCTCATTTTCTGCAGATTTTTCCATAAGAACCCCTTCTCTAATGCCTTGAAGGGTCATCTTCAAAGTTACTGTAGAGCTGTAGTACTAAACATGATTAAAGAAAGAGAAGCTAATTTGCTGCTGGTTTTATCTCTCAGATTTCTTTATCCCTTGCCGACACAAAGTCTCTCCTTTCTGTGTTTACTCTCCTCCTACTTAGTTTGGACTAACAGGGCAGAGGTCAAAGCAAGTTCAGAGTGGGGCACAAAATGAAAATTCCTAAAGTCAAATGACCAGAGGGTGGTGTAATTTCAGAGAAGGTGCTAGGAAAAGGCTCTTTCCATAGTCAGTGATGACGCTGACTTGTCTGTGCAAGCCTAGGAGTAGAAGGAATATTGTCCGCTCTAGCCTGAGTATCCCACTTAATATTGGGTGGATGGATGCCATTGCCTAGTGCTGCATTACCTTTTTCTGGTGGCAAAGCCACCAGAATTCAGTTGTGTGAATTTCAAGGGCTCTTTTTTTAAATATAGAATGGGACAAGTAAATAATCTCACCATGAAGAAGGGAAATACCTTCTTCCTGTTCTTTCCTTCTCTGGTTAGCACAGTACGTAGCTCCTAAAAGCAATACCCCAAAGCACTGGGAGATAACATAAAGGCATGGATCAGGCTACTCAGTGAGTGATGGTATTAACACACTGTTACAGATGTTGAGTAGTTGCCACAGAGGATTCCATTGCGGGCAATAAAACAGTAGCAATTTCAGGGCTGTGAAATCCTGGGAGGGTAAAGCTTTGGGCCAGCAAGAGTTTTGTGAAACCTCTGACCCTCTGCAGTGCTGCCCAGTGTCTGGTGGAGCTCCTGAGAAATGGCCAGGTTTCTGCCCATCTCTGGCTGACAATCCATTGGGGAATTCAGTTAAACTAACTTGATGGCTCAGACCGATTAAAATACAGAATAACAGTATGCGATCGCTTTCGTATTTGACTCCTCTGTGAGCCTCGGGAACCTCTTGTGTAGGGGAATTCTCTGCTGAAAAGCCGCCACTGTTAATGCATTGATCTTTTCCCTGCCCTGAGACAGCGGAAAGAGCTGCTCTACAGGCTTGGCCGAGTGGGATGTGGCACAGTATTCTGTGAGAGGTCGCTGGTGGATGTGGGGATAGCCACTCACAGCAGCATCCTCTGAGCTGTCTCCTGAGCACTGGAAATGTGGTCTGCTTTCCTGACTGCATGCCATCTCACCCAGCTGAGACTAAGCCCACTATGCAGCTTCCAGTGTACACACAGCACAAATCAAAGACTGCAGTACTCATCTGAAGCACTTTTTTCACTCACTGAAGAAGTGTGTAACCAAATTTTACTCTTACCTGGAACTTCATAGGGCTAAAGCTGTTAATAACTCTGCCCTGGTTCAACTTGCCAGGGTTCCAGTGAGCTTCCCCATATAAGACAAAGTTCCTGAGATTCTGCAACCACTAGCTTTTAAAATCAAATTCTTCAAGTTTTTGGTTTGTTCTAACTATAAAACTGAGACGCCACTGCAAGCAGTGTGGCTTCTTGGGGCTTGTGTCCTGTTTCTGTCTCTACATTTGGGAACCTGTAGCATCCTCCCTGGATGGATGAGTTGGAAATAACTGTGACTTCACATGTCAGGTGTCCTTAGCTGTGTCCAGCTGGTAAGTGATCTTGAACTTAGAGCAGACTTGGTAAGTACAATGTGAAATCTCACAAGAAGCTTGAGAAGCCAAGCATGTTAATATGTTTTATGTAGTTATGGAGACATTCAAAGTATAAGGGAGGATAGGAATCCCTGACTTGCTGATTTTCGGGTGAATGTAGGTGGTACCAAATAACCTCTGAAAATCCTAATGCTTGTAAGATCATAGGATAATTCAGGCTTCCTGGTACCGCAGGAGGTCTCTGTCTGCTTAAAGCAGTCAGCTATGAGGTCAGAGCAGTCTAGTGAGGGCTATGTCAGGGTCACCTTCCACCTAAGCTGGGGCCGTGCTCACGTTTTTGGGAACCAGACAAACATTACCCTAAGGCTCTGTGAGTGATCAGTAGATGTGTTTGTGGTTTTTCCTCTTTGAATTACACAGAAACGTCTTTTCCATCTAAAGTGAATTTTCATGTCTTATTTTTTTTCTCAGCGAAATATTTGAGTTTTTCATGAAACAAACTTTTCATTTCTCCTGGATTAAAACATCCAGATCACTTATAAAGACCACAAGGGAAAGAAAAGTTTAAGTTTCCTGAAAAGTGTTAGAGGAGGAGCTGGTGGTGGGAGGAGCTGAATAGTTTAAGGATTTAATTTGCTCCAGTGCCTGGGAAAATAGGAATGTGGCTCACTGAACATCAGCTCAACTGCCAAGCAGAGAAGTTTTTATCTGAATATTTAATGTGCAATGCAAGATAAAGTAATTCTGGCATTGACACTCCTCAGTGAACTGCACAGTGGATACCTGGCCTGCAGGCTTAGATGGATGCCTGGTTATTCAAAGCAAAATACTATCCACAAGAGCAATCTGTAAATTTGGGATTAGACCATTTCTGTAGGAAGTGATGGCTTGTATACTTTCAGGTAGGAGGAAAGATTTGAAAAAACAAGAAGAGTTTCTTTTCTAACAGTAGCTTTATTGGTGGTTTTAGCATTCAGACACATTTTTGGGGAGATTTGGTTTAATGCAAACTCCAGGGTTTTCTCAGCAGATGAAATTTTTGGTAAGTTTTCAGATTTTTTCAGCCTATGAGAGACTTTTTGTTCTAAGCACTTTTTGATGAAAATATTCTTTTATATATATGGACAGTGAGAAAAGGAGCTGAACAAACCTCTCATTGTGGGTAGCAGAAAGTTGTGGCTGCCTCAGTTGACTGAGGGCACTGCAAGTATTGTCTTGTGAGTGAAAAGATCTTTTACTAATAAGTGTCATCTTCTTAAAAAGTCTACAGAGCTTCTGAATCCTTTATGGACAGGAATGGGAAAGCAGGAAAAAAAACCTGAATTACTCAACATATGTAACAGAAGCACATGAGTTAAAGCACATGGTTATAAGCATTTAGAAATAAAACCACTCTTGTTTTGTTTCCTCTAAAGAAACTTAACTTAGATTACACGTTATTTCAAAACGAGAGGATCTATACATGCCCTTAATGCAGCTGCTTCAGTGGAAACGCTTACACTTTGATGTCTCTGCAGTTTTTAGTGATCATTCCTCAGTGTCTCTTTGCTCAGGCGTGTGCCAGCAGCAGGCCCATTAGGGATGTGGCACAGCTGGCAGTGTAGTTCTAGTTTCTCAATCTGGTTCAGATCTTCTAATATATAGCCCGCAATGGTATAAGACACCAATTAATACTGAAGAGGGTAAGTCCTATTTTCCCATTCCTGCTTGAGTTTTATAACAATTGAGGTTTGTTGACAATTAGATTGACATCTCTTTGTCTAGTGCGAAGACAAGTGGATGTAACCAGCTAGGAGTAAATTTCTGGCCATTTTGCATAATCTAAAGTCTTCTGTGCTATTTGATTATATTTTGTATCCTGTATAAAAAGCTGGTGGGACATGGCTTTTTGGCATATGTGCAGCAACTGTGTACCAAGTCTTCAGAAAATTGTCTCAAGCTGCTGAGTCCAAGGGAAAAGGGAGCCAGAGAAATCAAATCAAAGCAGATCTGGTGTTTGGAGGGCTGCGTTCACTGTGCACATTAGGCCTTCCTACATCATCCAGTTTGCTACACTAAATAATTTGTAGTGTACAGGTTAACTTTAGGTGCTCTCCAGTCAGCACTGTGTGGCATCACCACAGTTTTCTGAAGGCTGTTGTGCTTCACACAGTGACCTGAGATCGTGGGCCTTTCTTCTCTTATGTTTTTCTGCAGAGACTGAATAACTTAGAAATCTGTGGAAAAAAGAACTGCCCAAGACATTACACAGTCTTTTAAAACTTGGTATAGAAGGAAAAGAAAGGGGAAGGGTTGGGGGAAACGACCTTGGGAATAACTGGCCATAAATGTATGTGGCTCATCTTCAGCCCCCAGCCCTACAGTAAATGCCCCCCAGCACTTTCTCCTGGGCCAGGTCAGGCCACAAAACACCCTAATCGTATAAAAGAAAAATTGGAACTAATCCACTGAAATGTCACAGCTAGTGTGAAATTCATCACACCAGACACATCTCTCTATAATTCACTTAGAAGGGGTCGTCTACCAGATGGACTTCCTACATGTCTCATTTACCACACCTGTTAGTCTAGAAATGGTGAAAGCTAGCAGAAATTAGCAATCATTGGGGAAAAGTACATTAACATTGCAAAGCTGCTCACGAAGAAGTAGCACTGGAATGAAGTCTTAATTTAGTCCCTTTTGTTTGACTGCATTTCAAAACATCTAGTTACATAACAGCATCCCATTCTTTCTGGGAGATGCTCTCCCCCTTCCCAGGGACTGATTCCTGGGGCTCCTTTTACTGTGTGCCTAAAATTATTGGAGGGGATGTCCTCCATATAATAAAATTTGGAATTTGTGGGGGTTCATACTTAGGAATAGTTTGCCCCCAGACCTTTTTATTTCTGGGTGTAGTTTGCCGGTGCACCTGCACAGCTAACTGCAGAGTTGTCCGTAAGTGATTTTTGTTAGTAAAAATGTGGCACAGAACATGTAGATAGTCCCAGCTCATAGTTGCACGCATTTCTACATTGTTGGTCAGTGGCTTATTGCAGCTGGCGTGTGACAGAGGTTAGTGAAGGAATGGGACTCTCGAGTTAACCACAGATGTTTGCACTCTCGCTTATCTGGGATACAGAGCCCAGCCCTGAGGCCTCTCCCTGCTGGGCACTGCTCACTTGCTGTGAGGCTGCAGCACCCAGAAGCTGAGCAAGGCAGCCGTGGAGGTACACCCCTGTGCTTGCTGTGCCGATGGTTGGGTGGTGCTGGGAAGGGATAGCATTATTTGTGGTGAAAAGATAATGTCTTATGTGGACATACACCAATCTCTAATGAGCAGAGGTGATTTTGGAATGTAGTCAAGGCCATAGGTCTCTGACTGGCTAAGACGCTGTTGAAACGCTTGTGGTGTGCTACTTCTTCTGTCTTTGAAAACATCCTGTGAAATACACCCTAGTTAAATCTGTCTTTCTTGTGGCATTACTGGACAAACACTGGACATTACAAGTGCAAGTCTGCAAATTTACAGGACATTTTAAAAAGAAGGTGTGGGGAATGAAGACAAGTGATTTTGAAGCCAGAATGATCTTAGGATACAAGCAAGGCTGTACTTGCAGAGCATGACCTTTTATCAGACCACTTCCCACTTTTTTTTTTTTCTTTAGGTCTGAAATTGAAATATTTTACACAGGTTAAATATAATTTCTTCAGGTATATTGACTCTAGACAATAATTTTGGTAATTTAAGGTGTATTTGGTATTTGGGGTGCAAAAGAATATAAGCAAGAAGGCAGTGTTCAGTTCACTAGTCCTGTGGGACAGAGGTAGAAAAGGGTGGTTGTTATAATTAAAACACTATTGTTGTGATTCAGAGACCATCTGACAGCCATGCAGGATCATTTACCAGCAAACCCCATGCCAACAATGCTTACAAAAATTGAACTAAACGGAAGGTTTGCATTTACGTCAGATCCTAGCTAGGGCAGTGGGTAGAGGAGAGGAAATTCACTGGTAAATGGAAAAGGAACTAAGCAAAATTGGCAGGGAAAGAAATGTTATTTTCTAGCCCAGAATAGGATATGACAAACAATGGATGTAACTTACAGTTATTTATAAAAAAGGTCCTTTTGGGGCAGCGACCTTCTCGCCTAACTTCTGTAGACTATGGAGGTTCACCCCTCCAGGGGAAGAGGGCAAGCAGAGAATATTTTAGATTTAATGCTTCATTCCTCCCCTGCCTAGGCTATGGGAACCTGAGCCCCAGCACTGCGGTTGGTCGAATCTTCTGCATCGTGTTTGCACTTTTTGGGATCCCCTTGAACCTTGTACTCCTGAATGAAATTGGGCAGCTGATGCTGCTTGGTGTTCAGCACTGTGCTTGTCGCCTAGAGGAGGTGTTTCACTGGCAGGTAAGCAGTGTGGATGGGTGTATCTCAAAGAAAGAAAAGACAGAGGACATTGTCTGGTATTTGAGATCCTATGACTAATAAGGACAGCCTGGCTGACTATTTGACCAAAAAGGCAATAATACTCAGGAATAACTGGAAGCAAATAAATTCAGTTTATGACAGCCCTATGAGGTGTCAGATAAGGTTGTTTATTAATTGAGGGAAATTCTATGATGAACGACTTCCCCTACAGCAACAGAAGTGATAAAGCATGTGAGCCATGCACAGTCCTAGACTATCTGGTCTGTTTATCATCAGTTATAGTTAGACTTGCATGGGTAAGTTACATGGAAACATTTGTGGAACAGGCTTTAAACTGGCATAAATTTAGGACTTATGAATGTGATGCCCAATTTGTGTTGACTAGGTGTCAAAGTTTAACTTCAGCTGGCATCTAAGCACCACGCAGCTACTCACTCCTTCCCAGTGGGATGGGCAAGAGAATCAGAAGAGTGAAAAATTCACAGTTTGAGGTAAAGACAGTTTAATAAGTAAAGCAAAAGCTGTGCATGCAAGCAAAACAAAACAAGGAATTTGTTCACTACTTTCCGTCAGCAGGCAGGTGTTCAGCCATTCCCAGGAAAGCAGGACTTCATCATGCGTAACACTTACTTGGGAAGACAAACGCCATCACTATGAACATCCTTGGCTTCCTTCTTCCCCCAGCTCTATATGCTGAGCATGATGCCATATGGTATGGAATATCCCTTTGGTCACTTGGGCACAGCTGTCCTGGCTGTGTCCCCTCCCAAATTCCTGTGTACCCCCAGCCTACTCACTGGTGGGGTGGGGTGAGAAGCAGAAAAGGCCTTGACACTCTGCAGGCACTGCTCAGCAACAGTAAAAACACCGCTGTATTATCAACACTGTTTTCAACACAAATTTAAAGCACAACCCTCTACTAACCACTGTGAAGAAAATAACCATCCCAACTAAAACCAACACACATGTCTGGGACAGACACACCATTTATTATAGTGGAATGCAATGAATGTTTGTATGTTTTTGTGGAGTCCATCATGATCATCTCCAAATGGAAACCAAGCTGGACTTTCCTTGCTGCACTTCTTGTGAAAATCTTTTTTTTTTTTCTTTTTCCTTCCTGTTTTACTAGAATAAAGCTTCCTTCCTCATGAAGACCTGTGCACTGGTAACTGGCTTGTTATTGTTCCTCCTGCTACCTCCCTTGTTATTCTCTGACAAAGAAGGCTGGTCTTATGAAGAAGGCTTCTACTATTCCTTCATTACCCTCAGCACTATAGGGTTTGGAGACTATGTGATTGGTGAGTAGTTCACATTTTGTTGTTTTCACCTACTGAACAGCAAAGCCAAATCCATGGCATACAAAGCTCCCCCGTGGCAGTTTGGCACTGGCAGCAATCCCCTGACCTGATGGTCAGTATGTTGTGGTGGGCATTTGACAGGTTGGAGAAGATGTGATTTCTGCCATAGCAATGCTACCTGTGGAAGAACAAAGACATTGTTTCCCAGTCAGTGAGTGGCATTGAAGTGGCCTGTCCCTTGAATGACTGTACCACCGGGCAGGAGTGCTGTGGTTTAATCACAGTAGTTGCTGAGGGCACACTTATCACACTCCAGTGCATCGGCAGCCATTAATTTTAAGCGGATGCCGCTCTGCATCATCATTAACAGACAGGGACTGTTTCTTCTGTCAAAACCCTAGAAAACTGCTTTCTAAAAGGCAGCCTAAGTCACTGAGGTGTAGACTGTCAGGCACCAGGCACTACCTAGTTTTGGATGCCAAAGCCCTTTGCCAGAGGAAATGGGATTGGATCCACACCCATTGCATTTGCTGAAACACAGGACACACCTTTTTGATAAAGACGTTCTCATTAAAAATGGATTGATTATAGAAACACATGCACCCTTGAATTCCTGAGAGACAGAAAGACTAAAACATCCTATTATGGAGTTGCCATTTTCTTTTCTTCGTAGCACTTGCTTGATGCTTAGACAACTTAGTGGCAGTTACTTTAGGACTTGTCTGTAGCACATCAAAGTTATGATTAGAGCTTGTGTAGGCACATGGAAATAAGCTTGGAATAAAGTTAGCTTGGGTAAGGGTAGCCAGATGGAGCTTAACAAAAGCTGGGTCAGTTCAGCATTTTCCTATACTGATTTTACAGATGATGCTAATCTCTGTGCTGTAGCACTTTTATTTCTCTCAGTTCCTGGTAATGCATTTGGCACTCCTCCCTCTTCCGGGTGTGCCTTCACCTGTGTAGTACCTTTGTAACTGGAATAGTGCCATATATATGCTAGGTTCAGTATGGGAATAATTGAACATGTCAGCTGTGGTGTGTAGAGGCTAAACAATCTTGTCTTACAATCTTGTATGTGTGGTTTATGTCTCAAAAATAAGGTTCAAGTGACCATCACACTGTTTCCCCACTAGTGTGATATGGAACTGGGAGGAGTAACTGGCCTGCTGGAAAGCATCTCTGCAGCAAAGGACCCGGCGGTCCTGATGGGCACCAAGCTGTCCATGATCCTACAGAGTGCCTTTGTGGCCAATAAGGCCAGTGGGTACTATCTTCCAAGGTTTGGTTGTTCTTGGAGGATTTAGCACTACTGAGGCCTCTTTTCTCCCACTCTCACAGACTCTCTCACTTGCTTATATCTGGTTTAACAAGATACATACACTGATACATAAAACCTGCTTACCTCTCTGCCTGCAGGGACCCGTTACGTACTAATACTATATTGTGGTGCGGAGTGATGAGTAGAGAAATTAAACTGTGTGCTTGAATGTGAATAATTTCACTTTGACATGGATGGAATTTGGGATTTATTTTTCTTTCTTACGGTAATATTTGCAGTTCCTAAGGAGTACTAGGCTGTTGCCTGTTGTCGTGAAACATACTTACAACACCTGTTCACATGCTAAGTAGATGGCATAGTTGCGTTTTATATAGAAATCACTAATATTAAGTGATATTTCGACTGTCTTTGCTTTACGTGTTATGTCTCCTTTGAGACACTCTTGATCCAATGTAGAAATGTTTTGGGTGATTCTATTGTAGGGATGAACCCAGATCGCACCTATCCAAGCTGGTACAAGAATGTAATCTCTCTGTGGATCCTCTTTGGGATGGCCTGGCTAGCACTGGTTATTAAATTTTGCATCAACCTTCTAGAGAGCTCCAGTGACTTCTGTCAGTGCAGGAAGAAGAATACGGACATGGCAGAAGACTTAACGGATGGTAACAAAAATAGTATGACTGGACTTCACAATGTGGAGACCTGCAGTGACAAAGACACAAAAACAAAAGGACTGGTTCAATCTCACTCCTACACAGCTCCTACAGAAGCCCTCTAGGGATGAAAAATACCCTCGGTGTCCTGTAGGTTTTAGTGCACCAGAGACGAACCATTTAGAAATGTGTAAGTGGAACTGCCCTGACCTGTGAATGGGGTGAAAGTTTGCTTATTGAGCTTGAAATGCTTCTATGCTGAATTGAGCAATGACAACGTTTCATTTGCAGCACCACCAAGAATTACCAACAGGACTCTTAGCCAAAAGTAGATTTATGGAAATATTACCTGCCCTCCCACCTCAGTCTATGAGGCAGACTTTGACATCCGTGAGCAATGCTACCTGTTGTCCTTTTCTTTGCATGCAAGGTTCTTGCAGCCTCTAGCTGTACACGTGGCACTTTGCAAATGCCACAGCCAGAAAAGCAAGTGGCATTTAATGCAAGAAACAAACAGCATGTTGCCAAAAGAAATGAAAAGAAACGAAAAGCACTGTTCAAAGCTATCTGGCAGCCATGGCAAATGTGCACCATCACCTATATATTTGTGCTTGTGAAAGGTGGTAACAAGCTTTTGCTCTCTGATCGTTAGTACAGAGATGGCAATGAGGCAGAGCTTGTAGAGGTGCCTGATAGAAACAAATTATTCAATTTTTTTAAAAGCCATTTCTGTGTCAGAGGTCTGCTAATAGAAAGAGACTAAGTACTTCAGAAGTAAGTGGTATTCAGAAGTAAGTAAGTATTTTTACTTCGGAATGTACATGGGTTCATCCATTGTAAAGTATTTTGTAGACCAAATGTCATCAGCTAAACGTGACAGTTCATTTAGATAGATTTGTATTTTGCCACATCTTGGAAGTCAGAAAAGGAGAACTTGAGGCAATTTTAAGTGTCAGTGGTTCCACCGTTTTCCTATGGCCAATATTAACAAGGGCTACTTTAATCTAGAAACAGACTGAATTTTCTTCAACTATGATCAAGAGATGCTATTTTGATGAACTTCTCATGTCATAAATGATTAGTGCACCTGTTCTATGTAGCATCTTATATATAATCACAGCTGTCTTTGATCTGAGGAATGCCAGACATGCTTATTTGGCCTTTGTGTCAGTCATGAAAAAGAACTCGGTTGGGTTTTTTTAGTTCCATTAAAGTCTCAAAAATCTTTTGATGTATTACGACATTTATAAAGGCGCAACAGTGTCTAACTCCTGGTGCCGTTTGTTTTTCGTTATCTATTCTTCTAAATTTCTTATTCCTCTTGTGCTACTTGCATCCTAAACATTAACTTTGAAAACTTGACCATGGCAGCAAACCAGAATGAAGCATTTGGTTGAGCCTTCAGCTTTTGCAATGAACCAAGATTCCATGTGGTTGGTAGAGAAAAGACTGAAAACAGAGTCTGTTGGAGTATGAGACTGAGGAATTAGAAATATCCATAGCTATATTCACAGAAATGGAGTGAGTGAAAAGTTTACAGTCTTCAGGAGCACAAGTTCTGAAACATATATTGTGAAAGAAGTGTTTCCAGAATAGGCCAGTCTGAGTGTTGATGTCTGGTGGAACTGATTACTGGAAAAATGCAGAGAAGGGATCAGCTGAATGAAATTTAGTCTGTTGACCTTTTTCTGACTGCACAGTAGAAAATGTTCTCTCAATTACTGTTTGAATGGGCAGCAGAAATCAAGAAGGGAGTGCCTTTGTGGCCAATATGATACTGATGCAAAATAAATACATTTCAAATTTTTGAAAATTGGGTAATTTCTTTAACAGCCTTTAGCATAAACTTTACTGTTTCTTCTGTGTTTCGTCTTGCTTATTTTCACTGATGGATGCACAATGTAGGTTTTACTGGCCTACATGAGGAACAAAGTGTATTTCTTTAGACATGAGTAAATTACGAGTCCACTTCATAAAATGTGGTACCCTTTAATGCATATCTTTTGCACCCTTTTTCATGTGTGAAACTTAAGTGTACTTTAAAATCTGGATGCCCAGGAGATAGTAGGAGTTTCTACTGTCAAAGCATGGGAATGACTATACTAAATTTATTTCAACTTTTACTAGAAATGTCACAGACTCTGGGAATTTCTACCAACTCTGCTCTTTGATTGAGAAGGCTTATAGAAGAGTTGAGAAGAGTTTCTTCTTTTGAATTTGAATGTCTACTGTATTAATCTCATTTAATTCATATTCCCATGTATTTTTAGGCTGTGGATGGGGTCTTCAGAAGTACCTTAGAAGTTTAGGCACCCTGGTCCCACTGAACAGCAAACAGAGTTGTGTGCGTTTGGGCAGCTAATGTACATTTCTGAGAGGTAAAAGGGAGAGGAACTCGAGGAATAGTCTTGGGAAAAAGGATAAAAACCTTTTGCAGATCTCGGTGCTTCCACTGTACGTCAGGGTTCAGCCACAGACTTAGGCATGTGGCTGGTTCTCAAGATGCCTCTTATCTGCCCTAGCAGTCTTTTCTGAGTCACTTCCTTCTGCAGCCCTGCTGCCAGCACCTCACCACCAACAGAGTCCTGCCACCCACAGTCTGATATCCCATATTTTATGGGAGACACATCGGAACTGCTGGCAAGCCACACATACCTCCAGAGCTACAAGTGCTTGCTTGGATCTTGGATCACCAAAAATTTTAGGAATAAATAAGTCAAATACCATCTGTGCCTGGGTTCTCTGACAATGAATTAGCATGTTGTCTCTTATGGATATCCTTTTATTGACAGTTCCTCTCAGCTAGCTTTTGATGTGGACAATAGATATACTGTATCTGAGTCCCCACAAAATGCTGTGCCTCTGGTCTTTCTGGTCTTCATAAAGCTGTGTTGTGGTTAAATGATATGAATGAATTTGTTCCCAGAAGGATGAGAAGAAAGTGGAGTTTTGCAACATCACAAAAACATCATCATCAATGTGTCTACTATACGAAAATCTAAAAGGTTATCTTCTCAAGGGTAAAATAAAGAAAACAAAAGCATGGTCCTGTTATCATTCTTGTCACAGCTGACTTGCAGTCTTCTGCACTGGAAAATTACAGATGCTCCTTGGTTTTTGGTTTTGTTGGTGGGTTTTTTTTGTGTCTTTCTGTTCAGATAAGTATGCAGTTTTCATTAGTAATTTCAAATTAGACTGCCACTGCTATTATTCTTCACAAGTCAATTCTTCCTTATTATGCTGTTTTCTTCCTTGGGAAGAGCAGAGGTTGGAAGCAGGTTTGGTTAGTAGTGGCAGTCGTAAATATTTATGTAACATCAATCTCCAGAGGCTTTTTCACAATCACATAGAGCATAATGTGCTTTCTGACCTTTATACAGTTTCCCAGGAAATCAATCCCTTGAAGCAAGAAAATAGAGAGGGGCCTATCTCCCCTACATCAAGGACAAGTTCTGGCTTCAGCCTCAGTGTTTCTTATGCTGGCTCCTTCTGCTAGACTGAAAGAGATGTTTACCCCTTGGGGAGAGATGCGTCCAGAAGTTTGTAACAGGATGTTAACAGCAATGTAGTACAGACTGCTCAGAACTGCATAGTTTTTGTATAGTTGACTACAATATTTTGAGGTTCCTGGACTAGAACAAGGAGGCTCTTTTCCTGTGATGGTCTATGGCTTCAAAAAAACTCCAGGGTGGCATTTTACTTGCAGTGCATGACTGATGAAATCTTATCTTACAACTGATATCCCAGCTCGGTTCAGAACTGAAGTTTGTTAGCCTAGGGGATGTTCAGGGGGATGCCATCAGTGTATCTGAATATCTGCAGAGAAGGTGTAAAGAGGATGGAGTCAGGCTCTTTTTCAGTGGTGCCCTGTAACAGGGAAAGAGGCAATGGGCACAAACTGAACACCAGGAAACAGTTCTTTACTATGAGGATGACCTGGCACATATTCCCTGGAGAGGTGGTAGAGTCTCTGTCCTTGGAGATCTTCAAAAGCCATCTCTGGGTGACCCTACTTAAGCAGAGGAGTTTGACCAGATGTTGTCCAGAGATCCCTCCCAACTACAACCATTCATGATTATGCATTTCAAGTTCAAACCATTCTCCTCCTTGTAGTCCAGTGTACACAGCCTTCCACTCTCTCCATTAACATCTAGGCTGCACTGTCAGCAAGCCTGGTAGACTTTCCTGCAGTTTGTAGATGCTAATTATTTTTTTTATCTCCCAGTCAGAGATGCACTTTTTAAGAAGGGCGGTACAGAGCAAGTACAATTACTTGGGGGGAGGGAGGGGGGGTGTCTCGTCCATGTGTTAGATACCATTGTGCCATTCCAAAAATGTGCAACGATGTTCAGCTTTTCAGGTTGGTATAGCCTCCTGTCAGTGTTATCTATCCGCCTACAAGTTCCAGAAGAACGATTCCGTGCTTCATCTCTGACACACTTCAGGTAAGGCGAACCTCATTTTGGTTTACCCTTTCTAAAGAAGAGGCTTACATTGGTACAATTGGTTACCAATTGAATCAGGCAAAATTTTAATATATTTGGGTCTTATAATACGAGCCTGTCATCCATGTAAATAAATATTCTGGCTGATAGAAAAGGTGGATGCAAGAAACAGATAGTCTTTTTCAGTACTGTTACGCTATGGCCTAGGGAACTGTGTGCTTGACAGTGTCTCCTCTTCCAGTGGTCCTGGCTGGGGGTGAGGTAGCATCAGGGCAGATAATTTTTGTGGTTGCCTCTGAGCATCTTTTGTTCTTAGAAATTGTTTGGGGTTTTTTTTTGGTTTGGGTTTTTTTGTTTGGTTGGTTTTTGTGGTTTTTTGTTTGGTTTTTGTTTTTTGGGTTTTTTTAATATCTCAAGTATGTGGAAAGATGGTTGATTACAATGGAACAATATCCATGTCCTGAAAAATCTTCATTTCTCAGGACTGAGATTTAACCGGATGTTTAGGGTGGGGGTTTTTTCAGAGATAAACTGATAAGCATTTAAATTAGTACTAAATAGGTAAAGAGGATCTCTGGTGCCCCTTAAGTCAATGTGTGTTGCAGTAAGAGACACTGAAAAGCTGTCATGGAGACAGCAGCAAGTGGATTATTGTACTCTTAAACTGTTTATGTTAATATAAATGAAGATGTGGTCTTCAAAACTTTTATTTTCTCTCAAATTTTGAGCTAAGGTACCTTTATTTTTAAGGGAAGTTGTACAAGAAAACATCCCCAGTAGAAAATTGATAGATCTATAGTGCTTGTGTTTGGGTACTGGAGCTACCTCTTGGAGCAGAAACAATTCAGTGTAAATTAGAGAGGTTTTGAAAATGTTTTAATTTTTATGGTGATGTGTAACCTCTTTCTTCCCTGGTACTGAGTTGAACTCACTGGAACATAAGATTTAGTTCTTGAGTAATACAAGTTTCCAAAATCTCTAAATTAAAACAAGAGCATGCTTACCAAAGAAAGCTATAACAGATAAAAACAGAAAGGGAAGGAAAATAACAGGAAAGAAAATGTTGAGGAGAGAAGGCTGTGGAGTTTATTACTCATTCCTAAGGAACCTGGTTATCAAGTTTGATTAGGTTCATACTTTTTTTTTTTTTTTCTTTGGTAGTGCCTTTAAAAGCTATGTCTTAAATAAATGAATCCAACTGTTTTTAGTTAGTGATTATGGAAATGCTTCAGACATCCATGTATCTGAGTGAATAGGAAGGCCCAGTGCATAAATTTAGGGGTGTACAAACTAGCCACCAGAGACAAAACTGAAGAAGACACAGGTGTGGAAACTGAACAAGAAGGTGCACTGTAAGGATAGGATCAAAAAGGAAGGATTAATTGAGGCAAGGAAAAATCCAGCGAGGCAGCATTTGCCCAGCTGACTATGGTAAATGAGAAACAGGTCTTTGAGGGAACTTTCAATATAATAGTTAAAAATTAGAAGTAACCTAACGTGGATAGCTACTGATCAAAAAGTCATGAGTGTACCACAACTGCTGTTACTCGATGCGTAATTCTATTACAGGTTAGAGTTTCAAGGCTGTTTTTAAAACATTTCAGTTCTCCAGATTAATGTTGTTAATCGCTTTTCCCGCTACTCTCTTGAATCTGCTGAGTTAGAACACTATTGTGGTACTAATGATCCTCTGCACCTCAAACTGATAAACAGGGTGCCTTCCAAATACAGGTTTAAATCTATTTATTAAGCTTTGATTAGAGCATAAAAATGCAAATTTTACGAAGTATAGTACAGAAAAATATATTCCTAGAAGGCAAGTGGGGTGGATGACTGCATGATGTACTGAAAGTGTCATAGAGAGTGCCTGGCTGCTTGGTTTTATATGGTTTTACTGTCAACAATGCACAATGAGGAATTTAATTAGTTATGGGCTTCAAAATAAGGGAGAATTGCTCCTTAGTAATCGATGAATGTAAGACAAGACTTTAATGCAACACAACCCGTTTGAGTGCACCCAAAATAAAGCCACATCATAGATATTACTTAATAGGGAGACTGAAGCATTGACACCATTTGGATGAGGGGATTTTTAAGTCTTAAAGCACTTTTAAGTCTAGGGATTCCAAAAATCATAGTTTTCTGTGTCTGCCCTTTGAATTTTGAACTGTTACTGCAGTGCATAACATTGTGTGTCTGTGTTTGTGTGAAAGAGAGAAAGAAAAGGTGCTGCTAGTGTTTCAAATTATATTATGGTCATGTTAATTCCTACAGCATGTTCCCCATATGGCTCTCACTGCTTTCCCAGCAAATAGAAGAATATTTCATGATTTCTTCTTCATAAACAGTTCCTTTCTCATAATTTCTTCTGGTCTTTTTTCTGTCTAGTCAGTGTTCTTAGTCTTGAATCACAGAATATTCTGAGTTGGAAGGGACCCACAAGGATCATCCAGTTCAACTCTTAAGTAAATAGCTCATACTGGGACTGAACCTGCAACCTTGGCATTTATTAGCACCGTGCTCTAACCAGCTTTGATCCTACGTTAGTTTCCGCACTTCTCCTGAGCCAAACTCAGCTCTGCTCCTCTTATATTTCCCCTGTGTGCTCAAACCCTTCTCCTGTGCCAGAAAGAATTAGGTATAGCAGAGTCTTCTCTACTGTGCTGGGGCCAGGACTGTATGTAGCGCGAAGAGAAGTGGCAGGAGCAGAGGGTTTGCAGAACTACTTTTCCTGCTCCTGCTCTCTTCTCTTAATGGTGCTAACTGTAGGATCCCAGCTCTGAGGAGGGCTGAGATCTCCTCAATATCTGCACCAGTTCTGATCTGCTGGTCTTTACCATGGGGGGAGTAACGGGGTCCAGACGGTCTCAGGTGGCTGGCTTGCTTTCAGGTTGGTTGTAATTGTCTGGAAAGCTGAAGCTTTTGTTGTCAGCTGCAGCCATGCTCCAAGCTCATTTGGCATGTGGAGAATTTGAAGGAATGGCAACACTTAAGATCTTCAGGAAAAGCCTGAAGGAAGATGGTGATGGCTTCACACAAGTTTGTCTTCGTTTCGAGAGAATGCTAGCTGTAGTTATCCAGGAAGTGCCAGGCAGCAATGAGTGACCCCGGGAACTGAGTAGGAAATAGTTCTACCCATGGATCTCTCTTGAGATCCAGCAGCTCTGGATGTTATTGCTGTTTGTTCCATGATAGTGTTGCCTTTTGAGTTCAGAACAAAATGTTTCAGCTGAGCAGTGAGTTGAAGGCACAAGGACTGAATCCGAGGATATCTTTTGATGTGATGTAAAGTTAGTGATGACAGCTAGTAGCCACAAGAGAGTGTACTGCATAATGTTCTTGTTATGATACCGGACTAAAACTTTTGAAGTTTAGAACCTGTGTCAGAATTTCTTCATGATTTCACAAATAAGGACATTTACCACTCTATCTGTATCACCCGTAGATGACCTCTAATTTTCAGGACAGCGGTACAATATTTCCTGCTATGCATGGAGTAGCTAACAGAGGAATTCACTGAATCCAGAAAATATTTAAAGGAGCTAACCAAGCCAGTAAAAAAAAAAAATCCAAACAGGTGAACCCCACTTTTAATCATAGTGAAGTACCTTTGTTGGACTAGGTCCAAATGTTAGGTGTAAAGCCAGTGCTTTGTCTTGAAAAAAAATGAAATAAAGTCCTTGGGACTCGTATCTGGGAAGGAGGGATCAGCTTTCAAGTCTTTATTCTGACTCACATAGGGCAGGCCAGCAGTATGACACGATTGCCACCTACTTAAGGTTCATGGGCAGGCCATCTCAGCCACTCTTGAAGCTGTTTCATTGCTCATAAATTATTAACTTGGCTGTGAGGTAGAAAACTATTAGCTACCCTCTCTCTTGCTTCATGAATCACTGCATGTGTAAATCTTTATGTGGATTTAGTCCTTAGGGAATTACTACAATAGGAAGCAGAAGAATAGTCCAGTGCTTGGATAGCAGTAGCCAGTGGTGTGAAAAATTGCCATCACAGGTGTTGCTGAGTTAGCTTTCATTAATCTAGATGCTTGTTGGTTCTCAGGCACTATAAGAACATCTTGGTGTTAGATGGACTTGTCCCATAGCGAAGCCCTTAGCCCTAAGAATTTTAAACATGTTCCCCATATAATGTATGGCAATACTTAGAGACATTTCTCTACCAAGCAGTTGTCCATGTGAGCTTGAAAAACAAGCAGAAGTGAAAACAGCAAAGGGTAGATAAAGTAGCTGACTGGCATATCCACACAGAATTCAGCCACAATTTCTTTGTGGCTGAAACACAAACGCCTGCCTGCAGCTTTCCTGTTTGTAGAAACCCAACAGAGACACCTTAAAATAGCCAGCAACTAAGTGGTTAGGGAAGTCATTTAGGTTAAAGCAATGCATGCTCATATTTGTGTGATTAAAATCAAACTATTTAAATCTGTATGATAGCAAAGGCCCCAGGCTAAATGGAAGTTGGTCTTTCTCAGTCTCCTTTGCTGAATATTTGTTGCAGGAATAGAGAGCCAGTGGTTCGATCTATTGCTCATTTGTGAAGGTATGGGGGTTGTGAAAACATGAAGTTTAGGATCCATACCTGTGAATGTTAAATTGTTACACCAAGTGGGACAAGTGTACCGGCAGAGCCTGAAAAAGATTCAACTCAAGGTACATAGCGACTCCATTTCAGGTTGGGCAGAGCCTTCAAATCCTGGCACCAAATCCCAAGTGATCACCTGCTGAGTAGCAAGTAGCAATTTTGAGGTCACTAGCCCCTAAGTAGAGCATGGAGGCACCTACAAAGCAGTTGCCACTGGAGAGCCTGAAGATGCCAGCTGCAATGCAGAACTGCAGAGCATAGTTAAGCTCTGCTAAGCTCAGTTAAGTTACATCAGACCTGAATGATCTGTTTTTAAAGGATGTAGCTGTACATACAGCTGGAACAACTGTGCAATGCCATTACACAAATAAATGACGTGCAGAAATAAAGTCAAGCTGTGGGTGGGTGATTGTGTTTCTCACCTGTAATCTTCCTCACCATTTGCTTTGCAATAAAAGGGAGCTGTCAGAGACTGCCAGTGGAAGCTGTGTCTCCCAGCCTTGCCCTCCCTTATCGTATTTCTGAGCAAAGCCAGCTGATTAAGCAGCATCTGGTGTGACTGACCTCATACCTGAGGTCAGTCAGAGACCTGCAGAGCAACCTGTTGATTCACTCTAACAAACACAGGCAGTAACTTTCAAGGTTGCAGCCCTCGATGCCCTCACTCAGATGGACATGGGAGGGTTGCTTTAGGTCTTGGTTTAGATGTCTGTTAACTTACTGTGCAGTTCAGCAAGTTGCTGTGGCTCAGGGCAATTTTAGCCTGAGAAATGAGGGATGGTGAAACTCTGCCTGCACACAGACATACACAGGGGAGCACAATGTGGTAGGAGGAGGATTTGGAATGCAATAGGTTATGTCTGTGAGGAACAGTGAAGTAGAATGGGAGAACATAAGATCATGTTGTAAGAACATGTGTTTCTGGAGTAATTCAAACCTTATCAGCATAAGGAAGTATTTGCCAGTGTAACTTCAATTGGTGTTGCTATACCAGGAAACCCTCCTAGCAAGTATAAAGCTCGTATTACTTTCCACAGGGAAATAAAGGCTTATCTTGTTGGAATAACTGTTGTATTCTGGCCCAACACAGGCTGGCAGTCTTGGAAGGAGAAGTAAGACTTGTCTTTATCCTTTCACTTCTATGTAAGTCAACTTCAATCATGAAATGGAATTAATGTTTCTTATTCTATAGCTCCCAGGAATACCGAGAGAAGTCACTACTTAAAGCTTTGTACAAACTTTCCAAAAGATCTCTAATGCACTCTACTGATGCAGTGGTGTACTGTACTTTCCAAGTGAGCACTCACACAGCCCCTTAGACTGCCTCTTGTCTCTAGCTGGTGACAGCAGTTGAGGAAAATTAGATGTGGTCTGCTTGGCTGCCAGTTACTTGGAGATAATCTGGTACCCAGCTATTGAATTTCTATAGGGAAAAAAATGTTTAATCACACCCAAAGCTTAATCAGGCTCATCACACTAAGCTCTAGCTAGTGCGGGTGGCTGTAGTGACAAGACAGAGGCAACTTTGGTAAAATCTTCTGGTGTATGAGAAACCCAGGGAATCACTGTCGCTGCACAGATACCACAGAACAGTTCCAGTCTTCCTTCTGCTTCTACTGTTCTTTAAAATGCTTAGTTTGCCTGGGAAGGACACTATAATGTAGCAGACTGATTTGTTAAAAGATCAGGCAAAGACTTAATCTCAGCCAGTATTAGACATCTATACACAATTTAATCAAAGGACTTTGTGATTTGTCTGACCCACTTTTAGAATAAGATGGATTTCACCTAATAGTGTGTATGTCATTCAGTTGGTTGTATAGGAGGCCCTGGCATTGTGCACATTAAGATGTCAGATGGGTCACATCCTAGAAGTCTGTACCCACCCTACACCTAGGCCTCTGAGTAGTCTTCTGTGTGGATGGTAATAAAGCAATCACTTTTGCTTTTATTTTAGGTCAGTTTCACATTTTGGTATTCAGGCACTTGGCAGCTGTGTAATGTTTGGTTTGCAAACACTCCCAGGGAAGGGCTCAATCCAAGCCAATTATTTTCTTTACGAAGAGATAAAAACTCAAACATTTTTCTTTACTCTCACATTTTGTAAAACATTTTTTTTGTTTTTATATCCCAAAAAGGCCCAGGCTCTGTTCCTATACCCTTCATATGTTTAAAGATCTCCTCTTTCCACACTTTAACCAGGATTATTATGTGGCTCTGTGCTCAATTTTGATGGAGGTAGAAGTATTTTTAAAACTCTTCTTTAGCTGCCCAGACATTTTTGAAGCTGGAAAAGGCATGGATCCATCTAGCCTGTGCATCACAGGCATGTGGACTAAGGCTGACCTATTGCTACTTAAGCTGGTATGTCTGGGTGATGCACAGCAGCTCTTTGGAGAAGCTGGCTTTGGTTTAAAAGCAGCAGATTTCCTAGGAAAGGTGCTCCCTCCCAGGTGCTGTGCTGCACTGGGACCCTCACACTTTGTGCTGCTCTGCTGCTGGGCTAGGTATCTCTGTGCCTGTGCTTTGCTGGATGATGTAGACATGCCAGCAGCCACCACGTAGCACTGCTGTCACCACTGCCTTGTTGCCATGCAGCAGAGAGTGCTGCTCTTAGGAGCCTCCAAAGAGGAATCACAGTGAGTGTTTAAAGCCAGCACTGTCTCTGTTTATAAAAGCCAGGTCTCACTTCAGCTGTTTTCCCATTGAGAAGTTCTCCATTAAACTGCCAATCCAGTCTTCATGCTTCCTCCCACTCATGAAAGTCTAGAGATCAAGATAATCTACTTCCAAGATAATGGAAGAATATTAAATATATGCCAGATACTTGATGGGATAAATGAGCATATTGTGATTAAAGTAAGTGAATCATATCTTCAAACAATGTAAATTTGTACAAACTTACCTCAGCCAAGAATGTATGCCCATGGTCATATTTTCAACTGGAATTGAAAGTTAACTAATAAATGGGAGAGATTTAGGTAGCAGGTCAGTCAGGCTTGTCCAGTCTTTCTCATGCTGGAGGCCAGGTAGGAGCTCTGGGCTTCTTCCACTTAAGCTCCAAATCTCATAGTGTTGTCTTACACATTCCTGGTGCAGGAGGGACCCCTTTGATTTCCACTTCTACTCTTCCTTTTCTGCGCACACAGCAGCTGCTACATCCACTGAAGCAAGAGAGACTCCCTGTGATGCAAAGCAGGCACTGAATCTGGACAAGACCACTTACCTGTTTGAAATAGTTTGGTCAGTCTGTGCTGTTGTTCAAGAAGTGTTTCATCTGGGATGTTCACATTCTCATTTGCACAGTTAACCCAAATATAGGGGTGCTTGTAAGGCAGCCCAAGAGCTGCTTCCAGCTCATTGATGAGTCCATCTGTACCCTGAGCAGTTTCTCTTTTTTAATCAAATGGTTTTAAATTAAGTATTTATTTGACCATATAATTCAATATTCTGCTGTTCAGAAGCTGGACAAACCTGTCTTTTGTTTGGTTTCTCCAATCTCTCTGAGGGCAGAGACACAAGAAAGAGGAGAATATCTGTTTTGATTCTTTCTTAGTTTTCGGTGTTCTATATAGAGACTGTTGAAAGGCTTTACTACTCCATATCTTTTGAGTATAGACTTCTGCATAGAATAATAAAGAATGAGTAGACTAAGGCCTGCTGGATGACTCCAAATGCATAGGAAAACTGCAATCCTAGGCATACTAGAGATGAAGAAAGTAGGTGAGAAGGAATCGGCTCAAAAATAACACCGTTAGACATCAAAAGCAAATAATGTCATCTGCATAGACTACGTTGTTTCAGGTTTTTGTTTGGTTCTGTGGTTTGGGTGGGTTTTTTTGTGATAGATATGTAATTAGATGGTTTAGTCTCTTCTATTTTTTCCAGCTAACATGTTTTCCCTCTTTTTCTTTAAAGGTCATTTTTTTCATCATGTTGGAGAATGCAGAAATCAATATGTTGGGTTTGTTTGATGCTGATGTCACACTAAATAGCAGACCCTGGCATTACAGAAAGTGCCAATTTAATTGGAAAGATCTAATTTTCCATTTTCTAGATCTGTGAAATGTGATTTTAGATACAAATGAGAGTCAGACCAAAGGGGATTATCCAGATTTATTAATTTAAATTATCATCAGTGTCTGAGTGGATACTCTTGTGTCAGTTGCTAAGTGATTTTTAAGGTAGATAGATTGGGAAGCAGACAGATAGATGTATGAACAGGTTAGCGGGTGAAACGTGAGCATAGCTCAGAAGTCATGGTTGCTTAAACGGGAGAGCACAAATGGAAGGAGCTGCTGGATGCAGGGATGCCAATTAAGCCACTATGGGCAGTGGTGGGTTTAGATCCATCCTCTTTCTCTTGATCAGCCCACCAAAATACAGAGCTGTCCCTGGGGCCTGAGATAGGTCCCTATCCCTCTACTGAAGTTTCAGCTACGGAATTGCTGAGAGCTCCCTCACCTGACATAGTGCTGTTTTGGGGGAAAGGCCTTTCATTCAGGGCTGCCCAGGCATTTCAGAGCCACACAGCAGCTGGGTCCTGAAGGCTGTTCAAGGATGTTTTGTGAAATGAGAACCTGGTAATGAGATCTGCAGAGCAGCTACTCAGAGGTGAGGCAAAGTAATGCTAGTGGCAAAGTGCACTGAGGTTGGTGAGGCAGTGATGAAATCTAACTTACCCTGTCTTCTTGCAGAGTTTACAAGTGTTATGAAGTGAAGATGTGTGGCAGTATTTCCCAGCTTTAAATGGTGTAGGTTATCCAGGCTGTAAAATGCTTTGGTTTCCTTTGAATGGTTTCTATAAACAGCCACAAACATGTCTCTCTTTCCCCACTGCTCCATTTACTGATGCCACACTCAGGCCTGCTGTCATCCCACTATTTATTGTTACAGGTCTCAGTGGCTCTGAAACAAGGACAAAACACCCTGTTTATTGGAGCAGGCATCACAGGCATTACCTTCAGTACCACTGTCTTTTCTCTCTCTTCATACATCTTTTGCAACTGTGCAGCATAAAGGTTCCCTGATCCAGGCTTTTCCCTGCCTCTGGTGGGAATTCCATGATACTCTGGGAAGAGGGGGTGCTTATAAGAGTAAAGAGATGCACAAACTGTCTTGCTATTGGGAAATTCATATGTACTAGGTGTGAATCGTTAAGGTGATTTGTGAATGCTGGCTGTGCTTGCCCTTTCATTATCTCAGAGCTGCCTGCAAGAACTGGCCTATGTGGTATTTTGTGCTGTTGTTCATGAACACTGGGTTATCGTGGATTACTTTATTATTCCATGTCACTCATGCACACTCGTGCAGGCAAGCCAGGTATCAGTTTGGATCCTGTTTTCTGTTATAAAAGCATGCATGCCTACATGTAAATCTGCACTAAAAAAGCTGCATTCATACAGTAAATCTCAGCTTTCTCTTTGCCTGCTTTACTTGAGGCAGAACATCTCGTGTTAATCTCAGCAATGCGTTGTAGAAAGATGAGTGCAAACCAGTGAACTGTGTGGTTGGCTGGTAGTTTAGAGGACTGGATTCTGTCCTCTGTTTTCATTTTGAGCTGGTGCTTGACCCTGGGACCTCTCTTTGTTCATCTTGTCTATTCGGATTGATGGGTTTCATTCAAGTCTGTACTGGATGTAAGTACTCAAGTCAAGGGAATCAGGGTTTCAGGGTAAGTCTGCATTGCAGTTTTAAGCTGTGTTCCTGCCTGTGCATTTGCCTAAACCCACTACTGTGTCTGCACAAAAATCTTGCTTATGTGGCTTGGATTAAGTGATAAAGCTCAAGCTATTCCCAGCTGCTAATCAGTGAATTCCTGAGAGTGCCTTTTGTTATGTATTGGCTTGACAAGAACTGTTGGCTAAAATTACTTGTCTCCCAAGGCACCCATCCTGTGCCCGGGGTCACAGGAGCTGCTGGTTCATCTAAGCAAGAGCCAAGTAAGCACAGCAGGCACCAACATTATTTGTGAGGTGCATACATACATTTCTCTACAAGCAGTACAATTTTTGTCATCCAGTTATGGGCCAGTGTACCTCACTCATGTAGCAAAGTGAAGCATCCTGGTGTGAGTGACTGCAGGAATTTCTGAGTTGTCCCCCTTTCTCCTGCCCTCTCACTCACAAGTGTGGTAGTGGTGCTGCACCAAGTCAGGAGTCCTGCAGAGTCCTTCCGAAATGCTCCCATCAGACTGGGACCCACCCCACAGTGGGCCTTTTCCTCATTTTTAGCCTGTGTGTGCTAACTAATATAAATTACTTCAGCTGTTAGCAAAGAAATGTACTGGTTTGATATAAAGACCGTTTATCTCTCAAACTTTGCGATAGCTGAGTGTTGCAAAAGTTAAGTGTTTCACATGTCTAATCCATGGCTGATAATGGTTCGAGTCTCTTTTCTTGGCAAGGTAGTACAGGAGTTGTTCTTCCATGAATTTCTGAACAGTTTAATAATATTTTAAGAGAATATGATTCATCGCTCTCATTACTAGGGAGTTTTTGTCAATAGTCAATAATTATTGCTGGCAAACATCAAGTGTTTCATGTCTGAAAACTAACATTTATGCTGCTCCCAGTTTCTCAGCTAGTGTATGAGGATACTCACTTTGCCTGCGCCAAAACTATGATAGTTGATGACGGTTTTGCTGATGAGTTGAGATGTAGGAAGATCCACCTAAACACCCTTATTTGTCCACAAATGTTACTATTTCCTGACACCATTAAATAGGAACCCCAAAACTTCAAGATACCGATCTGATCAGTGATGTGTTCTATCCAAGAGACAAACATCTGTTATTCACTCGAGTAAATGAATCACTCTTTTTAAAGTCATTTGCCCCCTGGATTATAATTTAACCTTTATCTGGGAGTGTGAACCAGGAACCTGAACGATGACCAGATGGTTAAGGAAAGTAAATGGTGTTTCCTCATTCCTTCCAAGTGGTTGTGCAGAAAATTGGTATTGTAGCTTTTTTTTAGCTTGCGTACTCATAAGCCCTTCTCCCTTTCCTGGTCTGAACCACAGTTTGTGTGGTACTACCAACACCATCAAAAATTAGATCATCTGCTTTTTCAGAAAACGGTGGACAGCCAAAATCCTTTACCTCAGAGTTAACTCCTGAAGGGTGCACTCTTAGGGTGTGGCAAGCTGCAAGGAAGAAACCTACCTAAAAATGCCTATCAAACTGTCCATCAGGTCCCCTTCATTTTGTGGGTGCTTGGAAGAACTAATGGTTCAAAACAATGTTCAGAAAAAAAGATCATGTTAGTTGTAACTGTTGATGTTGGTGAGGTTAGACCTGGGCTTCCTATTTCTTGCCTTTTTCTAGGTCACAGAGACTTTCATGGCTGTGAAAAGCCTTAGATCAGTTCTCTGAATTGTTTTCCTTTACATTTATGTGCAGTCTGAAACTTCTGTTAAACTAATTTTCAAGATGCCGAGAATTAATTTTATTTTTTTATTGTCTGTGCTGCAAGTACACATTATTTCCTGGGAGCCTGGCTAGCTGTAAGTGACCTGAAGACTGCAAAGTCAGTATTACAGATAGGAGTAAGACTCAGAAATCCTGTGTCTATGACAGTTCTTCCAGTCTTAAACTATTGCTTACTCAGCAGTGCTTTTTGCTAACGTATGTTATCCAGATTTCTTTAAAGATAAATATCATGGCAATTTTTTAAAAAAACATTAGCCCACTCCCATGCCTTGAGAACCCTTTTCATTCTGCTTTGTAGGCCAGATCAATTCTAATACCTAGACAAGTTGCTTATGGGAAGAAAAACCCTCATTAACCTCAAATTAGACCCAACTGATGAGATTTTTAGTTACGATTATATCACTGAAAGCTAAATTGTAATCAGATGATGTTACAAGTACCTGGCAGAGGGAGGTGAGATTCACCCGGTGCAGACACATCTGAACAAGATACTAAGTGCCTGTGATAGATAATGGTGAGAAAAAATATATGGCTAGGGCATGATTAATTTCATTCCCAAGTTGTTGATGAAAAGACAGCAGATAAATCTGACTATAAAAGTATCTATTTCCATTAATTATAGAATGATCTTAGTATGACTACCTTAGATAGAGATTCACATCACAAACATCCAAAGTTGGTGAGATCCCTCAGAGAATGAGATCCTACAAATACAAATGTGTATACAAATGTGGAGGTCACCCTGAAAAGTGAACTCTGTAGTGCCAGAGTCAGGAAAGAATTTGTTATGTTGGAGAAGTCACCACCTCCAGGGCCCACAGTCAGAAGCTCCATTGCCTACAGGAAGCTGGTACTTAAAATGCCAATAACAAGATTTGCAGGATACCTGCTAGAAAAGTGATCTGTTGTATAGGCTAAAGGGTCTTTGGTTATCTACCAAGTTGGTTAATTGAACAAGAACAAAGGTCAGCAGGGTAAGGCCATGCAGGAACCTTTCAAGAAAAAGAGCCCTTTAGTCAGACTAGGGCATGTTTATGAGACCGATACACCCAGCCTGTAAATGCCTCCAAGCCAAAGATGCAGGCAGGAAAGCTATGTGAGCACTTGCAGTGTGAGGATGTGCTGTTCCCCAAAGTAATGTCAGTTTTTCCTCCCTGCCCACACTATGAATTAGTCATATTCCAAGGGCACTGGGGCAGTCTGAATGGGATTTCAGATTCCCAGTGGTTGTGCACTCCAGGCTGCCATTTCCCTCTCTCCATCCTCTCCATATCCCAGGTTTCAATCTCCGTTCCATACAGTGATTTATGTGTTCCAAAAAGACTAAAAGCAAGCTCCTGGACTTCCTGCCCAGAGAACAGAAAGTCCCTGTTTGTAGTCACCATAGCCCTGCAAGCAGCAATAGCTGTAGCATTTGTGAGTCTGGACAGGTGCAGGTGCAGCTGGCTCCTGCTGAGCTCTTTCATGCCACAACTCCATCGCCTGCATCCAAGCCAATATCTACCTGCACCCCTGTTACCATGACTGAATTCAGCCACTGCTGCATGAGTTTCAGTGACTAGAGCTCAGGTGTGCACTCCACCTGGGAACTTTACCAGTCCAGTTGCTGATGAGCTGCCTCCTGTCCCCACTCCACAAACACTGTTCTGACTTTGATGACAACGTGACTGCTGAAGCAGCTGTGTTGAGAGGAACATTTGACACTGACAGGACTTCACACGTCAACTAAGGCAACCTGTCTGTGGTGTCCTGCTGAGTGGTCTAATGCCTTGACGTGAGGACCGGGATGTTTACCTTAGAGTGTTATACGTTTATCCTTTCTCCCTATATGATCTATTAAGTGCCTCTTCAAGTTTACCCTGTTCTACACTTCTGCCCCAGCCCTGCTGCACTAGGCAGAGGGGTACGTATGAGATCTGGCTGTTTGCTGTAGTGGTTCAGTAACCTAAATGTTCTTGACCAGTGTCTTCATTATCAGTGTGAGCTGAGATCCTCTGGTATTCCAGAGAAATCTAGCTACCCCATCAGGCCTTCCATATACCCACATTAGGGCAAGAGTACTCAAAAGGCCAGGAAGGGTCTAAGCCAGTAGTCCCCAGATGCCAGACTTGTGACCCATACTGTGAAAGCCACCTCTGTTAGGGGGTTTGCCATGCTGAGGAGCATCTGCTGCTGCTCTCCTAATGGAGAGAGGCTGGCACGGTGCCGAGAGCACAGGACATGACTTGTGAGCCAGCTGCAGACCATGCCCTGGGGTCCCAGTCAGCAGCTTTCGATGACATTTTGGGACACCAGCACAACACTTGGTATCCTGGAGTTCTGACTCATCACTCTGATTTCAGCTCATTTCTATAATTACAAAAAAAAAAGGAAAACAGCAGATCAAAACCCGTGTGTATTCCTTAAGAACCATTACTTTAGTGAGTGACTGGTAATGCTATAAGAGACTTCCTGAGCACTACAGAGACTTTTCTGTTAACAAGAACTTTATAAAATCTTCATTATCACCACCTACCTACCAGGGGAGCTAACAATTTCACACCCTTTTTATTCTTAGCTGCACATTATACCCTCTTAACAACAATTTAAAAATAACTGCAGGAAGAACTGAATCACACATAATTTGAACAATTAGAAGTGACAAGCTGTTTTTCTCATCTAGTAAAATATGTCCATTTGGCATACTTTGCTGTCTAGCAGAGCTCTTTTATTCACACCACTCCAGTCTCTAAGCAAGACAAGCTATTATTATTATTATTGTTCCATTGAAGAAATGGACATCTGTACTTTCAACAGGATTAATATATTGAATGCACCAGAGTTATTTTATAGACCCTGAATTTGTTGTTATGAAGCAGATCCAGAAAACTGAAGACATGAGGCCAAGCCAAGTGAGTCCTTGTGAAAAGCCTCCCTCCTTGGTCCACAGAGTAAGCCAAACAAAATGAATCAGCCCTCCCATATGTAGCATCTCCTATTTATAAACTGGGCCTTGTACCGACATTTGCTCCCGAACTTAAAAAAGCATAAAGGGTTTTGAGAAGAAACCGCACTCCATGTCAGAGGTGGCATAGCCATTCTCTAGAGAAAACAGGGGCCCTGAGTTGAGGATGTTATGTAGTCATCTTTATACCAGCCAGACATTTTATTTTTCTTTTCATCTATGAACAGTAAAGTTCAGGTTTCTGGCTGAGCAACAAGCTTGACCTAAGACGCAAGCTGAGAGCAGGGACCCATAGAGGGCTTGCAAAGACCTGATGCCTGAGGGTATGCTTAAAGCCTAACTCCTACGACTTTTGTCCTTGGAGACCTACCATAAGGCATAGCTTTAAACTTCTGTATCACTTTCAGAAACGAGCCACTTGCATCTCATTTTAAAAGATACATATGTGCCTAAAGAGGTAGGTAAGTAGTTAGTGAGTATTTCAGAGTCATTTCATATCTAACTTCTATCAAGCAACTGTCAAATTACTTAATGCTTTGAAAAATCCTAGAAAGAAGATTTCTAAATACATTTACATCTCTGGCCACTGTTACCCCATCAGTGAAATTAAAACTATCATAAGTGCCCATTTCCCTGGGGACAATGACAAGATCTTGCTAGGAAATAAAGAGCTCTGAAGCACCAGTGCTGCTAGAGAATGTTAAGTAGATCTAAGGGTGGAGAGAACATCCTTGTTTCTGATGTTGTGTCTCTTGTCATAGGGAAAAGAGGAGGAAGTGAGCTGAAGCACTTCTTTTTACTGGACTCTTATTTCTCATTTTTTCATACTGATTAGCTTCTTGCCTTCACACATCTCTGACCCTCTTTGCTCTGCCCTGTTCCTCCCACGTGCAACATACACAGTTTGTCTTACCCCACCCTCTTGGATAGTAATGGGAGCTTAATTATCCAGTGAGAGACAGTGTGACTCCTTTCTTCTATCTCTCTGAGCACTGACATAGTGCTCATAATTATAACTACTTCAAATAGCGTGCTAGGCATTTCAGGTGAAAAATGCTCTCTATTTGCTACCAGCAAATCCCATTCTTCTCTGCTTGATCCAATTTTTTTTTCTTCATCTGTTTTCTAGAAGCAAATCAAGCATGTTTTCGTTGTGCACTCCGTTAGCAGAAAAGCAATGTCTAATTCTCAAAAATATCGTGTTGGTTTCCTATGTGCTTCTGTGCCATTGAGGCTAAGTAATCCCTTGTGAAAAATTTGACCCTACTAAGATGGAACTCTAAGCTCAGAAGAAATCAGTAAGTGTCCACTTGCTGGTGTGCCAAACAAATCTGGATAAAGCACATCAAAAAGATAAGACTGATCCATTTCCGTGGTCCCAAAGGGAAAAAGCTTAGTGCATTGCTGTGCTTCCTTGTGTAAACTGTAGTGACTACAGGACAGGGATCTGCCTGGTACCCAGAGTTTTTCCCTTTCTACAAAGCATTAATCCTAATTCTTCACAAAGGAAATCTTTGTTCAGTAGTCCAACAAGTAATCCTTTAGTCCTTTGGTTCTGTTGTATAGCTGAACCCATGAGCCACTGACGATGCTTCGCTCTCACTGGAAACTGGAAACTGATAGTCCTGATTAATTTGCAGGATTCGACTGCGGAGAATTCACTCCAACAATGATCATTTGTCCCCTCATTATCAAATCAGACTTTTTCCCTGATATTAGGCATAGAATTCTGGTCTTTTTAGCTATGAAAAATTGTATTTAAATGCAGGTGAATTTGAAGTCAGGCGTTTGAGACACTCATAGGAAGAGGTGGGAAGGAGGACTGCAGGCTTTGCATCCAGAAGGAACTGGCTGCAATAAAAAGGAAATGAAGGAGGTTACATGATGTAGTTGAGGAATGGCAGAGATTTGGAAAGCAGTGCCTCGTAAAGCAGTGAGATTCTCAGCGTCGTTGCTGAACGGGAGTAGGAAGCAGCCCTGTCTTGGGCAGCCGCACTGCAAACAGTTGTACCTACCTTGCCTCCAGCAAGGATTATATGTTAACAGCCCTGTTATCATCACTCTTCACAGGAACCATCAAGGGTTTGCCTCAGGAACACTCTTTTGGACAATAGTAGCCTTCCTGCCCTCTCTTCACTTGAAGCAAGTAATAATTTGCAGCTACATCAACAACAGTCACTGCAGCCCTCAGGCAACTGAATTACAACTGCAGCTAATGCACACAGGATTGAGCAAAAGCTACACCCTTTCAGTATCATATAGGTTCTACAAATGGCTTAAACTGGTGACAAACCCTACAGATTCCCCTGTGACATATTTCTAATCTGGGTAGCCTGCATAGGGCTGTGAAGTCAGTGTCTATTACTTATGTACTATACAAATTACTTATGATTTTGTGGGATAACATAAACATGGAAACCATGGCACAAATTAGCTCAGGTTCAGTTTTCACTAAATCCTAAAATCTTGTGCTAATGGACCTTGTACTTGCTTCCTGATCCCTATTCAGGCATCACATTCAGGGCTACATCCAGAGTAGGGCTGTCTGCCCTGAGCCGTTAATTTGGGTCTCAAAAACGCAGGAGGGTGCCAAATTCACAAACCTGGAAAAGCTCACTCTACAGCTGTGTTATGAAACATCTGTGTTTTCTTTTTGTGTTGAGCTACAGTCTGGGGAATAAATTAAGAGTTGTTTGGTTTGTGGAGTTCTTTTTCCCTGTATAATGATTTTTTTTTTATGAACTGAATTTAAAAAATGGGAAATATATGCCATTATGTGAGGAATAATCTGCCGGTAACAGCCTAGGAAAAGACAGTCTGTTTGTGTCCATAACTCTCCTTTTCTGCAAACATTCACATCCACAGCCTCCTGTTTTCTTTTCTCTCACAAAACTTTTAAATCAAAATTATGACAGAAACAGTCCAGATTTTCAAAAGTAAAAATCTGCAGAACTTGGACACCCAAACTTCCCCTGGAGAAAGTATTGCCAGCTCAGAACAATCCCTGATAGGGCTGGAGACCTGGTAATGGGGGGCATGGAAAAGGCTGAAGATCTTATTTTTTTCTTTCCCTCAGTCTTCACTGTCAAAGTCTGCCTTCAGCCTCACAGAGCTGCGTGCCTTGTGGCAGAGTTTGAAGGAGACAAATATTGCTAATGGTAAGGGAAGATTAAGTCAGAGCCTGCGTAAACGAATGCTTCAGCGTAAGCATGGGGACGTGTGTGAGTCCCTGGGATGTGATGGCATGGATCCAAGAGTTAGGAGGGAGCTGGCTGCTGTCATTGCAAGGCCATACTCTATCATATTTGAAAAATTATGGTAATTTGATGAGGTCCCCAAGGTCAAGAAGAAAGGCAAATATCACACCCACCAAATAACACACCCACCAAATAACACACCCACCTCCAAGAAAGGCAAGAAGGAGTGTATTTCTTAGCAAGAACCTTGCTAGGAGCACGATTTGGTACTAATGAGGCTGCATTTGAAGAACCGTGTCCAGCTTACAGGAGGGCATCCAGCAGAGGACCACAAGTCACAGGGCATGGGAGAAGACACTGAGACAACAAGGTTTAATTAGCCTGAAAAAGAGGAGGAGAATAAGCAAGCTTATTGCCATCTTTCACTGATAGGGAGGCTATAGAGCAAACAGAGCCAGATTCTTCTCAGACATTTACCAGGAAGGTACAAATGACAACGTTTGCAGTTTGCAGTTTGCAGTACAGCAAATTCTAACCAAATATAAGAAAAGAAAATGTCATCCTGAAAGTGACACTGCCCTGGAATAGGGCAGAGACGCCGTGGAGTTCCAGTCCTGGACATTTTTGAAATTCAGCTGGCCAACACCTTGAGCAACGCCACCTAGCTTCGAAGTTAGCCCTGCTGTGAGCAGGTAGCCTGTCAGGTGGCCTCAGGGATGCCTTCCAGTCTGAATTAGTCTGTGGTCCTGTGGCTCTTGTGTTGGAGCTTGAGAGTCTTTCATGGGTTTTCTTTCCTATGTGTATTCCCAAAAGGAGAAGAAGACAGTCAGGAAAGTATACATAACTGTTAAATCACAAAAATTATTCCCTTACCCCATTAGAACAAACAAGGAAAGTAAATACATACTTAAATGGACCAAATTGTATATTTTGTTCTTAGCTTACTGTTGTCTGGAGTTAATGATTCCTGGTGAAGATCAATTGCTTTCTAGAAAAGAAAGGATGTTTTGCAAGGTACCTCATGGCTTTTTAATGGTAGCCTAAATTTACTTGCAATGGCTGGAATTTCTTCCACTGTGTCTGAATGCTTTCAAGTATAAGGAAGTCCAAATCAATGCTGCTGATGGCTCAGTCAGGAGATCGTGACTTCTGGTGTGTGGAATGCAGTCTCATCTGACACATCTGTGTGCTGGCCTTCTGTTGGGATCTTTTCTTGCAATCCCAACATTGCATTGCATCATCAGTCAAAGCTGTTCTCATTTAACTCCTAAATTTAACAAGTGCCTGAAACCTCCAAATCCACATAAAAGATGCTAACCTCTAAAGATTTTTCTGACATCTTCCTTTGATGCTGGAGCTCATTCCTCTTAAGATCTTTCCAGAATGAAAGTAAATATTCTGGGGAGAATAAAATCAACAGGATGGACAGACAATCACTTATTGATTAAAAACATTGTTCCTTAATGCATCATCAGCTTGGTATGGACATTTACCAGCAAGCATAATTTTACTAATACAGTGAGGCCAATACCAGTCTATAGCAAAGACTTATGGAAAAACCATCTGGCTGCACAGCATTTCTATTACTGTTATGCAGCACACAGTAAATTTCACCACCTTCAATTCCACTTTCAAGTTTCCATTCTACAGGAATCTGTAGGAACATCTTGTATGCATTCACCACCCACACAAACGTATGCATACACAGGCACAGTGTAAAATAGTCAATTAATGGTTGTTATTCATATGCTGTTTGTTGGATATTCACCGCCACAGGTTTTCAAGCTGAGATTACCAGCCTAGTTAACACGGTGGCAGCACACAGGTATTCTCTCAGCTGACATTTGCACCACTGCTAGTGCAAAAGTGAGAAGTGATGTCTCTAGAAACAGCCTGAGCACCTGAAAGTAAAGTTAAATATCCGTTCTCTTCTGACTGTGAAATGGGACCAAATTCCTTCCTGTGTCTGGGTAAGTTTCGCCTGTGTTCAGGCTCATCTTCCAGACTTGGGGTAAATGGTGAACTGCACATGCAACAGGCATATTCCCAAGGGTTTTGAATGTCCAGCGTCACTCTCAGCTAGCACTCGGCAAAGCATAGTAATGGATTAGGACAGTTTCTTACGACAGGGCAGATCTGTGTGATGTCCCAGACCAGGTCTGTTTTCTGCACTTCTGTGGAGCAGTGCCATACACAGAACCCTTGCAGCAGCTAGCTCACCTCAGTGCCTCGGTGATGTCTGAACACCACTCTGCTTGCAAGGCCGATGTTTCCCAACTCCACACTTTCTCCTGTTGGCCAGATCCAAATCCAGTCCTCACTGAGCAGCCTCAGCTCTCACACCTTCCCATGAAAAAATATGCTCTCAAAATGTTGTTGTTCGTTTCTGTCATGGAAAGAGCTGCTCCCATGCACCTCCCTTGAGGGCCTTACACACACAGTAAGTCATGCTGCGATTCATCCTGCTTAGCTGGTGTGCCTGATGTTATGATGCTGTGTGCTCCACCTTATATTAATACTGAGACTCCGAGTCCAGAAAAGCCCCTTTAGCAGCCCCATGGACTAATAATAATTCAGCTCCCTAATAAAAGGTTAATTCCATTTTTTCTTGTTCATCTTATCTCTTGGCCCAGAAACAAGCTACAAACAGTTTTTGCATGTAAAGCTGCCAAAACCCAGATGTCTTACACAAGAGCAGATGCTTAGAACTTTGTCCCTAGCTGGCTGGCAGTGCAATGCTAGAGTAGAGCCCAGTTTCCTCCCTCCCCTCCTGGCTGCAGCTCAGCTTAGATTACACAGACCCTTGAACTTGCAAGTTCCCACATGGCAGTGAGAGCTCTGCTTTGGTTTCAATTGGGTCATCAAAGTTTTAGTGACACCATTGCCATGCACCTAATCTGGGGATGCTGCGCAGGCCCTAAAAGAAAGCTATTCAAGGGTGGATACTCGCATATGGGCACATCTGCCAACAGGAGAGTTTCATCAGTTTTAGGGCAGATGCTCCCTTCTGTAATTAACTTTATGCTACAAACAAGAGTTATCAGTTCACTTGCAAGATCCTCACTATCTCTGATGGTTGCCTTGATGTTAAATGTACCATAGCTTCAAAGTTCCCATTCTTTGTAATATTTTTTTTCCTTGACCCCTGATTTATAGAAAATATCATGTCTTCCTTCTTCCTTCTCTCCCACATACCTCCACATTATTTCTTAGCATTTATCAATATCAAACCTTTATGAACTTGTGCATAACTAGGTAACAGCATCATTACTCATGTGAGCACGAGTCCTACACTGTACTTGTGCCTTGGTGTTTCAGCTGACAGCCTCCTGTGCATTGCACATGGACAGTCTCTCCAGCCTTGCACTTTTTTCTCAATCAAAGGAACAACCAATTCTGTCTTCTATGCTACTGTACACAGTTTAGTGAAAAAAGGTAAGGCATGAGCTTACAAGGTTGAGCATACAGATGTGGAAAGTGGTATTAAAGCCAAACATTCTATGTTTAAAGAAGCAGAAGCAATTTCTTGTGTTCAGTGGCATTCATGGGGTTCTTTCCAGATTGAACAACTCATACTGTATGAGTTGTCTATGCAATTTGCTTTTCAACATACTTACACAACTGCAGGATCTCTGCTACCGTTTTGTGTGGACCTTCTTGTGCTGTAACAGGGCAAAGGGAGCCGTACAGGACAGTACACCCAGTATTCCTTCCATAAACCTGTGTGAATTTGAGCTCACAGTGAGCTTTTGTATCTTGAAGCAAGCAAAAGCATCAGATCTCATGCATCATCCTTCTAAACTCTCCCCAGGTTTCTTACATTATTTTGGCTGATACCTCCTGTGGTTACTCTTTGCAACAGTCTCTTGTCAAGCACTGAATCTGCACTCTACCACTGACAGCAAGCCCCCTAATCAGGCAGATGGATGGGTGCAAGCATGCTATGCAAAACTCATCTCAGGATTGGATCATCTGAGTACTTTCACCGTAAGATATATTCCTTATGAGGCATTGTGCTGTTTGAAGGTAGGAAACCCTTCTAGCATTTAATAAGGATGAAGCCATGTGTCGAATTCAGCAGGGCTCAATAAAAATTGCTTTTAGAGAAAAGGAGGAAGGAAAAGAGGAAATGGTAGTCAAGTCATCAAGGTGTGAGGTGACAATATATTACTAAAGAACTTCAGCTGTGTAAGTGAAGATACTTGTGAGAGGCTGCAAGAGATAGATTTAACTGGCCTAAGGAGATAAACAATCACATTGAGTATCATGTCCAGATTACAGGTATATATGATAAAATGGTATAAGAAATTTAGACAAAAGATCAAATATTTTAGTTAAGATTAAATGAGGTTAAAATGACAGGTAGGCATCACAAGCAAAAGTTCTGTTGAAAAAAAACACTAAAACAAGGTAAATCAGCAGAGATGCAATAACTTTTTCAGTCCTCTCCACTCAAGTGGTCACTTCCAGGCGGGTGACGCATGTCTGCAGAAACTGCAAAGCAGTGTGGCAGTGACTTGTCTCCCTGAGTTTGTTTCACAACTAAATAAAAGGAGGCCATCAGTGATGATTCTTTAAATGTTGTTGCTTCTGCGACTAGGTCTGCCTTTTGCTTCCCACTCATTCATAAACAAAACAAAACAAAACAAAACAAAAGTAGGAAAACACCAGCCAGTGCTGAGGGACGATTGGTGTTGCTGCATTAAGGATTCCTAAAAATTATGAATGTCTTCTTCTGATTCTAAACCAATGGCTTTTTGTCAATTTGTTTGCAGTGCCAGTTGTGCCTGGTGCATTTGTGATAGCTCACCATTCATCCTGAGAAAATAGAAATACAGCTATTGAATAGAGGCCACTTAGAGAGGTTTGCTTTCCTTTTATGTTCACTGATGGTGAGCTGTTGCTCAACTGTAGCAGGGTGCAGGTGTGTGCTCTCCTCATAAGATCAGTCCAGTGTGGTGGGCAAACTCCTGGTTAAGTGATGCAGACCCCCAAATGCAACTGCAGACCACTCACCCTTTCCCCCTGCTCTCTCCTTGCATTTTGCCAACATCCTCATAACCTGCCATGAGATGAGAACTGGTACCTACTGTATACCTGTATATCCTTTATTGATTTAAGCAGCAGAGAAAGTGCACATTATCACATCCTTTCTGAAGATCTGTTGCCAGTCTTCCTCCCATCATAGGACTCATATTTGCTGGCTGTTGAATTGCAGACTCATTTGAAGGCAAGAGACTTCGTTCTTGTTGCTTAAAACTTTGTCTGTGAGCACTGCTTGTACTTCTTTCCATTGAGGGAGTTAAAAAATCTGGTGCTCTTGTTCTGATGCATTTTGGGCCCACCATCAAAACACTGGCTGCCAGTCTCCTTCTTTTTCTGAAAGCCCCTGAAAACTTTGCTTCTGGCAATATCTCAGAATATGACTGCATAGTTGTTTCAGTTGACTCCCACTACTCTTTCGTCCCTTTCCAGCACACTGCTTGTTTGGAGCTGAGAGTGCAATTTTGATTTTCACTGCCTCGTGTGTCAGTGTGCAAGCCTGAAGGGACCTTTTTATAATTGTAATAACAATTCTCAGCAAAATCAATGGCACTTTCATTTCTGGTATGGAATATCCATTTTGTTTTGCCCCCAAGGAATGGATGCCTTATTGCAGAAGACATTACAATAGAGGCTGACAATCAGCAGTTACAGAGTAGAGCCACATCACAAGGAGGATCTGTCATGAGGCTGCCTTTAATAGGCAGCCAGAAGAATTTGGCTCACACTACACTGAATTCTCTTATCAACGAATTTGTCATCAAAGGAATTACAGTCTTCTTCTAAATTTTCTGAGTTTGCCTGAACCTCACTGATCTGGTGACCTCTGCCCTCATAGCAGCCTTGCTATGAGCTGGAAAGTTGGAAAAGAGTTACTGTTCCAATTTGATATGGGAAAAGGAATTTCTCAAGCAAATGCCTACCCAAGATGTCACATCAATATAAGGACTGAAATTGCTGAACTACGTTTTTAGGGACTTGACTTGGCTCACAGTAGACACCCGTAGATTCAACAACAGATGCCAGAGGATCTTGCTCCTGCACCATTGCACAGGAGCACATCCCAGCCGTGCTCTCACCCACGCTTCTGGGTTTCTTTCTCATGAACACAGGGACAACAGGACGAGAAAGATAGAGGAGCGAGCCTGATGCATTCTCAAGCTTTACTCTGTTAAAAGAGTTAGGACTTGGACCTAACTAGGACCTATCCCAGCCTTAGGAATATGAATGTGTTTTCCAGAAGCACAGAGGCAGATTGAGGTGCTGTTGAGTGTTATGACTATGCTAAGCCAGTGCTGTTCCTTCTTCCCTCTGCTGCTTTATTCTGCCCCTAAAAAGGGTGCACCAGCTGTGCTGATAGAGCTGCTTGTGTGGTCACTGTGTGAACCAGATTGGGAGACTCCATCTGAAAAATAATTTCCTTTTTGTTATTTTCTGACTTGAGTGGTTGCGCAAAGCTGTTTACAGCACAGCTGCACTACTGAGGGATAGCGTGCCACTGGACAGGGTGTAAATGAGAGGAGGCATCTCTGGGGAAGAGTCTGCAAGGAGACGAAGGAGATGATACTTTAAACCAGAATAGCTGTGAAACTCTTTGTAATGTGAACTACAGCTGAAGTCAGTTAGTTCATCTTCTTGGGCTTTCTTTGTGGTCATTAGGGAAAGATAAGCTCTTTCAGAGTGATGGAGAGCAGAAGTCCTTATCTCCACTGATTATAGAGGGACCCCAGACAGTGAAGTGTTTAATGTTACAAATACCCCCAAAACAAGTAGTGAAGCCAAACTTCCAGCATCTCAAGCAATTTTCTTCTTGCTGTCTTCATATTAAGGAAATAACTTTCATTCTTGTGCCAAGAGTCTGCCAAAATAGCAGAACTATGTTCCTGAGTGTAAAGCTGCTTTGAAATCTGATCAGCCAACAAACAGGAATCTGAATCCTAACTTTACCTACCAGTCCTTACAGTCTTCATCTCCAGGGTTTTTTTATTTTCAGATACTATGCAGTGCTTAAGATAGGTGTTTATCCGCATCCCTACCTAATAGAGGTAACCTTTTAAAGTCTGCCTTGACTTCTTTTTTTCTTCCTCTGAATAAGTATTTCTTAGTTGGTGAGCCACATTTCACCTTTGAAGTTGTTTACTCAGCTCCCACTCCACTCTCCAAAATGCTCCTTCATTAATTCAAATGGAGTCTGGGCTGAAAGGGGGTAAACTGCACTATCCATCTTCTAGTTGAGCTGGAACAAGGAAGCTGCAGTTGCCTGCCCTTCAATACCGGTTTCTGTGCTCTGCAGGATCATGTGGCAGTGCACATTTGATATGGATAAACCATGAGTTCAGGATACTATTTTGGGCAGATTAGTTGTAGGAGAGCAGATCTTACCTGCTAAGCTACTCCTTCAATACATTTTGAACATCCTTGAGCCAGCCAAGAGAGTAAGACTAGTTCAGTGCCTCGCATTCCGAGCCCACAGTGGTTTTAGGTCCATGACTATGTACCCTGAAAGTGGAATTACCGTAACAGGAAAGCCCAGCCTGAGAAGTGCCTGCCAGCAATGAAAGCATCCTGTATTTTCTCTTGTGAGGATGGCATTTATACTGACTCTGGTCCAGCCATATCAGAATTTGCAGTGTTTATTTATATAAGCTGAAAAAAGACCACCCAGCTATTGCGACCACACAGTTGTCAGCAGCCATCACCCAAGCAAAACAATATTGCATCTTAATTGACCATGGAATAGCATGCTGGGACTTGGTCTTTCCTTGTTTTGCTCATTCTCACAGTGAATTACAGACCAGTTAATGTACAATACTGTAGGTCTATTTTTTCATTTTTCAGCTGACAGACCTGTAAGTCACTTCACACACACTGCACCAAACATGGTTATAGCACAAATAAGATTGCAGATTTATTTTAGTTAAGTTATTCTATAGATGTAGATTATGCAATAGCTCTACTAAGATACCTGGTTAAAATGTACTACATAGAAGTATTTCATGAAAGATCAAGCTACATCTTAACCATACCAAGAACTAATCAGATTCCACATGAAGATACAGTTTCCTGATACACATGAGAATTAAAGCATGTATCTTTCAAAGATTTTGCCATTTTAAACTGAAGTTGTGGTGATGTTGTGTCTTATATCATTCCAACCTCCAGTACTGGCAAATGTAGTTTTAGTTTATATCTGTCTTCTGTGGCAGACATCAGAGAAAACAAGACATAAGGCAAAGTCAGAATGTTGCAGTGTTTAACTAAATCTCTGCAGCATCGCCATATTTGTCAAAATGATACACCTTTTTGTTTAGAGCTTGCTATTCCCTTCCCACTCTCACACCCAGATAAGATTAGTTAATTTTTCTTGCGTTTCTACTTCAGACCATGTGTAATGAAACCCTCCAAACCCTCCACGTAAAACTGTGAGCAGTCACTCCTCCTGTAAGAAAAGATTATTCTCAACGTGGTAGTGGGAGTTCAGGCTATTTACTTATAGTCATTCAAAATTAAGTAATTAACAGTATGTAAGAGATCCTTGATAAGTCTTTGCCTCTTTCTTACAAATTTGCACCAGCTGACAAGATGAACATTAGCAATATCCTTCCACCTCTTCCTCGTACAGTTGGAAGAAACAGGAGTGGAGAGATCGTCATAGAGCAGGATAAGCACTCTGGTAACAAAGTGCTGGACCATCTTTACCTGTACCAGGTAGAAATGGCTCTGCCCTGTCATGGTTTGGGGATCACCATCCCCACACCTCCACAGACTGGTCCCTCTCTTATGCTGAAACAAATATTTGTGGGGCCAAGCCATGAGCTAGGCCACTGAATGGAAATGAGTTGCAAATGGGGGCATCCCTCCCTTCCCACAGAGAGCTCTTTTTACAGAGGTGCACTTCAGTACTGTGGTTCCCAGCACAACCTCATGAATGGCTGTGGAGGGGCTGGTATGAAGGAGCATCTGGAGATGGAAGGGATCAGGGCAGGAGCACCCCAGACAGACGGGTTCATTGCTGAAGCGCCCGTACTGTGGCAGTGCAGCCTGGGCAGATGGTGCCACTGAAACAACACCCAGTCCCAGCTGAAGGTGGGGTCAGTGCTGAGTTACTGGCTGGCAATGCTGACTCAGGAGAGATAAGGAAAAGATGTGGGCTATTCCTGTGATAGCGAGACTGACTGTCAGACAAAGGTCCTGAGGGAAGAACATGCCGTGTTTTAAGGGCTGTACCATGATACAGAGTTGTGTGACAGTAGCGCTAGCAACAGTGTCCCATTTTGCCAAACAGCTATAGGCAGACAATAAGGTGGATCCTGTTTCAAATGCTTCAAAAGTGTGCAGGAAATTAAGGAAAATACTGCCTTTGCCCTTAGTTCTCCCTGTATGTCAGAGAGGTGCATAACAGCTCTGTTTTCCCATTTCAGAATTTTCCCTGTTCCCATCACTTGGCTGTGGGAAGTCTCTGCTTCTACTTGCATCCGCTATTACTCCCAGTGGTATTGGCACTGAAAAAGCCAAATGCCCCCAGCATCTGACCAAGATGTACTAATTACCAAACATGGAGTTTGGAAAGAACTTTCCTTTGGATCAACCTGCCAAGAACGAACTATCTATCTATCTATCTATCTATCTATCTATCTATCTATCTATCTATCTATCTGTCTGTCTTCTCCTGTAATGTAGGGCCACACTCCTAAATCTTCTGCATATTGTTTATCTAATATATCTTTTATAGGGCAGTGATGCAGGGCACTAGTAACTCTCTTTGATACCCTGATGTCTCCCTATGGCAAGATTTCTGTTGTAGTCTTCCCTACAGAAGTTTGTTGTGGAGTATGGTAGAAAGATCTGTGGTCCAAGGTGGGTTGTGGAGCAGATGGCATGTGGAGTTTTTTGGAGCAGCATTGTTTGGGGCTACAGAAGTACTAAACCAAGGTTGTTGTCCACAAATGAGGCTTTTTCTGCATGTTAAATGGAATAACAGAGTCCATCAACTTTTCCTCTTGCGGTTTTTCTCTTACAGCCTTAGCCCTTCACAATATATAAGGGATATCTTGGGTTCCTGAAACTTGATTGCTGTTTTATCTTCTGGAATGACAAAAACCATTTCATGTTTAGCACTTTTTCCTGTCTACAATGATCCTTTTCTTCAGGACCTCCATTAAAATCCCTTTGGAGATTCCACTGGCACTCCCATAACTCACTGTTAGACTCTCCCTTCCATGCCTCAGTCTCCTGACAGTGGTGCCCACATGACTGGCTCATGGGTTGGTCTACTGACTACATTACCCCACACCACACTGCTTTTCTATACTCATGGTGTTTATATTGTGGATAGGAGTAAAATCAGTCTGCCCCAACCTAATCTCTGCCCCCAACGATCTCTGTCAGTCTTCCCAGGTCCCTCTGAAAATGAATCCTTTAGTATTAGCCATGAAACTGGAGCACAGCTTCATTCCAGTGCAGACACACACACATCTGCTATCCCCATGGCCTCTTCTGGCTGCCAGACCTAAACCAGAAACCGAGCAGTCGTGTTAGCAGGGTCCTGCCCCTGAGCACACGAGCCTTGCTGAGAGCAGAGCATCTGAGCTCAGATGTGAGTACCATGCTAAGGCTGTCACTTCTGTGCCAGAACTGGCTCGTGTCCTGGCAGCTTGGGGAGCAGGCGGAGCAGCCCTGGGACCACCTGCACCTGCCTGTCTAGAGACACCCTCGTCACTGCGAGTGGGCAAGGGCTGAATCCTCGAGGCACAATGCTGCTTCCAATGTCCAGCTGCCCTGACAGAGAGCAACTCCCAGCCCCAGGTCCCCAAGTCCAGTGCAACTAGAGAGCGGAGTAAAGAACCTGATAACATTACTTCTGGGAATCACATCCTAAAGGGAAGAAACTCAAGGTTTACATCTAAAGGTGTAAAAAGGAATGTAGTCTAAGCAAGAGAAGGAATATAGCCTAGTAATGGATCTTGTCTTAAAGCTAAAACATATAAATAATGTTATTTTTGTTAAACAAAAAAATCATCATAATTGAAGAGTCCTCTGCTAAGCATCTTCAAAAGCTTTAATCGCTACAGTGTAGTTAGGCAAAAGGTTTCTCTGTGGATCTGGAACCACTGTACAAGTTTTATTCATTACCTGTGCAACTTGGCAGCAGTAGAGAAGCCCATTGCAGCATCAGTGGTGAAATGCTTGCTTACTGACGTGGAAAATTATTAGCATAGTTTTCTTGTTACCTAACAGCAGTCTGAATTCCTGAAAGGGATAAAGGAAGATGATCATCTTCATTCTTTCCAGCTGCACCAAATAAACAACATTCCTCTTCCGTGTTTGTTATTGCTTACAGGCAGAGACCCATTTCCTTCTCCAGCTTTGATGCTTATGAAAAATTGGAAATTGTAGGGACACACCCTGCAGCTGCCTTTAGCTAACAAAGGGTTAATTGCAATTGCCATGACATCTGGCACTCAAGAGAAGGATGATAAAACCGTATCTACACGTAAGCAAAAAAATCTCACGAGGATAACAAGCATTGCATTGAGGAAAAGGCAGTTCAGTGAGCAAGGGCTTCTTAGTGATAGGAAGCTTTGCAGCCTTTACTGTATTGGTATAGTCAAGGTGAGCAACCTTTCCCCACACTTTATCACAAATATAAAGATACCAACTGAAAATGCTGCACAGTTAATTTTGGCTTGAGAAGCAATAAAGTTTATATTGGTGTCAGGCACCTTTATTTAGGGCATAAGCATTGGTCTGGTAAAAAACAATATATTGCACATCTGGTTAAAGTATTCATAACCTGTCTAGGGTAGACTAAAATTTCTAAATGTTAATCTAGAAAATTGCAAATCTGCACTGGTGTATCTGCCTCTTTACACTTGTGCAGTGCATCTGTATTTACAATGTGTAAATTGCCTTAAGGGTGTAGTGACATTAAGAACATAGAGACATTTGTGCAACAAAGCGCTTCTGGAGACTGAGCTGTTGGAATGAGTTAAACCTCAAGCTATGCAACTGGGTTGAATACCTGCTTTACCTTCTGTAAACCGCAAATTTATGGAAACAGCCATTGGAAACAAACACTGAACTGAAATGAAGAGCCTGGCTACTCAGGGCTTTGTGCCTTATAAATGGAATAATCTGAGATGAGCCTGAATAACATCTGCCTTTGCTCACTCCGATGAGTGCAGATTCACCCCACAGCCTCATGTCATTTCAGCTCATCCTTTTTTTGAGCTGCTGATCTCTTTGAAGTGATTATACTTCTATGGGTCCTGTGTCTCCAGAAGCAAAGGTACTACACCAACTTCAAGAACTTAACTCCTGACACTCCAGATAGAGAGAGTAAGATAATCAGTCTGTTCTGTAGGCTTTAGCTCCACGGGAACAACTGGGTTAAGACGGGTGTTGAGTCAAAGAGAAGAGGTGGGGAAAACACCCACCTCCTCCTGAGTTTTTTCTGCCATATTCATCTGTTCTCAAATTTTCCAGCAAATGGCTTACATTTTCCTTCCTCTCAGAAGAGCTGTTTTCTTCTGTTTGCAGTCATATAATATTCCTATGCTGTCTTCAAGGACTAACATAAGGAAAGTATTTAATCTATTTTACCTAAGGCGAGTACTAAGGCTATTAAACAAACTACTATGATTTAAAAGGTGACAGTAACAGCTTTCTATCACATGATGTAAGTTGAACTAAGTTAGGTTACTTTGGCCGCATATGCTCTTACAGTGCAAACGCAAACCTACAGTAGTTGAGGAAAAATATGCTTTAGCCTTTCCTTTCAACATTTAAATTGGTTTTGTCCATGAATAAAATTATAACAGGATAGTTATACTGACAGTCTTCCTAATGCAGAAGTACCTAATGCATATAAACTAATTAGCTGATTTAAATAAACTAGAAGACCTAAAGGATTAATTTTCTTTTTTTTTTTTATTTCTTCCCCTGATTTTTCTAATTCTGTTTTAATTGCATCTGTATGAGCAGAGGTGTGATTTCATCTTCCATTCTTTCTTCTGGTCTTGCATACCTTCTATTTTGCTTTCCATGAAAATTCTCACTAGCAGATTCAAATAGTTTAATGGAAACAAAGTAAATTTGCAGCAAATATCAGATAAAAAATTAATATAGATCTTGAAAATGCAACTCTCCATTCCCAGAACAACTGCACTGAAAAAAAGGGAATGAAAAAACCCAAACATATCAAATAACTGGAAGGTTTCATTGAAACCCATCTCAAAAGTAGCAGCCAGGTACCTGTAAAACACATTTTGGCTGGGGAATACAAACCAATATTTATGGTACTCCAGGGCTGGACACAGAGCATGAGGGACTGCATTGACATCGCGTCTTCTCATTCCCTGGTACAGAGTGCCCTCTCCAGTGGCCTGTACCCTTGGAGGAAGAGGGGGAGGGAACAAAGTGGGGTAATAGAAATCTTGGGTCAAACGTAAACAATGACGTTTTCATGCTCTAAATATTTGCCTTCTTATTCCCATCTCTCTAAGTAAATCACATCCTGAAGTACCCTGCAGATTTCTGTGGGTTTACTTTTATCATCTGGGGGAAAGAAAGGGGCATGATTCCTCACCAGTATATGCTGTGCCAGCAGATATCCAAGGGGGTGACTCAATTATTTCCCAAACAAAGAGCCTTTGTCAGTGCAATTAATAGGTGGTTCATAATATGTGAATGTATGACTGTTCTACTGCTATAAACGTGTCCTCACTAGGTGTTAGTATGGGATATGGATGCCTTGTGCCCTAAGTAACACCTACAGTAATGTAGTCTGAAAGCTATTTGCCAGATTCAGGCAGAAGCTGAATTTGATCTAAGATTCCACTGCTGCTAAAAGCAGAGGGCAGCCCCACCTCTGCCCGTCCTGTGGGCCACAGTGATGTTCACAAGGGGATGCTCACATGAGAACTGCTCCTGCTCAAAATAAGTGTTATCAATAAAAAGCTTTTATTTCTTCTTCTTCAGCTGACTGGCCTGGCTGTCTGTGTGGATACAGCACATAGTGTGTAGTGGCAGCACATAGGAAGGGACAGAACTGCATGAAATGCAGCATTAAATCAAATTAAGATAATTGGGGAAGTAAAACTTAAGTCAACAAATAATGTTGATCGGTGAATGAATGTGAGCAAATTCTTTTCTATTCATGACAACTATCCATGCAGAAAGACAAAAACGTGTCAGATATGTCAGTTACAGCAAGGAATCGGTTCAGTTCTAGTTAATTCAGAGTAAGAAAGGAGTGATAAGACACATTAACCCTTGACTTAATGAGCAGAATGTTTCAATTTTAGTTTGGTTGGAGCAGAAACAGAAACGCTTAAGCTGCCGTTTTCTTTTTTTTTGAATGCAGCCCAAGATGTGGGCGGTAACAAAGCATCAGAAAGGTTGCAACTGATTTGGAGCATATGGCAAAACTCTTTGTCAAGGAAAAGGGTGGGGGGAAGTTTTGTTTGCTGGAAGAAAAAGAAATGAGAAGACCAAAGCAATTCAATCTGCTGAGTGTGAAATGCATTAGGAGGATAGGAGTGTTGCACAGCTGAATGCTGTGCTGTCACTGCCAGACACTTCTCTGCTGGCTCCTGATCCTGGAGCTCTGAAAGAGGTCTGGCAGTTCCAGCCCCGTCTCGGTTAGAGCCACAGCCCAGAGCTGTGGGGACAGGAGCATATTGACACAGCCCAGCACAGATAGAGAGGGGCAGAAGGAGGGTTTGTAGGCATTTTGAAACAAAAGGAAAAAAGCTTTTAAAGTATTTTGAAACAGAAATACAGGCAATATATACCTTATTCAGATATGGATGGCATTCACATCTGGAAACTGCACATTTGTAGTAAAAAATCCAAAGTTTCTCCTGTGTTCCCAGATTCCTGCATTCCTAATACTGCCTCTGCCACTGTGGGGTTCTTAGCAGTTCCCTTCCCCACACACCACCATCACTTCAGGAATCAAGTTAGCCATGGTAGGAAATGAAGACCTGCTTTGTTTTAACTCTTACCATCTACCAGAACATGCCTAGTATAATCACAGGCTCTGTCTTGCTTCTAGTCAAAGAAGATAATTGACCTGTTTTTTCTGTTTTGGAAGTGAAGAAGGATCTGAGAGAGATCTAAAAGTGAAAGCTACTCTGTAAAGCTTTCTGAAACTGCCACATGGAATTTACACTGCAGTTTTTAATTTATCTCACAAATCACTGTGCTTTGTGAGATAAATTAAAATTTGGTTGCAAGTGAAGCCACAGAGATAAAGCCACTGACTACAGAACCCAAAGCAAGCCTGCCAATTTTATTGCTCTCAGTGGACTGCTTTCAACTTCAGCTCACTGGGAATGAACCGAGTCCAAACCCAGGCTGTCATGTAGGCTCTGTGATCTGTGATCAAACATGTGCTATTAGTGGAAAGTGCACTGACAGTCTTTCTCGGTTTAGGTGTGCCTGCACTGCACACACAAAATAGATACAATTAATTTATATATGGTTGAAGTTACAGCTCACAGTCCATGTGTCGATCACAGTGCCATGAGAGGTAGGTCACAACTTGGAAACCAGTGCATGGTCTAACGAAATAGCACAGGAGGAAACCTGAAGGAGGAGGGACAGATGTCAGCCGCGGTTTGTGAAGGGAAGCCACCATGAGATGTTAGGAAGGCCACATTTATTCCCTTTTGACTCTTTCATGATGGCTTTGTGCTCCAGCTAATGGGTTGGAAAGTTGTTACTGTGGACCTTTTGATACCTGAAGCTCTCTTTGTCCACTTCATTCACGAAAGATTGAATCTTTCTTTGGATTTAAATGTTTGGTGCTGCAAAGTGTTAGATAAAATGTTTTGAGGAATCCATGCTTGTAAATTAGTAGATAGTTATCGCAGAAGAGATTGTAACAATTCCCTTGTTCAGCTTCCGTAAAATCCAGCTGAAAAATTTCATTTTAGCACAATCAATTTATCTCCTACTTAAACCTATGAAACTATTTCTATAATGTAATGATACATTATAAAAATGTATTCAGAAAAGAGAAGTTTCAATTTTTCCCAGTGCAGATCCAACCTGGTAGTGAATTATTTCTGCAGGACGATAGTTCCTTATCTTAGCTGGGGAGCAAAGAGGAAGACAGGTACTATAATCCAAAATAGCCAAACAGACAATTTTTTTTTCACCTTCTTCCTTTCTTTTAATTTTTTTTTTTTTCCTGTTTGACTGAACAAAATCTGGACCAGTCCATCTTTGAAAAAAGTTTTGTATTGCCTGGCATCCAGATACACCCCAGAATCTCAAATGAAAAGCTTACAGTAGTCAGGCAAGCTCTTAATGTCCTCCACTTACCATGGAGAAAGTTGGGAAAACAGCTGTACTTTCTGTTTTGATACTAGCAGAAGGGTCCTTAAAATGAAGTCCTTAATCAGCGTTTATGATATTAAGATATACTTTAGATAGTTAACATGGAATTAGAACTTAATCATTTGAAGCACTTCACTTGCTGACCAACTCTATACAGTGCTTTAAAATTTAATTCTCCTTTGAAACATGATAAATAGGAAAGAAATTTTGAGTTCTGATAACCCTGTAGTGTGTTCAGAGTTGCCCTGAATGGTTTCGGTGTCTGAAGGGGTCTGTTGTGGTTGTTGCTTCTTTATTGTATTGGAGAGGGAGTGGGCAAAGAAGCAAAGTTGTGTGGACATGCGCATATTTCTTTTCTAACCATATGCTTAATTTATTTAGTCCTTTTCTCCAGTGGATCTCATAGTACTGTACCAGGACTCATCCATTCCATGTCTCTGACTGAGATGGACCCTTGGTGGCAGAAGACAGGAGAATGTAAGTGTAGGGCAGTGCTTTCAGGAGTTCACCCAAGGAGCTCGGCAAGAGGTTCATCCTAGGATGCTTGAAATTAATAACTGACCAGAGGACAAAGCCCTGGAGGCCTAGCTCCTGGTCTTTTGCTCTAACCTCTGATGCCTTGAAGTGGCTACCTGAAAACAGAGGCTAGACATGATTAAGAGAATAAAAGCAGGTATTTATTTAGGGCCTTCAATAGGAGCACCTTGGGAGTCAAAAAGCCCCCGAGGGGCTACACCCAAGATGGACGCTGGGTCACAGGTTTTCACAGTTTTGTAAGTTTGGTCCATTTGCATATCAGGGTTAATTCTCCAATTACAATTTCAGGTAATGATGTAATTACCCCAAGTTTGTTCCCCCTCCCCAGAGGCTTAGTGTACATATTTTGGGGCCTGGGACAAGAAGGTGTCTTTCAGTCCCGGCCCAGAGAGGGTTTGTTATGTCTAACAGTAGCTAACAGGCTATGTGAAGTTTGAGAGTTACACACTAAACCAGTACAGGGTCTGAAAATACAAAAGCCAAATCCTAAGGCATCACCTCAAACTTACGTATTTACTGAGAATATATTTATATTACTTCCTTAGCAATTTCCACATGATAATCGTAGTTTTGCTCCCCCTGTTTGTTACATGCCCTAAAAGCTAGAAGACAAATGCAGACTTAAATGTTAAGTGCTAATGAAAAACTGAAGTGCCAGAAGCACAGCTCAGGAGGGGTATTACTGTCACATAGCAGACTTAGCTTGGAAATGACAATGCTGGTTAGTGCCCTTTAATGGTAGGTACTTCTCAATACTGCCCGCATCCCTGACAGACATAAATATATAAATACAAGCCGTTTCTAAACTTATTTGGTATCTTAATTGTTCAAGAGGCTGACACCTGCTGTAGTAAATAACCAATGTGACCACAGGGAAAATACCGTGTCTGTTTGCTTTTATGTATTTATAGAGCACGTTTATACCCCAGTGGTATGCAAATATCTGGTTGCATCACATTGCCTATAACTTCATTTATAACACACATTGCTCACAACAGCCTGATCTCTGGTAGATCATTCAGCTGAGCAAACTGTCCTGCTCACAGTGACTCATAAGCAAGAGGCCTACAGAAGCAGCCAGGTGATGGATACACTGCAGAATGTGAGGCTATTTTTATTTTTCTGAGCAGTTGACTTCACTTACCTCTGTAGCTCACAGAACTTCTGAAGTGCTCACTGATATACTACAGAGGAAACCAAAACTACCATTCCTGTGATTTAAAAGGAATTTCTGGTAAAGCAGGGTGAACTCTAAAATAGTGGACTGTCATAAATGAGGTACATTTAATCCTCTTTTGTATTTCATCCTCTTTTGAATCATGAAACACATTAAAAAATCATTTTTATATAAAACTGATGCATACTTTCATGAGACAAATGACTGAACACTCTTTTCCATGCAATAGTGCTGAGAAATGGTTTGCCATAGATGTGTTGGGGGTTAGGTATTTTCATTAAAAAGATAATAGCAGAAAAAGAATATTTCTTAGCCTCAAACCTTGTTAATTCGAATTCATGTGTACATCTAGTTCAAAGGGTGTTCTGAGTTCCTCCTTTTAATCCTTGCAGTCACAAGGATGAACTTTTGATGATTTAACATCTCCCATCTCAGCTTTCTGCCTCATTTTAGTACTTCTAGAGTGGGAGACTGTTCCCACGTCGGGGATGTTCCTAAATTCATTGACAGATCTTATAGTCACTGAGAAAAAGCAGCATTAATGCAGAGTTAAAACTGTCCCCTGGTATTTCATGCCCTTCAAGTCAGCTTCAGGTCTAGCACCTACATCTGAAAATATGGGAAATAAAGGATTAAAGGACATATCTGTGAAACCTTGACACTGGCCCTTCCCTGTCAAAAGCACTGGAATGATATGCAAATCATCCAGCTACCTTGCATGTGTAAGGCGTGATTAGCCAGAAGGATTAGTCACAGCAGTTCAGCAAACCTGTGATTCATGTTAAAAGCTGATCTGGATGGACCATTCCCACCTGTGAATGGAGGAAAAAATTCCTTTCCAGGCCCCTCATTTGATCAAAAGAGGGCTTCCTATAGCTTCAAGAGCTCCTACACACCTCATTTAAGCACTGCATTGAATCGATCCCATAAGTAAGGATGCCAGCAGCTCTCTGTGCATAGGCTTAATGGCAGGTGAGTGTAGGGTTGTATGTGTCAAATACATGAAGGCAGAGACTCTACGAAAGAGGAGCAAAGAGTTTATCAAATGTGAGAGATCTGGTGTTCTGGGGGTGAGATGCGTCAGGAATTTGGCTGCAGGGCAGGTGTAGCCACCCCCCTGCAGAGTTCAAAGCCACCCTTCGGTATGGGAGCGATTCCCAGAGCTAGGCAGGGTAAAGGTTGCCTGAACATGTACTTTAATTCTTCCTTTATAGTGTTCAGAAACTTGTATTTTTCTGACTTGATTCTTTCTAAAAAGGCATGGGATTTCATCAGATAATCTTAGCTATGCTTCAAGAAAACTATTTGAAGCTTAATTTTCTATCCTTACTCCTTTTTTCTAAGGGAAGAGAGAAATGCGATTGACAAAGGTTACACATCCCTTAGGAAGCCGCAGCTATCACAGTTTTGCAGGAGAGACGCTATGGCAACTAGTTAAATATAAAGGAGGCTATATAATCTCCAAGCGATTCTTCTGTTATTTATAGAAATGGGGGCTGAAATATTTGGGGTTGCTGATACAATTCTCTTAAAGAAACAGTGACATGCACTGGATGGGATAACTATTGTATGACCTGAAAACCTGGAGCTGCACCCTGCAAAAACAGCCTGTGCAAGTGCATCCCTAGTTCAAATAAGATTGTGCCCCCCCCCCAGATCTTCTCTGTTTGTCTGGGTTTCAGGGCTCCTGTCAGGGACAGGCAGAACTAATTAGGATTTCTATCCAGGTATGTATTGAAGAGGTCTGTACTGTACAGTAGAAGTACAGTAGAAGTCTCAGATGAAGAATACAAGTGTGAACAGCTTTAAAATGTTGTTCTCATACACCTAATCCTAGTCTCTCTCTCTCCATGCACTTCTTTTCTGCCTGTGCTATTCTGGTCTTCCAATTTCTTCCCATTTATGTCCTTAGTCACATGCTTCATCCCCTTCATTCCAGCTATGCTTAAATCCTCTCTTTCCTTCAAGCCCTAAAATCATGGCCTTTTCCCATTTGATACAATCTGTCTGTGGAGAATTAGACCATGTGAAATAAGATTGCACAGCATAGCACACTGATTTTTAGTGTATTCCAGCCTCCCCAGAAGTAGGAATTTTGTCTTGGGCACCCAGCACGCTGCTGCTGCTCTACTGCTACTGTAATGTCACTGTGATTTCCAATAATAACAAGAATGATCACCTTATTTTTCCAGAACTTGAATGCTTAATGTTCCAATTTTATGGTGGCAGAAAGAGAGAATATTTTAAAGATTTATCTGGAGGAATAAGGTGAATACTAGAAAATGATTATTAATAAAGTGAATATTAGAAAATTAAGCTACAAAAGAGCTTAATTGAAGTAGGGTACTAGAAACAACAGGATAAAATTGATCTTATATAAATGATGGATAAATAGTATCTGAGGGTCACTTAAGTTCAACTTCAAAATGAGGGGTGATGCAGGGCCTTATTAAATCAAACAGTTTCTCAGAAATGGTGACCTTCACCCAGCTGGATTTTGAAAGAGAATACTTGACTATGCAGAAGTTTATTAGAGTTGGTTAATTATCTTCTAGTACCTTTGTAGAATATGATAAACATGTGAATTTAAGACACCCCTATAAAATGGATGACTGCAACTGAAGAAAAGTTCAGTGACTTCCTCTAAATGAACAGTAAGGGCAAGCCAATGGCCTCTCTGCCATGAACAAAGTCTCTCTGTCACCTTTCTGTTGTCTTTTCCATCATGAAACACCTCCCCTTCTTTCTATTTATAATACTGGTGTCTCTCCTACCACACCTCTCCCAGAAGCTTGTTTCTATAACATAAGCTACCAAATACAAGCTTGTAAAGTGGTAGAAAAGTACTTGGATATTCTCTTTCTCTTAACTGTCCAGCTGAAAAGTGTCACTGTTGTTCTACTCTTCCCCTCCCTCCGTTTACTTTGTTTCTTTCACCAGTTGTCTGACATCTAACATTTTAGGTATATGTCTTGCAGACACACAGCTGCACCTGATCTCTTCTGAGGACATAAACACATCTACTGAATGATGGGGGCTATTTATAATAGTGAACTTGGAAACTGCATTTGATAAGGGTGCAAAAGAAAACAAGCACTCATACAGGCACTAATGTTCCACTGAGCTTTTGACAGTCACCTTTGAAATGGCTGCTCCTGACAAAGCCTGGACCTTTCTGCTCTACAGACACCTGACGTGGAGGCAACCTGAGGGTGTTGTGGGTCAGATCTGTAGTTTACGTGTGAAAATATGTAAGATTACTGGGACTCGAATTCTAGCAGATAATCGGGGTGGTCAGAAAGGAAAAGCTCAGGAAGGCACAGCTAAAGAGTGAGGATTCTTATTCCCAGTAAAGCTCAAAGAATTTACTTTTGATCTTCCAAGTGTGTTTCCAGCAGCTGCAGCATGACAATGCCTGGACGAATGAAAAAGCCTCACCCAAGGTGGAGGTTGTTCACAGTCATTTCTCCCTGTGCACATGAGTAGTTCTTGTAACTTGACTTAACAACTTGTAACTTGACTACTGTGTTAGACCTTTGTTCCCATCCTATCTCCACGCTTCAGTTTAAGCTCATAGCACTCCTATAGGACACACCAACACTCTTCTTCCTTTTGCAGAGAAGGAAATAAGGCATATAGCTTTTGCATATAGCTATTTGCATATAGCTTTAATGTGCAAGTAATAATAACATGAGTTAGGGTTTTCTAAATCCATGATCGCTAGTCCAGCTGTTTCTTCCACAGTGACTTCTGCTTCCCCTGTTGGTTAAGTGCTGTATATTCCCTGAGTTTTAAAGCCCTTCCTAGACAGCCTGTATCAAAGCAGGATTTGGGGCATCTGAAATACGGTGTCTGGTTTCTGAGCTGTCTCAGAAGACCCTCTCTAAAAAGGTTCAGAGAACTGTGATATTCAGTTCCTAAATTGGGTGTGCTCACCTCCAGAGAGGTCCTTAATGTTAGGTGAGGTGCCCCACACAACAAGCAGGCAGGGGCAGATGTTTAAAGTTGATGCTGACAATAGGCATCTCAATATTCAAGGCACTGAGCCAGGCAACAGAACACACTGAAAAAAGGTTTGTGTTTGAAGTTCTCCCTCTTGCCTCCATTTAATAGTTTAACTCAGTAATGGAGTTAGGTGCTTTGGTGAGGCAGAAACCAAAACCACCTCGTGATCGACATCTCAGTCATGCACTTGAACGCAGGCAAATGAGGTGGAAGAACAGCCCATTCCAGTGGCCCTCCTCAGCCTCAGGGGCACTGAACCCAGGGCTCCCTCTGCAGCACAGCCAGGTGCCAGATTCTGGCCATTCCTGGTGGGCACTTCCTACTCTTCTTTGGAGGATAAGGGGTCAGGACTACACAACTTGCATGACAAGGATCAACAGGACAAGAGAGACACAGTGTCTGGGGACTCAGGAAGGAGGGGAGGACCTGCGTCTCCTATGCCATGGTTGGGTAGATACTTTGTGTTGCTGATCTATTCTATGGATACAAGAGTGAAACTCAGTCCAAGCTATGTGTCCCTAGGCAGTTTAGATGAGATTTGAGTTATTTGCCTCAAGTAGTTGGGAAATTGTCTTAAATTGCTCTTCATGTGGTTAAATGCTGTTATGGATTGCACTTGTCAGTTGCTGTAATTAAGAAACTAAATTAGTGAGAGTTAGAAGATCTGGTTTCTATTTTTTGTTTTGTCACAGATTACCAGCATGACCTTGGCAATCAAATCAGTTCAGGTCAAGTAACAGTGATGTCAGTGTTTAAGGCATTGGCTAATACAAGAAATTGGAATGTATCTGCACCTAATTTGTGGAGTCCAGCATTTATCCACTTCTTATACACATCAATCACACAAGTTTACTTATTTTCTTACATTTTGTGAACATGCTGACCGAGCAGACTAGTTTATCCTGGAGTTAAATTGAGATTATAATATTTTCGTACATTATAGGTAGTGAAATAATATTTGCAAAGCAGTCTGAGACTCTCATGTGCATCCAATTGTGTATAGATGCCTATAGTTAATGCACTTACCTTAGTTAATAATTTTTAATCTTCTGAATTTTCCCAAAATATGTCAATCTTTGGTGTGGATGCTACCTTAGGCAAGAAGTTTACAGTACAATGTCAATCTCTGTTTCTGAATCTGTTCCAGGAGGATCTGGGGCAACTATGACTTCAGACAAACATTTTGATTATGGAAATGTTTTGATCTCATCTCTGTGACGACACATAGACAGTGACACCACTTAAGACATAGTAATGAACCAACAATATAATTAATGATTAATGTACTATTTATGTTGCGGTAATGTTTACGAACCACAGTCATCAAGACCCAAGTCTGCTGTACAAATACACACAAACGTGATTTCTGCCCCAAAGAGCTTAAAATCTAAATCAGGAAAAAAAAAAAAAGCCTTTTTCAGGCTCTGGAAAAGGGAAGAATATCAAACCAGTGACAATAAATGACTGTGCAAAGCAACTCATCTACACTGTAACAGGGAACTTGTGGTTTCTCTGCAAGAGAAAGCTACTCTAATGTAACTTGAAGAGATTTTAAACAATGTAAGAGGTTATGTAGATGCTCCTGTTTCAGAATATTAGTGGCTAATTTAAGTGTAGATAAAGATTTGCCTAAGTGCTTGTCTACATGGTATATATTTTTCTCATTATCATAATGTAATTAGCTAATGAAAAACAAGTACCATTTACTCATGTAGGTGTCCAGAGGGAATACAGAGGTTGGCAATTATGCAGTTGATGCAGGGAAGTAATATTATTCCAGTTATTCTCTGGAGATTTCTTAACACAGTGTATGCACCTAACTCAGATACCCACATTTTAGGAGTTCCATACTTCCATGTCTGTCCAGATGTACCCTTTCTTTCTGCTCAGAGATTGTGTCCAGGTGCCCAGTAGCCCAGATACTACAGTAGTACAGCCCTGCCTGGACTGTCTGAGAAGAAAGCCCAAAGAAACTCCCAGCAGTTTTGTGCAGATCAGAGTTACGGTGTTTGTGCAGTTTGTCCCTTGAGCCTCACTGTATTGGATGTTCATGCACTTCATGGCACAAATATACTTCTGTTAGGGAACTTACATAAAGAAGAAAGGGAGCCCTCCCCACACTAGAAAAGTAGAATATATACTGCCCATGCAGCTTTTTTTAATAGTAGAAAAGTGTCTCTTCAGTTTACAGTGTTGAATTATTCAAGGCACACAAAGTTAACCAGAGAGAAAAAATTATACATGAAGTGTCTGAATGGTGATTATGTTCCTCTTCATGGAGAAGGAGGGGGATTAAGTAAATCCCCATCACGGTTTTCTTCTTACTGGGCAAGTCAATCGAGAGCAAAGGGAATAATTGAAGTTGTAGTCTTGAACTACAGCAGTGTTTTTTGCTGGTGCTCATCTGTCAAAGCTGCGATGGCAGTGTCCACATCAGTTGAATCATACTGACATAAATTCACTTTCCAAGTTAAATTAAAATGAGTTTTTCAGGCCATAATTATGCTGTCACATAAAACCCATTACTATTTAGTGGATTAAACTAGGGGAATCTCATAGTGCATGTGATTCACCCAGGTCTTTTCAAATCGACAGAAATTGATGTGGCCTCAGCTCACCCTCAAATAAATATTGCAAATTCAGATGGCTCAAGAGGATGGGAAGACCAGAGTACTGGCAACTGTTGAGACAGGATATCACATCAGAGCCCAGAGCCAAGGGCAGCTCCAGCACAGCAGTAACTGCCCCAATGCTGGCAGGCCACTAAATGCTTAGGATTCCTTGTAGGTAAAAAGTATGTACCCAGGACATACCCATCCGAGTGCAGAAGGGCTGCAGACAAATAAAAAACATATGCTGGGAATTGAACAGAAGGGATTAAATTTTGCCTCAGGTGTCAGCGTTTAAGACCACTGTTTTTAGTGCTGTTACCCTGGGTTGGTGTCTGTGTCACAGGGCAGGGAGCTGTGGGAGCTGTTGTTGCTCGGGGCTGTTGCTGGAGGGCTTTCAGCCAAGACAGGCACTTGCTGCTGCCGAATATCTGGACAGACACACAGACAGAGGGGGAATTATTCCTGCTCAGACTGTGTTTTCCCCAGAACTCAGTCTGAGCCCCCAGCAACCTCTTCCACCATGTCACTGCACATCTCTGACAGGCCCGTGGTTTCTCCATTTCTACAGTCAGGCTCCATCTCCTCCACATTCCCACCTTCATCCCCCAGCCCAGACCTCTGGCTTGCCAGCCCAGATCGGTCCTGCCTTGTTCCTGCATCTGCAGCATGGGGACCAGAGGGATGCTGGGAGTGGCTGCCTCACTCTGCACAGTGCTTAGCAGCGTGGGACAGCTCAGTTGTGGCATCTTGTGTCATTCAGGTCAGGGCCCAGGTCCCAGGGATGTTATTTACAAACACATAATTGTTCACAAGGAATCTCGGATGCACTCTAGGCCAGGAGACTAAATTCCAAATGGTTGCAATGAGCTTGTGGAGTGGCAGGGTTTACCAGTCTATATGTTATTCACCTATATTGCTTGTGGACCTCAGCAAGTGTCTTGAACATTTATTCTCCACACAGAGCCATCTGGAGATGCTAAATGAGGAATCTCTGCACTGTTCCACTATTTACTGTACACGTGCCCTAGCATAAGTGAAATTAAAATACGTGTTGCAGAACCAAAAGCCCAAACATAGTCATTCTGAGGAGACAAAGATATTTATAGGTATCTATCTGAGAATATCTTTGCTCAGTTTTACTGTATACTTTGGCTAGAAGAAATCCAATCTGTATGAAGTGCAAAGCACCAAGAAATGAAAAAATAGGGAGTGGAAAATCTGGAGGTATTCTGCACAGTTCCAGATTTGTGTAAAGATTGTTTACAGTTGTAGCTTCTGACTGCATGTTAGAAATGGCAGGGTCCTGACCAGTACTGTCTATTCTGCTTAAGTCCATGAAAAGCCCTGCAACCTTACCTTGCAAGATAGAAACAATGTATTTTGTCTCCACCACGCATTGCACAGCTAGGGACCTTTAGCCAGCACACTGAATTGGTGCTTCAATGGCCTTCCACAAAAAAACCTCAAACATCAAGCCCTCTCTATGCGGTAACAAAATACCTTTGCCATATGCATAACCCAGGATCCTGATTAACTAGCACAGTTAACTAATTACTACTTGCCCCTTTGGACATTAAGAATGGTGAGGCTGGAGCATTAGTTAATTAGCATTAACTAATTACACACCCTCATAGCCCAGCTGCACTGAGTATCCTGTCCTGGAGTTCATCTTCCAAAATGCATTTATACTTCTCTGGGCTTTTAAGCCCATTTCAGACTGATAGGACAGAAGGATTAGAGCTGCACTTGTAACAGCGTTGAAATCAGGCATATATATCATCTTTGTCAGTGTCTGGAATTATTTCCATGTTATGACTATGAACTTCAAACATACTTTAAGGAGAGATACTTCACGGTTTAAAATCAAAAGCACCTGACAGTACTCATTAATAAGAATGAGCCAGATAGTGACTATTTAGAAAACATTTTCCTGAAAGATAAACAGTGATACCTGAAGGAAAGAACAGAGATAAGGAAAGATGGAAAATCATAAAGTACTCCATAAGGTGAAGCATCAGAAGAAAAATACATTCTTATTTTTCCCTGTTGCTTTCCTCTGCCCAGGAACTGTGTCATTAGCGTGTGTGGTGCTCTGCAAGGCAAGAAGAGATGCCTCTTTGCCTGTTGAACAAGTTGATGCTGACCTGCCTTCCTGACCACACTGTTCCAAAGATGGGCTATTTTAGCTGCCTGAGGTCTGCTACATACACAGGTGCTGTCTGTAGAGAGAGGGAGAATTGCCCTTCAGAAAGCTCCCCATGGCAAAGGGTCATTGAGGCATCCTTGGCTTTGAGTAAACTAAAGATACTGAATTGGACTTGCTTTTACTCCAGGATTTGTCTTAGTTTAGGTTTGCTTGAGAGCTTGTGGCAGTGTACATAGGAGGAAAACAGGGATCAGTGGCAAATTAGGAAATTAAAAGACTGAAGGGCAGGCTTTGAGACATGTAATCTAAATCCCAGTTAGGAATTCTTTATGCAGTGTAATGCGGTAGCCAGCCTGAGTTTGGCTCCATGGAAAAACTGTATCGTGGCTGCTGGTTATTGCCTCCCTTGGGAGAGCTGTGCTGGGAGGCTTTCACCCTGCCTTGTCCCTGGGGGTGTTTTGGGGCTGGTTGTGGCAAAGGTTAAATGACTGCTTTTATGAGCTAGAGAGGAGAGGAATGGGGAAAGAAGTGTCCAATAGCTGTGGAAAAGAACCAAGGACAAAACTGAGAGCAATGGGGAATGTCTGTGGCCTGAGCAATGATTATAGTTTGAAAATCTGCAGAATGAACTGAGGGGTCCAGGGTGGGCTAAAGCAGAAACCTGACTTGGAAACAGACTAAATAATAGAGTGACAGTGGTGGTCACTTGCTGTAAAATTATATGGTGCAATACTGTTCTTATTAATGAAAACATGAAGAACAAGGCAGGAAGAGTCATGATCAGAGAAAATGTTAGGAACAGAGTGATTTCCAAAAAGAAGAGGACAAGGAATCAGAGCCATATACTTCATATTTCATTCTTACCCAGTACAACTAATGAACACTAGTACAGATACAGATCACAAGTATTCATGGATGGAAGTCAAACATCTAACTGCAGACAACTTGCTTTCTTGATCCTAGAAGCTTTGAATTTGTGAATTTGGCCTGGTTGCCTGGACAGCTCTCAGGCTGGACTGGGTGCAGGTACACATGTATGGCATGGCAGTGCACCCACCAACCCTAACACCTGAATCTCACATCTCACAAGTTACGTTAGGAATTGTAATCAATTGAGGTATCTACTGACAATTTTTCCATCAGGGATAACATCAGAAAAACAGATGGATTTTTATAAGAAACACAGTGTAATAATAATGTCAAAAAGCCCATTCAGATAGGAAAGTAAAGAAATTGTTAATATAAAAAGCAGATTCTATAGAATAAGAATAAGACCTTCAAGCAGGAGTGATTTGCCTTCATTGTGTATTTTAACACTGGTAGGGCTTTTTTTCTCCCTCAGATCTCAGTAAAGAGCTACAGCTGACCGGGGTGGACTCATTCTGTAGGTAGTGTCCACATGGTTTGAAGTTATGGCAGAACAGATTATTAGCTAGGGCAAATAGGAAGGAAAAGCAGTTAATTGAAAAAAAAAAAGCAAGCAGCTAAATAGTGACAATCAGACAGTTTTGCTAGTATTGTCATGGGTTTTCCCATGCCAACCTCTGCAGTGATGTCTACAAGAGCAAAAGAAAGCTCCCTGTGTTGTAAGATGGTCTTTTATTCACAGTATTGTGGTTTCAAGCTAGGAAGTTTTAAATCATTGCTTTGTTTTTTTTTTTTTTTTTAACCAGACACAGTTGTGGCTCTGGATAAAGCCAGTAGGAGTTTCGAGAACTCTTCTCTAAGTGTGTTTTAAGAAACAACAGGAGCTGAAAAGCAACAGCTTCCTGGCCAAAGGAGCTTCACATTATAGGCTGGATCTTAAGTTCTATTCAAGTCAGTGAATTTACACAGGTAGTGTCTCCCTGTGTGCAAGGAGGAACAAGACTAGGTAGACTCCAACTTTAACACTCTTAAATGTGTTCTGAAAGAAAGGACAATGCTCAGGACCACAGAATTACTGGAGGGGCAGGCAGGGGGATGCGTTCAAGGTTATACCCACTTTTGTTTATTTCTACTGAAATACTGGTTTGCACGTGTTCCTCGCATGAAGGAATATATCGAGATCACTGTAACCAGCATAGTCTTTGGTGCATGTAGAATTTGAGTTTCACACAAGATCAGTTATGGTTTCTTCCCTCTTTTCAAACAGAAGTGATTTGTCTTGCTGTCATGGACATGATATGTGAATATCAGGTGGTGTAAATCGGAAATGAAATAGTGTCATTGGATAGAGTAAAAAAGGTGAGTGTTACAGGATGCTCTGTTGATATTCAGCCTACAACTACAAAAAAACTTGAGCTACTATGTTCAAAACCACATATTGTCAGGTCTAATACATGCATATATTTTCTGGAAACTTTGCCAAATGTTTAGTAATAAAACCAGCCTTCCTTATAATGATATATAAATAAACATGTAGACATCAGTGAAGAAAAAGCAGTTTCTTCTTTTCACAATATCTTTTTCTTTTCTGTGATACTTTCACACTCAACTTAGTCACTTAGAAGTGCCTATTTAAAAAAGGAAATTTTTTTTTAATGCATGGATACTAGGGTTCTTAATCCTTATTTAGTTACTAAGTTTTTGGAACTAGTGAAATCTCATGCCTGCAGATGTCCTGGACATTTATCACACTTGGTGTTTAGCTGTAAACCCATGAGTTAAGGCATCCATTTTAAAAAGCAAGTGAAGCTTTTCTTTGTATTTGTGTCCAGTTTGAATGTCTATTGCACAGCAAGCAGGTAAAAGGGCAGTGATAGTGAGGTGAAGGCACTGCCTCAGGTATCAGGATATCTGGATTCTGTGCCTGGCTCTGCCAAGCCTTCTTTAAATAAGTTGCATAATTTTTGAGCTTCATTCTTTCCTATCTACAGAACAAGGAAAACAAATCCCAATTTACACTGGCATTGCGAGCATTAATTCATTGCTGTCTGTAAAGGAGATCAATCCTCTGATAAAAGGTGCTAGAGGAATGCAAAGTATTTCTATAATATAAATATGAAAATGGGCATACTGTCAAGGTTTGCCTTGGCTAAATCAAAGGTTCCAATACCAAATGCAGTCCTTCTGAGAGCTGAAACTGTCTGGTCTTTGGATATGTGGCAGGATATGTAAATTCTGATGAGGGCAGGAATAACATTTAGCAGTAGCGAATATTTTCTTTAAAGGTAAAGTTGCTGTTTCTTGGTAACACAGAGCACTTCACTGTCCAGCTTGTCATGGTTATGTGATTTGTGTTGCAAAGAATGTGCCTCATCTCTGCTCTATATTCCTGCTGGCTTCTGCCAGCCGAGGGTACATCAAGGTACTCAAGGACCTGTAAGTAGTCCATCATAGTTCAATGGCCCCTTTTATTTCTTACTATCAAGTCCCATAAGATTCTAGTGACAGCCATTAAGTCTTTATGACATGTTATGGAAGCAACATAAAAGGAACATTTAGGAAGAGACTAAGTGAAGCAAATGAGAAGAGAAGATTTCCATTCAATATTCACCTCAAATGAGGGTCAGTGTAGGACACACAGGTGCACAAGCCAAATGTAAGTAATAATAAAGGGACTGTTTTACAGAAATAGAATATCCAACTTCTGGACAGTGGCTGGAGTCAGCTATACCTCAGACATACGTGATTCTTGGCATACTAAACTAACCTACTAAACATACCCCATATGAATTTGTAAATATTAGCAAATGTTGTTCTTAATTGCAAGAATGCAAATTTAGAGGCAAAATTTCCGAAATGGTCGGGTCCCATGGGTGCAATAACTAGTAATGAGAATATGAAGAACAGTAGTTCCTTATTCAGTGGAGTGCTGTTAGCAGGGGCAGGGTAAGGGTTCTGAGCATGGTCTTGGCCAGCCTTTTGAGACCTTCTGCTGTCTACCTCACCGCTTAGTCCTTCATCATCACACACTGTATTTTCGTTGTGTACCTCCCTTTTGGCATCAGCAATATTTTGTAATGATTCCAGACCTCAGGCAATGGAGACTCTTTAAGCACCACAAACAGAATCGCTTCTTAACTTGGTTACAACTTTTTCCATCAAAACACATTTTCCAGAAAACAACACTTTTTCACTGGCAACTCTATAACTATTTTTTTTATTAATTTCCCTCTGCAGACACACTGGTACTTTGAAAGCTCTTGGCAGAAGTCTGTCAAGTTGGCTGCCTGGCTAAAGGTGTGACTGCCTGATGGACTCAGAATCTGGCTGAGCTTCTTGGGGAATCAGCCAACTTCCTTGGCTTCCCTACTTATAGCTGAGCAGGTATTTTGGCTGGCCGGTGGAGTGGGTTGTTCCCATTTACTGGAAATTTGGCTGCTGGTGTTCTGTCCTAAGTACAGTGTTAGCAGCCTGGAGGTTTACACAAAGCAGAAGCTGGTGTGGTTGGGTTTTTCCTTCCTGCCACCACTAGTCACCAGGAATATACAGCACTAAGTGATGCCCTTTTATATGCTGTTGCATCCAAGTAGAAAGGTCTTGATATCACTTTTGATCAGAGTTTGTGTTTCAACCCCTGTCTAACGTTGGTGGCAGAAGACTGAAGTGATTTCTGATGTGGTCTAAAATGTGAGTTGTTTTCATTAGTTGATTAATTTTTTCCAAGAGTAGAAAAGAAGATAAAAGCCATTTTTCCTTTTTTCTACTCATCTTGTGATCTATCAACATATTTCAAAAAGTCTTCTGTCTTAGATCCTTGACATTAAGAAAGTACTAGAATTTTTTTGTCATTCCTGCTACATGTGAGTGCATGTGATGGTCTTATCTATTTTTGCTTACGTAATGAAACATCAGTGCCCCAAAGGCACTGGTCGTTCATCTACTTATGCCAGCATTCTCGGTACTGTCTTGGTTTTTTCCAGGCAGTCTTTTTGTGCATCAGCATCAACACATGAGACAGCATAACTTATATCTTTTTCAAGGGACCTCTTAACAGCTTGCTTTATTTGTCTTCTCTACACATTTTTTTTTTGAATTCGAATGTAGCTAACAGACAACCAATCTGACAAAGAATATAGACGTTGTGTTTTTAGAGACCAGGATCACTATATTTCCAATTAATTTGTATGAATATTTTTTCAGGAGGTATAACTTTGTATATCTAAAGCGTAAAAATGTTTAATGGCAGTCAGTTTAATAGAAATTTCACATTCAATTTGTCTTGTCCAGCCCGGCCCAGGAATGTCTTTTATATCTCATTAATGTAACTCTCAAATATTCATGCAGACTATTGCATACTGCATGCATTCAGTGCAATTACAATTAAACCTTTGGACCACAATCCATCTTCTCAGATCCTCCGAGATTTCTCATGTCACACAAAGTATATAAAATGGGCATTCCTTTCTCAAGAGTTTGCAAAGAAATTACTGGAGCTAGACAGACTTTGAGCAAAGTGTGTTTGGATTATTCATCCCAGTGTTATTTATAAATCCAGTTTGAATTCAGTAGATACCTTTTTCTAGATCCTGGTCTTTCTCTTCTTTTACCACAAAGATAAAGGAGGATGTGACAGATACTGGATTTACCTGACAGCCTGGGAGTCAAGTGCTTTCCTGGGCTGTGAGAAAGCCTGGGTTAGCACCACAACTCCACATTACAGTATTACAAAAAAGACCACAGAAAAGCATCCAGGAATGAGCCTCCACCTGTTGTGTGAGAAACTCCCTGGAAGGCTGGGGCTACAAATGTTTGTCCAAAGTGAAAGTGCATCAGCAGATAACTGTGGGGTGGCTCTTTGACCACATGTGCTAATTATGTCAATTTTTTGAAAGGTAAGCAATGGAGAGAGAGGATAGAGTTGAACTTGGATAGTTCCTGTCCAAGTTTTTTGCAAGGGCCAGAGCTTTGTAAGGGCCAAAGCTCCTGAGGTACTGAATAAAGGGGCAACTGTCTCCCCAGGAGGAGTCCTGAGAACTATGGCTGCTCTACACATTTATATTTAGTTTCTGTGAAAATTCTTCAGATTAAATATTTTGTATTAGCCAAAACATGACATGTCAAATTAAATAAGTTTCTAATAATTTGTTTGGCAAGAAGACTCAAATTCTGAATTTCCACTTTTTATTTGGCTTCCAAGGTACAAAATCAATTATTTGACAGCCATTTGGTAGATGTGTCTGATGAAATTGCTCAGAACAAATTTTACTGAAAATTTTCTGTTTATGTAAACATAATTTTCTGTGTTTATGATAACCTCATTGCTAAGCAAATATTTTTACCACTTACCTTCTCTTTGGCTCCCTCATTTTTGTAAGGTTTTCAAGGACAACCAAAATACCCGAACACAGCTTGTTCTTTTCTGTGAGGATTTCCATGCTCAATATGTGGTACCCTCGCAAGACCTGTAAGGAGAACCAATCTGTGTTTTTATGAATGTTTTCTAAAAATGTATGTATTTTCTCATTGTGTTGCACACACCACTGAGGAGCCAGATACGTGCTATCCCTTTCTTTTGTAAGTACAGAAGATGAGACACAGGTAGGTAGATTGTTAGCTTGACTTTACCCCGGCAAAGCACCCAGAAGGGTTTGGGGTCAGAGGTTCTCTTATCTTTAGTGAAATGAAGGAGTTAGCAGATAAGGTACAGAAACTGATCACAGTCATGCTCACAGCACTGCAAACTAAGGAGAAAACTCTAGATGTTCTCTAGAAGGTGTCTAAAGCTGTCCACACTCAAATAGCTGTACTTTTTCAGCTGAATGGGCAGCAGCTGCTATTTGTGGGGTGGTAGTTGGAAGCTGAGCAGTGAAACTATTGTACAAATGCATGTACCCTAATGCTGGGACTCAGATTCTACCCTGTACTAGCAGCAGAAGTTAAAATGGTCATGTTACCAGGAGCACTGGCTGGGAACTGATGCAGCAGCTTTATCAATCCAACAACTACAAGAAAAGTGGGTATTTCAAGCTTCTGTTGGAATGGTATCTGCTTCCTCAAACCTATGGTGCTCCACCCACATTGTAAAGCTGACCATCTGTCCAATGTCCTCGTTTAAAAGACTGACCTCAGGAATTGTATCAGATAGTTACACAGATTAGCTGAGCAGATGGTTTTAAGTAAACATCCCCCCAAGTGGTTAACATGTGCTTATCGCCCCAGCAGAGCTAGCAGTCATGTGCCTGCATCTTTACCCATTCAGAGTGATCAGAAGTCGGTTCCTGTGAGTGGTGCAACTCCTGCAGTGCCCGAAAAAGGTACCAACATAAACTCTTATTTAGCAAAGCATTTAAACCTGTTTAAATATCACCACAGCAATCAGACTTGAACCTTGAATTAAGAACCTTGTTCAATTAAAAGAGTACAGGAATTTCCATGAGAAATCAGACTGAACATCCAGCTAGTCCAAGCCCACCTGAGACTGTGGCCAGACAGATGGAAATTCATCTGTCCATCAAAAATGGAAATCTCCATTCTTGATTCCTGCTGGTAAGCAGAGGGGTTGGGGAGAGACAAGGAATTTCTCAGCCTCTTTTTGTCACCATGTGTCATCTTGTTGCTGCAAGCTTTGAACCTGAGAACTGTAGTTAAACATGTAATGGGTTTTTTGAGTAAAATGTGCATCAGTGATGGATCACTAATTTGAGTAAAGAGCGCATTGAAGGGTGCTGGAACTCTGGGAAATGAATGAGGTTTGACTGATACAGTTACTAGAATTGCACATAGATCAGCTCAACAAGCATGTACAATTGCAGTTCATTTTGCATTGGTCTCAAAGCAAATACATGTCTTGAAAGGCATATGCTGAAATTCTAGGTAGGGTTCCAGGCACCTTGAGCTGATTTAAATTTAAGCAGTCTGAATTCCTCCTTTTTCTCCTTTCCAGCCTCATATTCCTTCCTTCTTCCTTGTGCTAAAACTAATATTTGTATGTCTGCAACATGATCTGGTTTGTGAGATCACAGAATGGTTTGAGTTGGAAGGGACCTTTAAAAGTCATCTAGTCCAAACCCCCTGCAATGACCAGGGACATCTTCAGTGAGATCAGGTTGCTCAGAGTTCCAGCTCTTAAACGTTTCCAGGAATGGGGCATCTACCACATCTCCAGGCAACCCGTTCAGATGTTTCGCCACCCTCATTGTAAATAACTTCTCCCACATATCTAATCTAAATTGATCCTCCTTCAGTTTAAAACCAGGACCCCTTGTCCTATTACAACAGGCCTTGGTAGAATGTCCCATCTCTCTTAGAGGCTCCCTTCAAGATTATCTGGTTTACAGAGGATCACTTTATGAAGGTGTTGGTTTTGTTTTATATTGGCCAGGGCCACTTGCAAGCCTGTGGACCATTTATACCCTTTCCCCATGGTAAATGGAATGTAAAAGCTTAATAGGCTTTGAATTCACCAGCCACAGACAGACATGTGCCTCTCATCTCTTCCACTCAGCTGTGGGAAGATTTAAACTTCTAAAATTCCCTTAATGGCACATCTAATTAATTTTATCTTAGTGTTTGGAGCTGCACTGCATATGGGAGCACCGTATCTGCAGAGCCAACTCTTATAGCAAGGATCAGACCATACTTTTGGCGAGAGGCCACCAGAGTGGGAGAAGCAACAAACCTATTTATAATAGGCATTTTGTCCATCAGAAGAATGTCAACAGACAAATTGCTATAACCTGCCTGAACCAGCTCAGTCCTCCTGCAAATGAAAGCCCAGATTGTGTTGGGAATGTTTGTTTTGCCATTTTTCAAATACATGAGGAAATCAATGGTGTATTCATGGCAGTCAGTAGAGCAAGTAGTTATTTTAGATGGACAATCCCCAAACCCTTACTGCTGGCACTAAGGGACTGCAGTTCTGGCTGGTATCAGCATTAATCCTATCTGGGTAAGCGCAGATTTGCCTGAGTCACAAATTTAAGCTGTATCAGCTGCCATGCTTTCATCTATTAGTTTCAGGAATGTGGTTTCTGCACCAGGTCCATCTGGAAATTACCCCCTCAAGACAGACTGCTTGTCAGTATCTCCTTAGGGCTTGTCTTCAGTGCTGAACTCTGCTTTTTCTATCTTTTTTTTTTTTTAACCTTAGGGTAGCTGATGTACATCAACTTTCTGAAGATAAAAGGAAAGGTAAAGAATACCTGCAGCCACAAGAACAGTTGCAGTGGGACAGGAGAGAGATGCTGGCTGTGGGTTAGAACCTTAGTACAGTAGGACTTCATAATCTTAGGGACACCTAGGAGCCATCTACCCTGGCATCTCATTCCTGCTGGCACACCTGCTGGGCAAGTGAGTTTGGGGATAAGACTGTGCAATGTGCACAAGGAACACAGATTTTTTTTTTTTTTTAATCATGATTTTGGAGGCCTGATTCTTCCGTTTTGTTCTATCAAAAAATTCAGTTCTCTACTTTTCACACTGTTTCACACACAGGTTAGTCTTTGTTTTCAACTGCATTAAGGTCCTTCTGTACTTTCATCTTGGTCATTTTATTGCATGATAGCCCTTTTTTATTGACAGGGAAGTAGCTTGTTGTTGGTAATATTTTCTAGGCAGTGCACTGGAGAGGAACATTGACTGAAGAAGCATTGCCCAGCTGTCCCAGAGCCTGGAACAGAATCCCAAAACTTCACGGGCAGATATAAAGGGCTGGTGTGGTCAGGCCACTAGGTCCATCTGCAAGCCCTGAAACATTCGACTACATTCCCCTAGCAAGAAACAGAAAGAGGCTATTCTATGAGTTTCTTATGTAGATATTTAGATGTTTTTCTGTTCAAATCATCTTCCCTCCTCATGGAAAATACTTGCCTCTTGAAAGCTAGGATTAATGCTAAAACTGTTGTTACTTACCTTACAAGGCGAGGTCTTCAAGTTTAGCCAGAATATATGATGATGATGACGTTCATTTTTTTGTCTCATATTTGGAACCGATGCCATCATGTCCACAGAGGTAGAAGATTAAAGCATTAAATCTCCTTGGTTATATTAAATTATCAGATTGATGAATGAGGCAAGGAAGGAAAATTTAAGATCATGAAACTCTTTTAAGCCATGCTAACATTTTGTTTACTCGGTGTATTGACACTGCCAGAAGCTATATCCTCATTCCTAACTTTTTATGAGTCTACATATTAGAGGATAGTTTAACGGCTGGGTTTTTCAGCCTGCGTGTTTGCAGTTCTCTCTCTGACTTCAGTTTCACTTTGCATGCCATCTTTCTCCCTTCCACGCCCTGCTCCTTCCCCTCAGTAAGAGATGCAAATACCAGATAACTGACATTTAAAGAGCTTGTGATCACCACTGGCTTTCATGATTGGAGATCATTATTACATGAGACATGAGAAATCCTCAGGCATGGAAAAAGTGTAGCTATCTTAGAGTTCAGGGCTCTCCAGAGAACTTATACCTGGAGACCTGAGATGGCTTAAATGTTGAAGTTCCTGTCGTTTCTGAGTGTGAAGGTGACCTCAAAGTGATCACTGCTCCTAACCTGCAGCTGGGCAAGTTTAAACAGTCGTGGTCAGAAGTGTAAGTTCTCTCTTTGATTTCTCTGAACTGTTAATTGTTTATCCTCAATTAAATATTTACTTTGGACTTGTTTTCTAATCTAGGGCTTTATGCTGCGCAACGCAGGTGGAGACTCTTGCCATTTTAAGACCAATGATGTAATTTTCAAGATAAGCTTAAGTTTTAGTGTCTTACAAAAAGTCTGAGGTTCCTGGACATGGAAGTAATTTCTAAAAGGAGTCTTGAACTTCTAAGTCACTTTACAGAAAAGAAAACTATAGTGATTAGACAGCATAGACCCTGATATATGGGAAGTTATGAGTAGGTTTAAGGATTTAGCTTAAGTCAGTAGGCAATTAACTAAAGCTAAATCAACATAGAGAATGCTATGTCCACTCAGATTATATCAGGTTAACATCAGTTTCTATACAAATATAAGTCTTACTTGCCTAATACCTTTATAGCTGCATGAGTGCAGCTTTACACAAGGAACTGCTCTGAGAAGCATGAACATGTCTTTCAGTGACATCATTGCTATAATGCCATACTGCACCCTAGATTAAATAAATGATTTGGTGTCATGCATTTGCATAAGAATACTGATGTCATACAAGATAATCACCCATCACTTCTGGGTATCCTGAAGTTGTTCCCAGCAGAGAGAGACCTCATTTCACACAGATTCCCACATGCCCAGCAACAGCACTCAGAGATAGGAAGCAAGGAAACATTTGGACCACTGGTTTTGAAATAACCCATAGCGCTGATAGCAGAGGACCTGGGTGCCTTGGAGGATAAATGTGAACCACCAAGTCAGCAGTGTGGCACTGACACAGAGCTATGGACTTGGAAGCTCAAGCTCTTGGTTACGTTCCAGACCTAACGGCTGGACTCAGAACAAGCTGCACATCCCCAGTGGATCCAGTCTGCATTTTATCAGAAGTGCACTGAAAATATTCTGGTGGAACATTTTGGGGTTTATGAGTATATATTTTCTAATAAAACCATTTTACATTGCAAGTTTCTCACGACTCTCAACTGTTAAATTTCCACAATCACCTTTTGTTGTACGCATACAGTTTGTTCCAACATATTTGATTCATTTGTCTCTGATAGTGTTGGGAGACTGTCTAAAAATTCATTTGCAAGGAAAAATGAGGAGAAAAAATTAGAAGTAACCTTCACAAATATTCTTCTTTCGAGGTCTGAGTAGATGAAATTATGTATGTTAATGACACTCTCTGCTTCAGCATCACATCACCTCACAGTGATTTTATGATTAAAATATACTATTTCTCTCCTCATAATTCTTGTGTCTTTCTGTCTTTAGATGATTGCTTTCCCAGAACAAGCACACTCTTTTTATGGATTCTCTTCATCTAGCATATAGGGGAGGATACTGTAATAATAGCATAATATATTACTAATATAATAAATATTTTAAAACAGTTTCTATTTTATATTTGTGTGATAACATTTAACATATTTTCTGGTTAAAAAAATTAGTATAATAATCATTGTGCTGAAATATCAGTAATTCTTGAGCTTGAGAATGTGTAATCTAAAAGGACAACTTCTAAAACCATATAGCTATTCATTTACTCACTAGGTTTTGATTCATCAGAACTCTAAGCACTTACCTAAATTCCTGTGCAGTAAAGCATTTAATCTTAGACAAATTAATGTTTTAAATATTTTTTTTCAAGAAAACATTTAAACTAAATGTATCCATTATCAAACTGCATTAGAACTCCACATTAACCAGGACAGCCAACTGGGTTTAAAAAGAACCATGAAAGTCCTTTGGGCCATGCTTCTACTCAGAAATTGTACTGTTCCAACTATGTTCTAAGTTGAGGATGAAGATATATTGACATATATCTTATATGAAGATATATTGACGTGTTTATAGGAGAGTAGTTCACTGCCTTATGAGAAGAAGAACACTGTATCTGCTCTCTTCAGCTGCATTTTTCCTACAGGTTTTAGCTATATAGTTATGCCGGCAAAAGTCATACCTCAGACCAAAATGCTAAAAAGCCCACACTGAAAATGACAAAGAAATGAATAACCTTACCTAACAAAGACATCTTGAGTTTGTGAAGATAGAGCTGGATGGAAAAATACTTGCCGTGCCTGAAAAAGTGATTCTACTACATAGTTAACCAAAGGGTTCCCAAATGATTAGGCTTTTTAGGGGGGTACACACAAATCGAGTATATCACTGTAACAAGATAAAATGCATATGAGGATAGTGAAGTCTGAAGTAGGGGACTAAAAGAGGTTACAGATTTATAACTTAATCTATATTGTCAATTTCTTTCATGCCTTGGTTTCTGTTTTCATTCACATACTGCAAATGGCATAAACAGCAGACAGTAATTAAAGAAATGAGACAGGAATACAGTGGTAGGAAGCAGCACTGTAACACAGCAGCCTCATATGATTAAGCTATATTCCAGCAGCAGGTAAAAACAAGGGCAGCAGCTAAAACACAGCAAAGGGCAGAGAATGCCTGTAACAGCACGTCTACTGCAAAAATTAGTGGACAGGATTAGTACTATTTTTGACAATTTCTTTTTTAGGGTTGAAATTTTCAAGTAACATATCCTGATGTTAAAGTGATTTACAAAGGGAAAATAATAGTTTTTCTAATTCTCATGAGGTTCTGGAACTGAGAGGAATTGTCAGTACTATTTTTTTAACACCAGTTTACCTAAAGGACTCTTTGGATGTTTTATAGTAACCTTTTTATTACTGTCATCAGTGTCTGATTAAATAATATGAGAGAATAGGAAAGAAGGAAACATGAAGTCTTTAGCAAAGACTTTTTTTGCCTAGTAAATCTTTATGGGGCATAGGAATTGTAAACTTGCAAAGCAGAAACTGAGTTTTAAATAAGCGGAAAAGAGTCCCCACCACTTCAGATGATCATTTTTCTAGTTTGTTAACGTCCTATACCAGTGTCTGCTTACTGGTATGATACTTCTTCTAAATTTTTTATCTTTCTTAAATTAGTATTTTATGCCTAAAAAATAAACCACCAAGGTAGAGAATCCAGGTATTCAGAGGTATCCTTTTGCTCTTCTTTTTCTAAGAGGAAAAAAGCTGAAATATTTTTTGTGTTATGACTTCAGAAGAGTATTGCAGGTTCGGGTTTGTTTTCTTGCTTTTTTTTTTTTCTTGGTTTCCCAAAATTTCCTGGGAATCTTTGAGATTAAGACTTTAAAGGTGCTATGGAATAGAATTTAAGGTAAACTTATTTCATTTAATCCAAAAGCACATCAGTATGAGGGCAATGTCCCCAGAGGATTAGTCAATAAATTTATCAATTCCTAACATCTTACACTGATTAATGTTCTTTTATCTCACAGGGAGTATTCAAATATATAAACCTTTAATACTATAACATAAATCTATGCCTACAGGCATATAGGCAAAGTCACATTCATGGCTCTTACGAGTAGCTCTGTGGTTCCCATGAGGAATTTGAAAAGTCTAGATGTGCCATTACTGTTACCCAAACTTTAATCTGATCCCTAAACATGAAGTGTAGGATAACTTTTAAAATTATCTTTCCTGGAATTCTCACCCATTTAGAAACTAAAAATCATATTGGGAAACAGTTTTGTAAACATGTGAGTGAGAGATGTTGTATTTTTAACATATGAATATCTGCAAGATGTTTCTGTTTTCATGAGAAGTTGATGAAAATGGAATTCTCTAAGGCTAGGTGAAGAATTGATCATTTTAACCACCCAATTCTTCCCTGGACTGATCATGCAAAATACTTTCATTTTGTATTATACTACAGAAACTGATAATATTGACAGAGCTGGCAGACTCAAACCTTCAGCCACCTTATTTTTCTACATCCATCTGCGTAGGTCAGAACTGTGTTTGTCTGTTCTCTAAAGAAAAAAAATATTAAAAAAGGTCAGTGCCAGAAACTCAGCACTCATACAACACTTTGCTAACATCTTGGTGCCAATAAGTGGCCAGTGGGACTGGTGACACACTTCCTTTCTGAGTACTGACAATAAAGAATGTGAATAGTACATTGCATAACCTGAAGATTTGCATTCCAAAAAATAGAGCAAGAGTTGGAATGATCTACAAACTGAAATCCAAACACGCAGAGGGCATGAAATCAGCTATTCTCAGAGGCCACTACAGCTTGAAAAAATTGCCACTCTTGCTGTCCTGCTCACTTTCCCAAAATGTGACAAGCAAAGACAACCTTGTACAGAGATCCACCATCACATTCTCAATTGGCTAAGCACCGTTACAGCTCCAGAAGTGAACACAGACAGATATGTTTTGTGCATCTTTATATATAGATATATCTCACCATATAGATCTATAATTTGATGTGATAAAATCTCTTTGTGGGAAATAAATACTACAGAACAGTTTTCACATTCCACTCTTAACTATCCATAATACACATAGGAATCCATCTGTGAATGCTAAATTCATTTACACATGCAAATTGCATAAATGGTTGAACAGTTACCAGACTCATGTGCTCAGGTGGTGGATTAGTTTAAAATCTACCTCAAATTGTGTGGATGCAGTGTAGGCGTTCTGCTGAGTTGATGACTAATATCCCCCAGGGGAGACCTACGAAAGGGGGAACATAATCTGTCAAGAACACACTTAATTTGATTAGTTTGAGCTTAAACATTTGAGCAGCCTTTGAACCTGAGCCGAGATGGTTCCAGGAACCTTAAGACAAGCACCTCTGACCGCAGGTTCAGGATTGTCGTCTCTTCCTTATTAAAGGAACATGTTGTACATAAAAGGATATTATGCTGGATCTGTAAAATATTTTACAGGTATGCACTAGGTCTGTATTTAGGTACTTAAATACAACATGCACTACTTTCAGACAGTACTGTGTATTTAGGGCATGACCCTGACTCAGAAGGTTACATGTGGCAGGGTTTGTTTGGTTTTCGGTTCCATTGCATTTTGTATTTCTGCTCACCACTGTCTTATCTAATTGTTCCTCTTGCTTTACACATCCACTGACTGCATGCTTCTAAGAGAGTGTAGACAGTCCATCTCTATGCAAAGAAGTCCTGGTTGGTTTGTTGGGTTTTGAGGGTTTTTTTAAAGCTGTTTCTCCTCATATGTTCCTTCTTTTTGTTTTAAAGTTGTTTCTCCCCATATGCTGGACCTTAACAGAGGAACGTACCTTCGGAAATAACCAGTGCCCTTCAAATTCTTATCTAAAGGAATCCCACAGGAAACCTTGGAGCTCTTACAAAAATTTGGACTGTCTGTTATTTATCAGATTTACAAGGACACTAGTCTTTGGCTATCAAGCCCTCCTGAAGCCACTAACTGTTCTCTTCCCTTCTCCTTGCTTTTAACAGTAGAGGTAAACATTGACTTAAGTTTGCTTTGTGCCATCAATCTGTAATAAAAAGGTTAACTATAAATGCTGACAAGATCTTAGCTCAGTATTAGTCCTGAAGCCCTGACATCAGCGCCTGGTTATGTCAAGTTACAGGCTCTCTAGCAACTGACAACAAACATTTGGACCCAGCCTTTACTGGGTGGGGAAACTGCAAGAGCATCTTTCTCACAATAACCAGTGGTCTGCCATCATTTCCCTGGTTTGTTAGTCAGAGAATTTAATGGGTGCACATCTTTCAACATCTTCTTAGTTACAAAGTTCCCAGTATTAACTTTCTCTCATGTGAAAAGGCCCGTACATTTCCTGTATGGCTGGTTCTTGTGACAAGCCAGAAACTGAAGTAACCTCGCTTCAGTAACAACACAGAGACTTAGTATAAAACTATCTTTTTGAGCGTATTTCAGTTGTGTCATTGCAATTAAATGCACGTAAAGCATTGCACAAACATCCAATGCTTGGGAAAGTTAAAAGGGATGGCTTGACAGATACAGTGTGTTTTAATGTCTGAGGAGCAAGGGGGTTTAGAAAGTCTTCCGGGAGCACAATAATACAGTTTGGGCTTCTCTGAGGGTAGACATTATTAGCCCTCCCTGAGGGAACCTTGAAAGCGGTCAAAACGGAAGCAAATAAAAAATGTCAGAAATAACATTGTGTAGAATCATGACAGTGTGTTACTTGACATCCTTTTAGGTTAGGTAAATTAGTGAGAATGATGGCGACAGAGAATATTGTCCAGCAGGGATAGGAGGCAAAACTTTCATTCCAATCTTGATTGATTCCCTGACCCTTTTCTTGCTTCCCCTTCCCTGCCTCCTTTTGTCTACTCTTTTTTGTTGTTTTTAAATTTTGTGAACCAGGGTAAATCACACAACCATATCACAGCTGCCTGTGAAAACACATTCCCACAACTGAGAGCTGTAGCTAGTGCTAAACAATACTTATAAATGAATTGGAGACCATTAGGTAAAAGAAATAAAAGCACCATATTCTATTATTACATTAATTCAAAGAGCTTCTGATAGTGTATTTTTTGGGCCAAATCCTGCTCTGCAACTCAGAACAGTGCAAAAGCCTTTTCAGTCCATGATTATTCTGTACTACTTCCAACTTCCTGAAATATATTCTGTCCACACTTGAAGAGTTCCTGATGAATCCAGCAGTTTGAATCTGAGTGCTTGAGTTTATGATGTGGATATCTGTACAAATGTGCAGACCTACAGGGTTAAAGTTCAGTATTTTAAGCACTATATCTTCACATGTACTTGTCCTCAGCTTTCTTAAGCATATTACTTGAAGCATTTTAAAAAATACAGCCACTGCACTCAGAACCAATTTTTCTACACTTTCACCTAGAGTGATATCTTGTGCACACTATTTTTTAATAAACAGTCCACAACAGAGGATAAGTGAGTTGACAACAGAGATGGGTCTGCTCCAAAACTCCAGTTCTGAATGTATCTAACCTTCAGCAAGTTCAAAGTGAAGTAAGTGCAGTGAAACTCAGCCCTTTTTAAATGTTTTTTTTTCCTGACTCCATGGGTTCAATTTATTTTCTGTGATACAAATTAGTTCTCACCTGGGGCATTTGCATTTACTTCTCTGAAAGACAATTTTAAATTGAAGCAGGGGCTGGGAGGAGCATCCTGCTAGCACTGAAAAGAGATCTGGTGGTTTAGAGACAGAGCTGGTGATTCCTCTTTTCCTTGCTGGTTGAAGGGGCACTGTTCATGTCACTGCTTCTCCTTCCTTCAGCTGGTGCCATGAGACTTCCTCTCCTCTTCCACACTTCTGCAATTGCTGACACCCTTCTAACAGTACAGAGAGCCGTAGCTTCTGTGCTTGAACAGAAGTGCTTTTCAGAACTTTGGCTGCAAAACACAGGAACCCAAAGAACTTGTGTATTCTCTGACCTTCTTGCTATAATTTTTTTTTTTTAGTTCCTTAACATATGCTAATCCCTTGATAATTTCAATGTTTTTCTAGGGGAAAGGACACATTTGCTTTATGAGGAAGCTACAAGGAGCACAGTAACCTCTATATAACAGATTCTCTTAACAGAACCTCTCTAGCCAAGCATGCACAAACTAATCTTTCAGCAATAAGATACAAGACACAGCATTTTTAGGCCTTGGGCTGATCTGGAAGGAAGAAACTGAAGGCTAACAGGTTACAGCCATTTGGCAAGCCAAATAACATCCAAGAAATATATAGCTCACTGGATGAAATTTCTCTATTTCTAAAAGGAAAAGTCAGTCTTGGTCAGTATTTCTCCAGTTATGAAGGCAGTGGTATGATCCTTTGGTAATGCCAAGAGAAGTCCTGCTGAGCCTGAGGCAGTTTGAGTGGCATTCCCTCTGCTGCCACTCCTCCACTGCCAGTAGCATCCTTCTGCACCCATCCCTACAGTAGCACCATCCTCCTGCACCCATCCCTGCAGCAGCACCATCCTCCTGCACCCATCCCTGCAGCAGCACCCCCCAAGGTAGGAGCTGTTGCCAGCACTGTGGCTGCGGAGAGGAAGCACTCCAGCCTGAGGCTGGAGCAGGTGGAGGAGAACCTGCAGGGGCCAGCATTCAAAGCAACCTCGTTAAGCAGCACACACCTGCCAGCAGCGGCATGCATCTTCTCCGTGCGTGATCCGACATGCCCAGTGTCAAACCAGGATTAGGAGCTGAGATGTGGGCATGCATTCTCAAGCGATGATTCCCTCTGACCTCCTCCTCTCTCACGTGATGCAATCACTTGAGAGTCTCGCTGTTCCAGGCTTCTGACAGTTCAGAGGTCTGCAAAGGGTTGAGCCAGACTTGTTTTGTATTGCAGATGAAATACATCTGGGACAATGGTTAAAAAAGGAGACCTGTCTGTCTGCAAGAGTTGGAGGATTTTAGTGGTATGGAGGGCTTGTATCCATGTCCCACATAGATGGAATTTCTGAAAGAAGAAATGGGCTGTCTCTTTCCCAGTCAGAGGTTTGCTGCTTTTTACTTGTCTTATTCCAAGACACTATTTTTTAAGAAACTTATTTGGTCCAGCAAGTGCACTTGGGAGCCTTCACCCATGTCCTCACAGCCACTGTGCTCAGCTGAGCCCTTTCACAGCAGAACAATGCCCTGTGCCAGGCACTGTCTATGACACAACACTCTATTAACTATCACTGCATGAGGCAGACACTCAAGCACGAACATTTCTGAATAGAAACTGCACTGTCCAAGCATGAACAATGTATGGAGATGGACCACTCAAACAGTACAGAGTGATGGTGTAAAACCTTTCCCTTTCCCCCATATTAATTGCAACTTTTTTGCTTTGTCTTTATAGTTCAGTAGGTAGAAGGGCTTTGGTAGTCCTTTCTAGAATGAGAAGAAGAATAAAGAAAATACCCTCACTCCTCCTGGATAATCTTTCATTGTCTTTAATCAAAATTTGCCTATGTGCAGAAGTGTAACAAGAGTTATTTTCCACTTACAGCCAACCTGAGCATTAACTAGAATGCAGGTGTTGTAGAAACCACATTTTGGCTCTGTACAAGGGCTGAAATTCACTGAGAATTGTGCTGCGCACAGTTCTTCAGGGAGAAAGTCAATATAAGGAATAAATATATAGTATTACTGTTGCTATCCTAAATACGTATCTGATTCCACTGTCTTCCCTGTTGGCCCAACAAGTGTTGATATTACAGCAGAGGCAGCTTATCCAGCTAGAAAACAAGCTGGCTGCAGGGCTAGCCATAGAGAAGATACTGTGAGAAGAACCAGGGTATGAGAACCTGCCAGAGCTCAATAGGAGTAAGTTATGTGCCTAAAAGTGCCCCCAGAAGAACAATAAATCTTTTGAGTTTGGAGAACTTTCTATTATAGAGGACTTCATAGCTCAGCTTTGTGAATGTGACTGTTTCAGGTGAGGGCTTTGCATGTCGCAGGTGGCCGGTGTTGGTTTCAGTGTTTTTTTACAGGTGCCTAAAAGAGGATTTGTGAGTTCTGATATATTGCCTCCCATGTGAGACAATACTGTTACAGAAAGATATGACTTTTTGTGCTGTGCATTTCAGTTCATGTGTAACCTCTCACAGTCAGTTTTACCTACCTTACCAACACAGAATTTGCATAGTTTTAAGAAATAAAAATGTACTGGGAGCAGGGAAAGGTCTACTGACTTTTTAACTCTATGGCTGTGTAATATCTGCCTTTCTGTGGAGCTGAGTTTAAAAGTTGGATCAGGTGTGCTGGAATCTCCTCTCCTACACAGTCTGTTTTAAACCAGGCATAAATGGTGTAAAGAGACTGACCAAAAAAGGCAGAGAACTGGATATGCCGCTTTGAAATCAGTTCAGGAGAATATCAGAGTCATTCTTTCCATTGTTATTTGAATGCCCTCATTACTGCGTGGTACAGTGTATTCTTTGGAAAAGGAGTGCATATGCAGGAACAGATTGGACAGTGTTACAGTCTAAAGTTATTTGCTATTCACTCTGCAAGGTACAACTGAAAACATAATTCACTGCAGGGACTAACTGAAAGGTGCGTATTGCTTGTGTGTGCGTTGGCAAGCTGTCAAGGTGCTGCTGTGAGCTCTTCCTTACGCCTGCTCCCTGGTCCTGAAGTGGGACCAGGACTCAACTGTCCTGAAAAGCCTACGCTGAACTGCACTAGTCACACATGAAAAGACCACAAGGTTATGTGATCTGCCTCCTTAGCAGTGCTAGATCCCATCTTTTATATTATTCAAGGCCTTTTTACTTTTCCTTTCTTTCTCTCTCTGCACCACTGTTTGAAGATATTCAGTCCTTCTATCCACACAGGACCGATTTCAAGCTTTATGTCTAAACCACGATCAATGTAAACAATATTAGATTTCTAATATGAAAACTGCCAGACTCAGAGGAATTCTCCACACAGTGGAGACCATAAGGAAAGGTTCAGATTTGAACTGGATCTTAAAACTTGGGATCTCTGTTCAAAAACAGATTAGCTGGCATCAAGGTTAAATGGAGGAAAGACATTTTAGTTTAGTCACCCCAGATAGGAAAGCAAACTTTTTTATGGAAAATAAAAATGATAGCTGGAGTATCTGTTCATTGTGTGGCCCTGCTGCCCACAACACGGCCAGCAAAGGCCTGTGATGGCAGCCAGCCTGCACAACTCTTCCTGTAGGCTCCATCCCCTCCTTTCTTCCAGTGCCCAGCTTATGGCAGTGGCAGCCTCCCCACTGTGTCTTGCCAGTGAGGCACCACAGCAGCTTTTCCCACTGTTCTGTACTAATCACAGATATCAAAGTCCCCTCTCTGCTTTACTTATGAACCCCAGCAATGTCCTTACCACACTGCTCTATTAACAGCTGTCGGATTTCCACACATTAGCATGATAATAGATATTCCAATTATAATCTTCCCACGTTTTCCAAGCAGCATGCCCTACAAGCAGTCCAGGTATAAAGAGAGGCAAAGGAATTTAATCTCTCTAAATGTCATACAAGGCATCTGTACACTCTGATAGAGAGCTGCAAAATAACTCACCTCTCACTGCTGAGAATAGATATTTGTTAGTTAAGATATAATTGTGTAACTAGGGCTCTTCCCGGCATTAGAAGGAAATTTGGGAGGCATGTCTTCAGTTGATACAGGCGGATTTAATGATCTTGTCCGAAGTGCTTGTAAAAGACTAGTGTTGAGACAAGCCCAGAACTACATGAGGCCTTCTTTATTGAGCAAGGCTGCTGTATTTGCACTAGACAGCACAGCAGAAGAAAGACTTCTCCAACAGCTCATTTATTTATCTGGCTAAGACATTACTTATTTGTCATGTTTGAATAGCTCTGTGCCAATTATCAGTTCCTTTAGTCAAAATGGAAGTTGCATTGTTATCTGTTTATAATAGACACACACTGAAATAACATACAACACAGTTAATGTCAACTGGCAGGTTCTGGCCACTTCTGTCTAGTGAAAGCAGCACAGTTTCTTCAACCTAGCTATGGAAAATTATGTTTTTGGTAGGGCAGAGGCAGATGTCATGTGATCTGTTGTAGACCTAGTACAACAATTTCAGCAAGGCAGCTCAAGCTTGTCCATGTGCTTGTGACACAGTGGCAATAATGCAAGACTGTAAGCTCCAGACTACTTTTAGACTTATCTTGGAAGAGGGGGAGTGAAGGGGTGGGGGAGTGTAGTTTCTGCAGGACACATTTCTGCACTCAGATATGGGCTGCAGTAATCAAATCTCTCTTACGAAAATTAAGGGCTTCAGGCTTCTTGGTATATTGCCAGGGCAACCTTTACTTGGACAAAATGCTGCTGCTCCTCCTTCCCCTGTGAAAATTTCATCACAAAAGATGATGATGCAAATTGCACAGACACACCTTTATTAACTCTGATTGTCACTGAATTGCAAAATATTGGGGGTGAGAGTAGGCATTTGTGAAGCAAGGGTAGAATATGAAGCAGACCTTAGAGCCAGGCTCCCCAGCCTGGAGAATCTTTATTGTTACAAGTATCCATAGTCAGTGAGACTTCATGGCTGCAGAGCTGAACGAGCATTTGCAGATTGGTGCCATTATTTGCAGATTGGTGCCATTATTTGCATACACTTCCTTGTTCCAAAGAAATCTTGCAAAAAACACATGCAGGGAAAGCACTGAATTTTCTGTCTTGACTGAAGCAATGCCATCTGCAGAGTTCACCCATCTGCTTATTGACTTGATCTCATTAAATAAATGAACTAGCCCATTCAGTTTTTACTTCCTCGTCCTCCGTTTTTCGCCTCTCTTTGGCAAAAGAAATAAGTAATATTCAAAGGAAATGAGTTGTGAAGCCTCTAACAGGCTGCTAACCATTAGCTTTTATAAGCCATGTTGGCAATGCAGTATTCCCTGGGGATGTTCAGCCTCAGATGGTCCTCTTGAATGAACAAAGAAGCTTAGGATGTTCACCTCTGTTTGGTTGCCCTCAGAGAGACCTATCGCCCTTCATCTTGATGGGGTCAGTGTTCCCTCCCCCATATTCTTCTCTCTCTCTCTCCCAACGGCTTCAGAGATTTTTGCAGATGTACAGGTATAGTTAGGACTTGTCTATTCTTATGCTCTCTGCCTTCCCTCAACTCTGCTTCCTGCCAGGCCTCCCCCACACCTCACTGTTAGCACCATTGTGAGTCTGACCTGAGTTACCAGGACTTCCCCGTGAGCTCCTAAAGGAGAGCAGCAACATGGGCAATTTGAGCTTGCTCCCATTCGCTCACTGTTTCTTCACTTTCCCTGGACTTTGTTCCAATTGTGAGACAGAATGATGAACAAAGCACTGCTGAGGTGCTACACTACAGGAGAAAAATATCCAGCATCTGACTTCATTTACCACCTCAGTCATGGGTTATCTTGCAACTGACTGTGACCATGGACACACACATCCCTACAAAGTCACTGAGAGCCAAGAGCATGGTGCTCACCGTGAGACCTGGAAGTTAGATCTTGCAGGCAGCTTCTATGCGTAGAGCAATGACAACAGTCCTGCTGTTGGCTGAAGCACTAGACCAGGTGGATTTTTTTATGATGTTCTAACTCAGTCATTTTGTGCCAAGTTACCTCCCAAGAGTCATATCTGCGAGTCACCTGGATTTGCTTGCTACTTTTACACTGAGTTTTGGCATGTAGGAGGCACCACTGGAAGGCAGTAACACTGAAATCCAAGTTCCTCCAAACTCTCTTAACACCTCTCCTGGTGATGGTCTAGGAGGGTACAAAGCATGAGTTAAAAGCCACTAACAGCCTTGCAGGCCCTTCACTTGCAGGATAGCTGTGAGTGTTAGTGCTCAGCCTTTGCTGTCTTCTTTCCCAATACCACATACGATGGAGGAGGGATCACAAAGAACCATGTGACAGGCTAATGGGCTGTGGAGGTTGACTATGCCAGGAACTCTTGTCTTCTTCCCAAACTCCTTTAAACACACAAGGGAGAGGCACATGCATAGAGACCGCGTGGGCCATGACCTTTCTTTCATTCCAGGATACCAAGCACAAAAGCAACTAGTGTCCATAGGAAACAAAAATCTTAAAAATCCATACTCCTTTAACTGCATGTAGCCAACTCTCTCACTTACTTACTCAATCTTTTCTTTCCCTAGATAAGACCCAATCTAGCCTCACAAGCTGTTGCTGCAGGGTTTGGAACAGAACAGATGATAAAAATATGATCCTTTTCAATGTTTTTTTGGTGTATAGCTGTCTTCATTTGTTATCCACAAGGCTCTATTCACCCAAGAGGGGGAAAAAAAAAAAGCCATCAACCTTCCCCCTGCTTTCCCTCTGCCAAAATTAATGTGCTGACTTTTTCTCTATAAAGGGAAGAGATAGGTGGGAACAGAACAGCTCTTCTGACATGTTGACTAACAAAACGTGAGTGCTACACACCGTGCATGGAAGGGAGCCCAGTGTGGATTTGGGAGCTGCCCAGTCACATACAAGGCCCTTCATTGCACAACCTGGCACACAGACACGCAGCTGTGCAACCCAGCTGGGAGACGGGGGAGGCTAACAGCTCCTTGAATTCTCTCCTGTAATCCAGCACTGTCACATTCAGGCAGTAACACTGGAGAAGGTACGCACTGCATGCACTGCATGACACCAGATTGATAAAAGTTAAATTAAACTGGTTTGGGAAACAAGTCTCAGGGAGATGTGCAAACATTCATCCATATTACTATACACAAATAAATTTTAATTCTTTCTTAATGACACAAAAATAAGACTTGACAGTGATGTTTTACATAACAAAATAACAGATTGTTGCATATTCACTGACTCTGTTACCATGGTGCTCAGCTATCCTTGAGCATATTATCTAGAAGAGTAATGTCCTCCGGGTATCATGGTGGTAAAAGCCCGTCCACGACTGACATTGTACAAGTCGGTCTTTTTTTGCAGAGCTGTATTCTGAAATGCTTAGATCACTGACATGAATGTCAGCATGAAGGACTGCCATAAAGCTTTTGGCACTACCAGTGAGGTCATGGTGGAACAGAAAGAGCAGGCCAGAGTATTTCTTTTTAAAATATTTTGAAGGAAAATGTGTTTCATCATCCAGTGACTGCTATGGATGGCTGAGGAACAAGGCAGTCACGGAAATAGATGCAGAAAAACTGTTGAAATACCTAGGCTTCTTCCTGATGAAGACATTTCTCTCGAGCACTGCAGCTACCTCAGTGAAAAACAGATGATCCAAATGCATATTTTTCCTTGAACATATTACAGCCATTCCACACAGGTACTGTACTCATCACCAGTTATTCATTAAGCAGCATGACTAACATCTGTCATGTGGTGTTTGTTCACTCATTATCTGTCCATGGGTGAAGAAGTCTGTTGCAGTGGTATGCAGGTTGTTTTGGTAAAGGTTTTTATTATTTTTATTGTGATTTACTATGTGTTACTGTACATTCAGGGCATAAAATGTGCTTTGTGTAAATACTTAAGCCTAAAGGTATGAACAATCCCATAGAGAATTTTTGAACTTTTCACAAATGCCTCATAAAATTCTGCATCATCTGCAGACCATCCTTACCCTCTCTGTGTGCACTGGACTGCATCAAAGAAGCCAAACTGCTCACAATAGTCACGACAGTGCGCTCCTCAACTTAGCTAAAGCATACGTGGCTAGATGCAAAGCACTTGAAGGCAACATTGGAGGTATCTGAATTTCAAGTTAAAATAAATGAAAGATGCAGAGTTGACAGGCATTGAGAACAGCCATCAACCAGCCAAAACCAGACTTCTAAGTGAAAAATGGCAGAGGCTTGAAGAGAGGCTCGTAGTTCATACTCAGTTTAACATGCAGTCTTTGCCACTACATGACAGGTTTCTTTTGCCCAAATAATGTCTTCTACTTGCTCCATCTAAAACATTTTCTGACATTTATTCATTCATTTCAGGCTGCTCTAGGAAACATCTGTACAGCAAATGTGTCTTAGACATACAGCTTGGATGAAAGAGATTTCCTTTTGGACTGGACAGCCTGAAATAACGTCCTATGCACATAATACAAATGATTGATACTTGTGGTATTGCTCACCACAGTGCTTTCTGCTGTTTCTCCCTTGATTTTTAATGAGATTTAAAAGCCTGTGAGTGAATAACCCCAGCCTTTTCATTAATTTAGCTTGCATGAAAAGCTGTGGGGCCTATGTGGCAGGTGCTGCGGGTTGACAATAGGGGTACTGTTTAATCCAAGGGAAACAAAGAGGAGAAAAGGGCCATGAATAAAAGGATATGGGATCTCTTCTGAGGTCAGGAGAAGCATTTTAGATCAGGAGGTGCAAAGAGAGGCCAGCTACACAAAACATTCCTTTTTGCTGCACTCACTTGGCAAGCAGCATGAAAGTATACCTTGTAATTTGTTCTGCAAAAGACAATGGAATCAAAGTGAAATATCTAAGTGCTTGAAGTTTGTTGATACTCAGTGGATCACCTCTACTTGTAGGAGTAGCTGGTTATGGTTCCTTGGGGAATAAACTATTCTTCTGGCTGCTTGCTCCTTACCAGGCTCACCTCTTTCAAACTCTGAGAAGCACAAGGAGACAGTCTAACAAAGTGCAATAGCATTTCAACACAGGGAAAAATGGTATGTGATATACAGGTTTGTTTGTTTTTAAACACTGACTCAGTTACTGAAAGTACTAATTATGCAATCAGTGATTGGGAGTTTAGGGTGGAAAGTAGAAATGTTGAATCAAAATCACAAACTTTCTGTAAAAATGCCTGAAAGTGTTTTTGCTTTTGTCTGTGCTCTGTAACCGCAGTGGGTCCAGGGTCATTCAAGTCATTCCTTGTGCCTTTAAGATACTGTTTCAATGTATAAATGGGCCTTTAGAGACTTAAAGACAGATGGAGAAGAGTACAGTTTCAAAATTTAATCAAATACCTTCCAGTTACGAAGCACAGATGTTCAGGGTCAGGAACACACAAGTGCAGCACTGCTGTAACGTGTCAGGCTACTACTGCTGCTGCTGTCGGAATAACCTAACCACTTGCAGGTGACTCAGAAGAAGGTGCAAGAGCACTGAAAGGAAAATTATATCATAATTTATCTACTGAAAATTCTTTAATACTTTCAGTCACTTGCCATAAGTACTTATATACCCTTACAATTTTTAGCTTTACTTTTAAATCAGAGAGTGAGACAACAACAGATGATTAGCATTAATTTATGTGGCCAATGGCTTTTCAAGTTTTGCAAAGGTCTTGGGCCAAGTGATAACACCTGGGAATAATTTTCATGTGGTAATTGTGCATCATGAAATTCTTCTTTTCCTTTTAATTAAAAGGAAATTACAACCTTTCAACTTCATGAAGCATCCCCCATTTTTGCCTTAATAAAAAAGATTTGTGGAGTTTCTTTATGACACTCATTTTAAAAATATTTATTATGATGCTTTTTTCCTGCTATTTCCTCTAGCACATATAAATTAATTTTTTTTTAACTACTGCAGTTTGAAAATCCTTTTTTCTTCTTAATGTTTCCTTTAAATAACTGGGAAATCCCATGCAAAGACTGATCACTTAACGTGCTTGCGGATTTTGTGGTTTGTCCAGTCCTGCTTTTAGGCTGCCAGGAACCTCTTGCAGATGTATTTTTATTGAGCACTATACACATTAGTAGGAAGGACTGCTTAAGGGCCATGTGATTTCCTGGGGGCAATCTCACACAAGCATCCATTGGGCATGATTCAAAGTTTTATACAGCTATCTCCATATACCTTCTAACCAAGGCATGTTCCTCTGCCTTGTATGTGCTCTCCTTTTTGTTTTCTCATACGGTCTTGCATATTCTCTACTTCTTTCCTTTGTCTTTCCCATTCTCCTTCATTCCCCCTCTTCCCATTTCAACTACGTCTGCACAGGCTTATCTTAGCCTTTTAGTTTGTGTACTCCAACTGAGTACCTATACACCCCAAATCTCTTAGTGTTGATGCAGTTGATATGAACGACTCTACATCTTGAGTATTTCTTTCCTGTTGTGGGAGTTGGAAGAAAACAAGTTATCCCCACAAAAACAGTGTTTGTAAGATGAACCGTGTCCGCACCAGAAGCACTCTGCCAGGGTGCATAACGCATTGCTATATCCTCTCTCTGGCCATTTAACCCCACTTCCAGCCCCATTCGAACACGGAGGGGCGTGGGCTTGTGAGTGGTTGTAAGCGGCTCCTGGAGAAGGCTTCACAAACGGGGAGACCTTCAAGATACCTTCAGCCTGGAAGATGTTTTGAGCATCTCATGGAAAATCACTACCCAGTGTCTCCCCCTCCCCCCAAACAAACAGACAGCGTACATAGCAATATTTACTGAAGGTAACAACGGCATGAAAGAAAGGGAGATGCAGTTTCTGCTCCGAATGATCTGTAATGCCCACGTGTGGACGTCTCAGGGAAGGGGTGAAATCTCCGGACGGACACCTTCTTTTCTCCTCAGAACTCCTGTTCACCTTCCCCCCACGCTTCCACGCATCCAGGAAAGCCACAGACCTCGTTTCACAGCCTCCCGGCGTCGAAAACGAGGAATTCCACTGAACCTGCCGGCATGAGGGAACAAGTAAAATAAAATTGAGCGGCGTTACCCTTTCTTACCCTGACTCAAGGGAAAACACGGAGGGGAACGCACAGACGGCTGCGGGCGCAGGGACCAGCCGCGCTCAGGGGGAAGAGGCCGGGGCCGGGCTGCCCTCTCGGCCCCACACCGGCAGGGCGGGAAGAGCGGAGGTTGCGGCCCCGCTCCCCTTCCCCCAGGCGGCCCCTCGGGGGCGGGCGAGGGCGATGGCCGGAGCCCACCGCCGCCCTCCTGCCCCGCGGGGACCGCCCGTCCCTGGCCGGGCCGCGGGCTGGGTCCCGCCGGCCTCTCCCCGGCGACAGCACCGCATGCGCGGGCCGTTGGGGAGAGAGGCACCAGGTTCAAATCGCTGCTCTGGAGGGAGGGGAGAAAACTGGGGGAAGGAGACAGCCCGGGGGGAGTGGAGCGGAGCAGAGGAGGGAGGAGGCGAAGAGAGAGTGGGAGGGGAGTGTGGAAGACTCTAAGGGAACGCGGCAGAAGCCGCGAGAGGAGGTACGGCTTACGGCCGGGGCAGGCAGAAGTGGTCAGGGGAAGGACAGGGCGGCTTTGGGCACCCACGGCCGCAGTGCGGGGCACCCGCCCCGGCTCGCCCGCCCGCCGCGCTCCGCCAGCCCGCCCTCCTCGCCTGCCGCCGGCACCATGGTGGACAGGGGCCCCTTGCTGACCTCGGCCATCATCTTCTACCTGTCCATTGGGGCGGCGATCTTCGAGGTGCTGGAGGAGCCCCACTGGCGCTCGGCTACTGACAACTATAAGCGGCAGAAGACGGAGCTGCTCAAGCAGTTTCCTTGCCTGGGCCAAGAGGGGCTGGACAAGATCCTGCAGGTACAGCGGGCGCCGCCGGGGCGGGGGCCGGGGGCTGCCAGGCGTAGCAGCAGCAGCAGCAGCAGCAGGTGCTGCCGGGCGCCCTGGAGCGGAAAACCCCGCGCCCATGGGCGGGCGGGCTGAGGAACCAGCCGGGACCGGGCACAGCCCGTCTGTGCCTTCACAAAGCCTGCTGCCGAAAAACTGTCCCTCGAGCGGGAGCGCAGGGAAACTTCTTAATCGTTCCTAACTACTTAATGATAGAGCCCTTAAACGGGTCCGCGTTGCCTTCTCTTTCCCTCTGAGTGCTAAAGGAGCTGGGGGTTGATTTCAGCGTTAGCTGGCCGGCCCGGAGTGTGCTCCCGCCCGCTGCTCAGCCCTGCGCCCGTGAATGCGGCTCTTGTTTTAGCACCCGGGGTGTTTCCTTCTGCCTCAATGGATGTTGTGTTAAGAAGGAGGGGAGGTGAAGCCAAGTGTCTCGATCCTCTTCTGTTTGGTCTGATTTTCTTCCCTTTCTCTTTTTTTATTTGTTCCCTTACACTAAATGCTGAAGAGGTGCCCTGGGGGTCCCGGAGGTCAGTCGGGGTAAGGGTGCACGGCTCTCACGGAGGGATGCTCGCAACTCTTGCACTGTTACACTCTAAGAGACTGACTTCTTTCCAAGCCATAAGGAGTTGATAATCGTCCTGTCTTGTTCATCTGGCAGAATGCCTCTTCAAAACTAATTATTAATCGATAGCATGTATTAAATCCGAGAGCAATATAAACTTGGTTAGTGCTTTTTTATGGATCCGTTAAAAAGCCGTGGCAAGCAATGGTGAACTATAAAAAACAGGCTGCCTAGATATGTGGGGCTCCAGTGGTGAGAATGTTTATACCGAGTAGATTTTCTGTTCATTATGTTTTGGGTTTTTAAAAAAAATTATTTTCAAATTCACTAAAAGTCTATTAAAATGCTAAAATACAGAAGAATGGCAAAGTGGCTCATTCGTTTTCTTGGTGTAATCGATACTGTGCAAGCTTAGAAGAGTATAGGTTCTTGATCCCAAAAGTTTGTGGTTTAAGTTTCCGTTCTTCAGTTGGTGGCTGCCTTCTGCCTGCTTCAGATAGGAGAGCTTTCTGGTGGTAGTGTCCTTACTGTTACCTTCTTAGTGCCCTGTTAAGTGTGTCTTTGTGGTATACAGTGGAACAGGTGGATGGAGGCTTGAAACCATAAAGGGATGTTGGAAAATGAAAGACATGCTATGTGTTTTTGCTGTTCTGGAGTCTTAACGAAATCTTACTCTAGGTTATATCCCAAATCTGTTTTAATGTCCTCAAGAAAAAAACTTTGGTTGGATTGGGATGTGCATTAAGCCTGGTGTGCTTAACTTGCTGCAGACATAATGCAGAATCAACACTGTGCCTCAATTTAGGATGAAAATTATGTTGGTATGAGGGAATCATTAGAGGGTTTTATGTTTGTTTGTTTGTTTTCTCCCATGATGCGTATCACAATTAATCCTGAAGTGGCAGAAAGTTGTGGGTTTTTTGGTTTGGGTTTTTTTTTCTTAAAATACAAGATGACAGTGAAAAAATGTGGAAGGCCTTCCCTCTTCAACGCGTGTTAGCCCCTGGTAATAGTCTCATATGTGGTTTGAGTTTTCCCTCTGTACTTCTTCCAATCATATCCTACGTTCCATGTCCAGTCTTGATGGTCTGATGATCCCTCACAGATACTCTGTTGTCATCCTAATCTCAGGTTAGCTCAAATGTAAATGCCTTTATTTCACTCTTACTGGTAACTGGAAACTTTACTGCCTGCTTTCTTTTAGACTTGTAGTTTTGTGCCTGTTCTTATTCAACTTCCATGTAAGAAGTGATGGGAAAGAGGGGAGTGTCACTTCTGACAGAGGACGATGGCAGGGTGAAATCTAGCCTAGCTGAAGCTAACTGTGATGGGGGGAATCATGTAAGGACATCAGGATTCTGTCCTGAGTAACCTGTAAAGTATATCAAAAATAGTCTTTGTAGTTGTCCTTTCTCAGCCACTCAGTGCTGCTTCAATTCGGTTCTGCCGAATCTTTAAAGCATTGCTAGCATCTCTTTCACAAATCCTGATTATCCTTTTCTTGTATTAAACGTCCAAATTCATTCTCTTGTAATAAACCCAGAATGTTGCTGATTTGAAAAGGGGCTTTTAACACCTCCCTACACATCCTCATCCCCACTTCTCTGTCTTCTTCCTCTGAGCCTCTTCCTCTAGCTTCTTCCACGGACTCCCTAAACTTGTTCTTGGGATTTTGCGTAGTTTAACTCATTTCTCTGCTGTTGTCTCTTTTTTTAATAGTTGGGTTCATCTCGAAGCCTTTTCTTTCACACTGTTTTTGGTCCCCACTGATACTCATGTGACTTTGCAGAGCCACGTTGAGCTTTGCTGTTACTTCTCTGATGTTCTATTTAAGACCCCCATGTAAAATACACTGGATAAAGTTCTTCAGCAAATATCACCAACTGTAGAATTTTAAATGGGTATTAGTTAAATGCAGGGATGCCAAGAAATGTTCAAGTTGAGCTAACAATACCAATTTCATTTCCAGAAGCAGCCTGAAAGGTGACAAGGACTGACTTATTCAGAGACCGGTCTCTCTGCTGCCCTTGTTCCCCACCCAGGTTAGCTTGTGTCTTCCTTTGAGCCTAATGCTAGCTGTAAGTGCAATGGAAACTGTGTGGAATGGCTACAAAGCTAGGTCTGTAGCGTTGATCTTGAGCACTTTTTTGAGACAAGTAGGTTATCAGCACAGATTCTCAGCTCACGTAGAGACCGATATCTCTGTACCAACAGTTCAGCTGATTATTAAGTGGGCTGTATTCGGTCAAATACTGTCTAAAGTTTATATTCTGTAATAAAAATTTCACAATGTATTACAGTAGAAATACACCACAATAAATGTTTATTGAAATGTGTTTAACACACTTGCAGAAATTTACAAGCTGAGTATTGTAGGATATCCTAAAAAGAAAGCCTTTTCCCTCCATCCTGAGAAATTCCTAAAAATAAACTTGCTTAAAAGCAACGTTTAGGAGTCTCTTGTGTGAAGAATCCATTTGCTTTTGATTGTTGAGAATACCATATTACGTATCATAACTGTAAGAGGTAAAGAAAGTACTTAAACACTTTTTGGAGTAATGCTATGTAGACCCTGATTTTAAAGGTGACTCACCCTGGGCAGTGTATAGGCTGGTTTCTGCCTGTCCATGTTCTTCTGGGTAGAGCTGATTGCTCAAATGTAAATGTGGCTGAGATGCCACATTATTCTCATTATTTAAGCCTCCGAAGTCCCTCAGCCACAACTGTGTATTGATGCAAGGAACTGTGTAATCTCCCATCTCTATGTACAATTACTTTGGAAGAGAAATGTCTCATAACTCTTTGGACTATATGCAAAAAAATAACATTTTTAGCATTAATGTTACTATACCATATTTATCATCATTGTAGAATCTTAAAAGTAGTGTAATAGCTTTGTCTGTAGATAAAAGTCTGTGGCTTGTCATTGCCACTTGTTTCAGTGGCCCTGAATCCTGAGACACTTCAGGAAGGGCAGCAAAGCAGGGATCCACAGTGATGACACCTTTATCTACCCTGCTGTAGGAGGAAGTTTGGAAGATTGAGCCGAATCTAAGGTGATTCAGTCATTTCCCTCTTCTCCAGTTCCTTACTTTTACTCTTTATTGCTCCATCCTGGTTGTGAAACATCAGCTTAATAATAAAGGAGCTATTCATGCAAGGAGGTGCCCTCTTGACCCTCATGTCTATTCACATGAGCAAAGGTTTGCCTACCCTGGGCCACGTCTTATTTACCAGGAAATCTTCTACTGGCCCACCAGAGTCCTTGAAAAATGAAATGCTTCCCATTGATAAACATCAAGGCTGGTGAAAAGAAAGGGAAGAATTTGCGGATGAGTGAAAATGGTTACTTTGAAAACAGCAATAAAATGAAAAGAGAAACTGCTGGCTGTGTTTAGGAGAGGCAGGCAAACACACTGAGTATGACGTCTTTATTTGAAAAGCATACAAGACTCTAAACAAGCCTGAGATACGACTTTAGAAACCTAAATGTTTAGACTTAAAGCCCAGTGCTGTGAACTAACATTTTGGAAGACTTCTAAGGATAGCTGCTAGGATATAAATGACACATGGTTTATGCTATAGGAAATAACAGTTAAATGGATTAGTAGTAGTTTCTCCCCTGTTTTTTAAAGTATCTTCACTTTTCACAAGTACTTACAGGTGCAGTTGCAGGATTTTGGTTTGTGTTTGAGGATGCTGAAGCTTGCTTCTAGATGCAAATATTCTTGGAATTTGTCTTAAATTGTGAAAATTTAAGAATATTCTCTGATTCTGAAGATTGTTTCCCACATTGCTTTACTTTCAAGCTGCTACCTCAAGGTTTAAATCTATGTGCAGTACTTTTGAGGGAGTCTGCAAATTAGTTTTCTTAAAAACTTGAACTAGGTTTTCAGTGCTCTTTGTTCTACACTTAACAGAGGTGATGGCTTTTGCTTAGGCTTTGTACAGTGATTTGGGTTCCAGTGTAAAGCTAATAGGGACATCTTTAATATTTTCCCTTTTTTGTGCTCTTCAGGAGATGCATAAATGAGATTCTAGTTTGTTTGCCCTTTACCTTCCTGATCCCTTCCATTGAAGATGTTGAAGGTGGAGTGGATAAATAGGGGACTGAATTAATTATCTGGAATGCCAGTTGACTTGTCCCTTTCAAGACTAAGCCTTTTTCATAGGCTGAACAAAGTAAAACTGAGCATCTTTCAGACAAGGACAAGTGACTGCCAATGAAACAAAGTTGTTAACTACTTCTAATATCTTTCATATAAAAACTTGACAGTGTAAATTAAGGCTTATGCTTGTGAAATAGGTATTCCTAGGTTTTTCAAATTTTAATTATGCATCCTCTAAGTTCAGCAGGTATGAACTGAGACGAAAATGTAAGACCACTGTCCACAGCTGACTAAGATGCCTCAGACTGTGAGTTATGGATATTGTCACTGCAACATTAGGAGAAAAGAATTGAGGACAGGCAGCACAGAATCATTTATGTTGGAAAAGACCTCAGAGATCATAGAGTCCAACCTTTGACCAAACACCAACTTGTCAAGTGGACCCTGGCACTGAGTGCCATGTCCAGTTGTTTCTTGAATGCCTCCAGGGATGGTGACTCCACCGCCTTCCAGGGCAGTCCATTCCAATGCTTAACAACCTCTTCTGTGAAGAAATTCCTCCTGATGTCCAGCTGCATTACCCTCCAGCTTTTTTCTGTGTGTTTCTAGACATAAACCCAAATGTACGCAGGCACGCTTTTCTGTTGTGCTTTCGTTTTTTTTCTTTTTCCCTGTTTAACCATTAAATTGTTTGAACTTTCTTGGAACGTGGTTAAACAAAGCTGATAGTGCATACACTGCAACTCTCTGCCGATGGAGCAATAGCAATCGATCAGAAGCTATTAATTTTCCTGCTGTGGGCTTTTCCTTTTTCCTGTTATGAACTTAATCCTTGAGTGTTCCTAGTATGCTGTCCTTCTGTTACCTTAGAACTGAATGTTTGTGTTACCTTATATGTTACCTTCTGCTACTAGGTGTGTTTTTGGCAAGCTCTGCTCTAGAGACCATGGCATGCAAGTAGTTTTGGAAGTTATCAACAGCTTTGTTGTAAAAGATCTTGGAAGCCCTGCTTTGGTTCATACTGTATATGTGATTTTGCAAGATACCATCTGTAGCCAGTGAAGATACAGTGTAATGATGACTTTGTACAGATTTCCTTTTTAAAAACAGATTGGTTTTGCTATTAATACTAATTAAACATAATGAATTGTTTTGCTTTTCTCTGAATGCTGTTGACTTTCAGAACAGTCGTATTCCTTGCTGGTAGTGCAAGTAGATGTCAACAGAGTAACATACAACTCAGAAGCAAGCTGGATTACAAGTGACAGTCAATAATCTGATCAGATGGGAAGAGAAGGAGAATGCTTTTGCACTTTGGTGCTATGGATCTGTTGATCACAGTGCCTGTGATTTGCAGAGGTTTTATTTTGTCCTGGCACTTGTTTGATTCTATGGATTGAATACATGTGAACGTGTAGTTAAATTTCTTCCTGGAGTAGGTTGGAGTAGTAATATGTCTTTGGGCTTTGTTTAGTCCAAAATGAGTTCAGATGACAAGCTGAGTCTGCTCTGTAGTATGTAACAGAACATGGCAACAGGACAATTGGAAGAGTTGCACTCTTCAGTTAAATTAAAATCCCAGTGAGGAAACACCTAAAGCACCTGTGGTGTTACAGACATCCTCAGGAGAGCCACACTTTGAGGCAGATTGAACCTTTAAAATAAGCATGCAATATGCACTCTGCATTTTTGCTAGTTCTGTCTGCTGAGGGGATGCCTTGGGCTTGAAGGAGCTTCGTCTTCCTTTATTTTCTGTCAGGTCCCTCATCAGCACTGCTGGTTCTAGCGTTACTATGTCTTTTCTTTAAAACACCAGCTTCTTTAGCAGGGAACTTCAGGCTGGCTGTTTGTTTTCTGTGTCCTCCCATCTTATTTTATCATGTCTTTGTGTTAGAGTTTTCAGATTTTACTGTGTTAGTTATGACCAACACTTGAATTGTAGGCAGGAGAGATTGCTCTTAGGTATTTATTGCCCTAGTAGCTCTGTTTACAGTCAAATCAGCAAGGAAGTTATTCTTTTTTTTTTCACCTGCATTGTGTTGTGTGAACTCAAGTGGATCAAAGACACTCTTGGGTGCAAAATAGTTTCTGAAATGTTTTAAAACCAAACCTCTTAACACTGATTTTCTTAAGAGAAAGAAATGTGAGTGATAAAAAGGAAGTAGGAAACAAGTAATAGGTTGTGTTTCCTTTTCTAACCATATGTGTATCTGTAGTGTTTGTTACGATGGACCTCTTTTTTTTAACCCGTGTTGTGGGATTGATTGCTACAGATCAGCCAGTCTGTAGGACCATATTTCTGCCTTAATGAAAAGGTAGACACAGATTGTGATCGAGCAAACTGGCAAATATTAAATTGACTTTGTTCTGTGCCGGCATCTTGCAAATCCAGTTTCCAAATGCTGAGAAACAGAACCCAGACCTCTTTGTGTGTGTCTCTTTGCAAGAGGTGCAAAAATGTCCCAGTTGGACCTATCACAGGTCTCTGAATTCTGATACTTCCTAACAACAGTGACAGTTAACGTTCATTTGGACTGCAAAGTAAGTCGTAAGATTGTCAGATAATGTCAGCGAGTGAGTAATACTGATGGAAGTTGAAGATTCAATTCTGCAAACGGTTGTGAAGGTCCTGAGGTAGAAAGCATAGTCAGATATGATACAGTACTTTTGATGGCCTGGCTAAAATATCAAATTATCAGTGATGACTTCTCTGTGTGACCTCCAAATGCTCTTATTGCTGCTCTTCTTTGCTACTTCCAACCTACTCCAAAGGAGTAAAAAAGCTTTGGAGGAAAGTTACTCAAGAGTCATGTTTGGTCCCTTGCTAAAGAAACAGCAGTTTGTAAGTAGGTTAGTTCTGGCCTGTAAGGGAAGTGAGGTTGATGAGTCTCCTCCAGGCACCAAAGAAACAGGGGAGGTGTTTGGAGCCAAGCAGCTGAACAAAGAGAAGGGGTCTAATCAAGCTCACTGTGATAGTGACTTCTGCCTTAGCCTCTCTTGCATTAGTCTGGCTGGAACGCTCAACCTAGCACATGCTCAGCTCTTACAGTTGCTGTTAACCAGCTACATACTGTAATGCAAATATGTTAAAATCAAGTTAAGTAGTTGATCTGTGATAACTTGCCAGTTAAGGCTTCAGGCCTGTCTTAAGTGGTGTGTACGTGACTGCAGAATGACAGAGGGCAATCAACGCTTGCCTTGTTGGCACAAGGGTTTTTGAAGGGCAGTGGAGTTTATGCTTCACTCTTTCTTATTTTTATCAGTGCACTCTGAAAGCTTTTCACCTGTGTCACTATCAACTGCCCTTTTAAAATACCACTTACATGTTTCCAACTTTTTTTATGGCTTTTCAAGTGGAAGGCAAGGGAAGGGAGAGAGAGTGAAAAATTTTGAAGTTGCTTTTGTTTAGCCGCAAACCCAGTAGTCATCTTTATTGTGTCTCTACGTTATTTGTTACAGTAATACTAGATATTCAGGTGGTGTCTTAACTGGATTGTGGCTATAGGATAACAGTGATTTTTTATGAAGTTGTTACATAGTCTCTGCAAGGTCCTAAAGCTGTCAACTTGATTAATAAAATGAGAATAGATGTGTTTATGTTATATTCAGGGGAAATAAAATGTAGTTCACACTTTGAGAGTGCCTTGGCTTTATTTGCATGTTTTAATAATACTTGTTCAGCTCTGCTACAGTTAGACTTTTGGTTATTTGGACAGATGTCCTCACAGCTGGCTGCTTCTTGTCTCCTAGTGCAGAGACACTGCCATAAAGTAGTTCCACACCAGACGTTGACTAGATGCTTTCATCTGAATTCTGTGCATCTTAGGAAAACCGTCTCACTTACTTGAGGTAACTGCAGCTTTTCTGTGGTTTTATTGACCCCCTTAGCATCTTGTATGTGAGCAGCTTTGAAGCTTGAGGGTTCTCTGCTTAGAAATGTGCGAATGCTTCCTCTATCTCAGCTTCTGAGAAGGTAGTAGACTGCTGGACAGTCGCGATGTCAGTTGCGGGAAATCTGGGCTAGGAAGGAAAGGAGTCTAACAGAAGGCAGCAACTATAGTACTTCTGCCAGCTGATCCCTCTTGCCTTTAATACAGTAGCGAGAAGATGACAAAGTGGTTTGGCTTTCCTACATCCTCAGGGATGGGACAGTTGAGAAGTGACAGGGCACAGAGTGTTAATTACCTGCCACACGTCAGTGCTGTACATTACTCTTTGCCTGCAATTTGTCTCGTGTTAGATGTTCAGGGGAAACCTGCAAATGTTTGGGAAATTTTGTGAATCTGAAATTGTGCGTGGTTTGGTAGTCTTAAAGTGGAAAGGTTTTTCAGTTGACTAAGCTTTCTTTTTCACTTATTTAAAATCCTTTCTACAGGATATATGAAATTTCTAGTTTACAATTGGGTTATGACCAGGAACTAGGTGTGGTACAGGACTGAAAAGGTTATTGGAGAATTATTGAAGCAGTATCTTTTCTGCTTTCTGTCAGTTAGTGGCTGGAAGCTCTCTTGGTAAGAAAGCCCATTCTATGTACTTAATAGTATAGTGCCGAATGTATTAAAATAATGGAAGATTGTGTTCCAGTGCACATGTTGTGTGTGTGGTTTTTAATGTTATACAATTCCTGCAAAAATGGGGTTTGTATAAGAAACTGTGTTTAAGAAATACTCTAATGCACAGCCAGCTCTTAGCAGCAAACTGATGTTATTGCCAGTCTAATTCACTCACCCAGCAGAAGAAATAACATAGACTAGGCAAACCAAGCTATTACAGGTCTGAGTGTCTAGGTCAGACGTTTCCTAGCGTGTTATCTCAGTTACTGATCACACTTCTTTCTAGCCTGCTGTAACTGTGCCAGCAGTTTCTTCTGTACTTGAAGACATTTGTTCAGAGCAGCCTCTACTCTTTCCCCAGTCCTCCTCAAAGATCAGTCTTGAGTTAATCTAGTGTTGAAGAGATTTATAGTAAGTAACGTAAAAACATTTTGTTTAAGGTTAAGCCCTGGATAAAGCTAAATATATAATAACAGAAATCTCAAAGCTAAGAGCATTTCTGTGGCAGGTTTCTTCCCCTTGTTAGACCTCTTAACATAAACCCATCACCTTGTTATTCATACAAAGCGTCTCGTCCCTGTTGACATTGGAAGCTTGCCTTGCCTTGCCTCCTCCTCCTGCTGCCGGATACAGGAATGATGTAGGGAGAGAGACTAGTGTGGTTGAGGTTAGGTAAAGTTTTTGTTGACCCTAGAAACCTGGTTGTTTGTTTGGCTTAACAAGGTGGCTTAGTGAAGGTACTACCCTGAAGAGTTAATAGCCAACAGTGTGTCTTTTTCTTGTTCCTGTTCTATAGTTCAAAAGTCTACCTGATTAAAAATGTTGTTACAGGTAGTACTCTGCTCCACCCAAGTCTGATCACTTTCGGGTTTTTTATTTGTTGCTGTTGGGACAAGCAAGATTTTTATTCTAGCATGTGTAAGCTCACTGAATTGTCAGACAAGTAAGTCATTTTACAAGGACCTGCCTTTTTTTTTTTTTTTTTTTCTTTTTTGCTTAATACTCGTTTCTCCTTAAGACAGGTTGTTAAATAGGAAATGAGGTGTGTGATGCTACTAGCACGCTTTGGCAGCAGCTTCTAGCATGTCTTCAGAGAAACAAGACCTTTAAAGTTGTATTGAAATTTGGGGATGAAATACAGAAGTGCTTGTGAAACCAAAAGTCCATGACATTTTCCTCCTAGTGCCTAAGAAACAAACTCTGAACAGTTTTCAGAGTATTCTAAACAAGTGACTTTCTGTAAATTTCTTAATCTGAAGCATATTTTAATGCATGGCCATAAATAGGGGAGAGTGTGTAGTATGCAATGTTACTTTATGCTTCAGTTCACTCACTGAGTTGAAAAGCTTATTGGGCCTCTATAAGTAAAGCTGTCAAGCTTGGATCCCTTGTGTTTTGACTTGTCCTAATTAAGTATTCTTATACACTGAGAGCATGGTGGGTTGGGGGGGAGGAGGTGGCGGGAAGCTTAATTTTAAAGTCAGTTTCCTTTTCTGCTTCTCCTGTGTAAGATCAACATTTTCTGTCCAACCCCTCTGCATCTAGTAAATTCATCTCAATAAACTGTGTTTTTATTGACAATTGACAACAAGGACTGTTTTGGTTTCATTTAAATCTACTTAAATCAATTGCAACTGAACTGAAATGTATTATTTTGGAAACAGACTGCTGCATGGGTTACCATCTGCTTATGCAATCGGTACCAGCTCTGTTGCAAGAGGCTCATGCAAACACTGTCTGGTTCTAACCGTGCCTAACACAGGTCACCAGCTGGTGTGAGGGCTTGATTAAACTCTTGACTCTTCTGCTTCCACTTTCTTATCTCTGAAATGGGGACAACAGCATTTTCCAAAGCCCTTCTAAAGGGGAGTTGGCTACGTTAGTCACCATGTATGTATTCAGATAGGAAGGAAGCCTAATCTGCTATTTTAGATTATTCCAATGTCTTAATTTCAGCTGATGCAACATAAAAGCTGTTGAAATACTTTTTTTTTTCTCTTCCCCATCCAAGGCAAAGTGTATTATAAGCATATTGGAACAGAAGCCCACAAAATTAAGCTGTACTAATGAAAGCTATGATATAGTCTGATAGGTTTTATTTCTGAATGAGAATGATTGTGGGCCAGTGAAAAGTAGGGACACTCAGCATCTGCAGAACAGCTGCAGTTCTCATGCAGCAATAACCTTTAGCTAATTTGTCTTCAGAACATGTCTATGTGGAACTTGGGAAAGTGAAAAGGAAACATTTCTATTATTGCATTAATCACAAGAGCAAGGGAATGCTGGTAAAGCACTGTGAATATGCTTTTCATCAAAATAGTTTATTAAGTAGTTCATAAAACTGGAATCTAGTCCTGAAGTTAATAGGGGAAAAATCCATATAAATTGTTAAATTCTCTGTCAGAAAAGCCAGATGCCTCTTCAAAACAGTTGGTATTTATGTCTATTGCACATAAATAGAAAGGAGAAATAAAATTAAGAAACATTAGTTCACTGAAGCGTAGGATCTGCAAGTATCACAAATAGGGAAGTTTCAGCATTCAGTTCTGCAATGACAAAATAGTTCCATTTAACTTATTTGCTGAATTAAGAGTTTCACTTATTATTTAACTCTGCAGAAAGTCACAAAAAGGAAATAACCTTGTTGATCTCTTTCCATTAATATCCCTCACATTGTTTGTCCTATGAATTATGACTTATAGGAAAATTAACTGTCCATGCTATACATCATACATGAGCAAGTCTTAAACAGTGCGTGCTGTAAAAATATTGACATGCCTCCAAGAGGTTAATTTCCCTACAGATTAGACCTTTTTTTCCAAAGGAAACAGTAACACCTATTTGTACTGCAGAATAGAAGTAGAGCTCCAATTGCTGAAATTATTTTTTTTATGGACCCTTATGACCTAAATCTCATTGACTTCATGTTTACTCTAAAATAGAAACTATTCCAAAACTTGGGGGATTATTGCAGAATTAATAATTCTCTCATCACAATAGTTTACCCCTAGTCTTTTTTACACATCTGGGATGGGAGGTCCTTAATCAAGCATGTTGTGAGCTAGTTGTTATGTCAAAGAGAAATTAGCAGCAGGACAGCAATGGTTGGTAGTGAGGGAAAGCTTTATTCATTCAGCTGTGATGGTTCAATTTGCCAAAACCCCTCAAAATTCACCTCGTAGCATCTTACAACTGCTCAGTTTCTGATCAGTGGTGTTAAGTTAACTCTCTTCAAGGCTTGGTTGCGTGTTTGATTTCATGATATAGAAAGAGCAGCAAATATTTCCAAAGACCTGGCTACTCAGTTTTTCTGTCAATTCACGTTAGCAGTGCTGGCTTGGCCTCACCTTAGTGAGGAAGTGTGCTTAGGTCCAACCCTGTTTGGGCTGAACATCTTTCTGTGATTTTATTCTTGAATTTTACTGTGTGAAAAATGGAGCCTCAGTCTTGGAGCATTCCTTTCAGTAAAGGTAGTTTGGGAAAGCAATGGGAAGTTTCCATGAAGATGGAGAAAGGCAAAATAATAGAATTCTTTGCAGACCATGAAATCAATAAGCATTATCCAAATCATGTCTGGGCAGACTGCAACGGGTTTCCACAAACACTCATGTACACAGTGTGAAGACTTTTTAGAAAACACATATGTGTGTTTTGACTGAAAATGTCTTAAACTCCCTATTTTTACAGCACTGTTTTGTAAAATAGGTGCTTATGATGGAAAGCTGCAAAGACAAATGTAACTCTTGCATTGTTTTTTACAAAAACAAAAAAACAAATCATAGAATGGTTTGGGTTGGAAGGAACCTTAAAGATCATCTAGTTCCAATCCCCTTGCCATGGGCAGGGACACCTTTCACTAGACCAGGTTGCTCAGATGAGTGTTCTGTTTCCATTGTCAGGTGGAATATTTTCATGCAAAATTTGCTTAATCTGAAGAGGATATTTCTTGTGTTATGTCTGTAGCTGTAGACGTAACAGCCATCTGTAAACCTTCAGTAGAATAGCACTTTGTACAAATAAGGAGTGCAAGTTATCGTTACAAAATCACTAATCTTGACTTGTACTTATTTTCAATGTTGCCTTAAGATAAGGCTTCACAAAGTCAGTAGGGAAATGTGTCCACTTTGTAGAACCACTAGAATATTCAGTAAAGGAAATTATATGTATTCTATATGGTTCAAACCTTACATAAAGACCTTCTTGTTAGAAATCTGCCAGGAGAAAAAATAAATCAAGCTGGTGCTGCAAAAGTGTTGGTCTTCTATTTATCAGTAGAGTTCTTTCTTTCCAAGTAATTTGTTTTGCTCTTCACCATTTATCTCTTGGGTGCTCTGCACCGTGTCCATCCTTGAGGAAGAGCTCCTGCATGCCTTTGAATGGAGCCACTGAAAATGGTGAAAGAGTAAACACTTTCTCCCAACATGTCTCTGAAGAACTCCTTCTCTCTTACTAATAGGATTTTACTGAAGGACAAAAATATGCTCCCCAATGCACTGTAGTAGTAATAAGCATTCCAGATCCAAAATCTTACCTCTAACACCACATTACAGAAATATCTTCATTAGCTAAACCAATCACTGTTAATCTGGATCTTGGTTTAGGTAGGGAGGTTCATATACACTACCATGCTGAATGCCTTGATTAACAGCTATTGCTGTTGACAACCTGTATTAATTTGCAGTTTAGTTTCACTCAGGCTTGTTTTTTTGTTGTTGTTTATTCTTATACCGAATTGGGGTTTTGTTTAAATGGCTTTTGGTTGTGGTCTTGCATTACAGTTTCTGATACAGTACAAAGAAAGCAATGCTATCTCCTCTCACCCTTTATTTTTGCAGTACAAATTGCTTATCTTCTCTAAACAAAATTGATGACAAAACGTACGTTGTTCTCAAGGGCAATGAGGTCCGGTTTCAAGATACGGCAGTTTTGGAATTCTCCTCTTATTTCAGGCTAATTCAAGGAGAGTTTAAGTTCAGAGCATAGACTGAAGTAGGAAATGAAAGAAACTAGTTACATTTTAAACTGTATTTTGCTAGTCTACTCTCTCTATAATTGAACTAAGTCAAATGGTTTTTCCATGGTTGTCTTCTACAGGCAGGCACTTTCTGTTGCGAAGTTCACAGCTTTTCCTGGAACTACTGTTTTTATTAATTTTCAGATATTGCAGAAGTTGGGAAGCTAGGAGGGTTAAGTTTGATCCCCACCCATTTGTTTGTCCCACAGGAGATAATTCTCTCATCATGTCAGTGGGGATTGTTTCTCAGGATATTTTCCATTAACTTTAAAACTCTCAGTCTTTGTTCTCCATGCCAAGTGGCACACAAAAAAATGTGCACTTGCATCTTGGGAAGCATCATATCCTCAGGAAAACTCTCTTGATTAGGTTTATTACTCAGCTGTAACTTTCCCTGCAGAACTCAAGCCTATCAATACACTTTGTGATGTTTGTGTCCACCTTGGAGGGAAGGAAAAGGTGGTGGTGCTAGTTACCAGCACTGATTGAGCAGCTAATCTTGCAGAACATTACACAATACTAAGACTCTGTTTCTCCAAGTAGAAGCAACCCTAAGGACTTGCTGTAGTAAATTTACATTTACGTGTAAATTTACATTTGCATGAATTTCTAAAATGTTCAGCACGTGAATGTCTGGTTTTAAGAGGGGGGTAGGAGGTGGGGGATGGAGTGTGTGCAGGGAAAGGTAGGAGGAAAAAAATATTCAGTATAGCAAATGCTGGCACTACAGAGTGCCATAAAATTTTTATCCTCAAGTCTTATGTATCCAGTTTTGTACTGCTCATGCTTTGTCTAATTTTGATCATCTTTTCAAGCAGGGAATAGCTGGCAGAATTATTTACCTTTTCTGTTTCCCAACAATGATGTGGAATTAATTTGTCTGTAAACTCACAAATTGTTTCCACTGGACCGTGTCCTGAAGTTTCTAGACTCATAAATATTATATTTAAGCCACAATTAGAGTTTTATGTGTCTTTCAGGTTCAGGCATGTATAAAGATGGTTCTTTATATCTCCTCTAAATTAATGATTTATTGCATGGCCTTCAGATAACAAACTAAAACCAGAGTAGAGCATATATCTTCTAAATTTGTATGTAAAAACTTCCCCCCCTTCTTATGTCTGACTAATGAGAGCTATTTCTGGATGATAAATTGAGATTGTGCTTGAAGAGCATGATTTCTGTTGTCTTATATGGGTTAATTAACAGATTGCCTTTCTAGAGGATCACTTAGTCTGATTAAATTTTAATTGAAAAACAAGAAAACAGATGAGCACTTAAAAGACTGAAATAAGGAGTGTTTCTGTCTGTGACAAATGTGCATTCTCTACCCTCGTGCATTTTGCCGACTAGGAAGCATATAGAGTAAGAGAACACAGAAACAAAAAGAGGTGCTTGTGCCTGTTGTACTGTCTTTATTGAGACTGCCCTTTGCATGTTAAATCAACTCTTTCCTCTGTTCACTAGGTTGCCACTGTCAGCAGTTACAGATTAATAAAGCTCAATGCTTGGTCCCTGTTACAAATTTATCATTTTAGCATTGTTCCCATACACACGTTGCCCTTGCAAAAATAGAAAACAAAACCCAGGAGAAAAAACCCTGAAACGCCCAGACTTAAATTTGTCACTCTGTTCCTTTTGAGACTCAGTCCACTGAAAAACTTTCTGCGTTGTTTAACATGTGTAATTGGTGCTGTATTAAAATACTGATGCCAAAGAGAAAGGGAGGAAAAGTGCTATCCATCGTCAGTGCCTGGGAGAAGGTGTGGGAAAACTTTTCCAGTTGGCAGAGTAGTCAGAAAGCAGGTCTATTCTGCAAAGTCAGGACAGATTTTTAAGCCACTAGCCTTAATAAAGATGGGAAGCTGTGACAGTATTATCTCTTATGTTTTATTTATAATGGCATTGTATCTAAACACAAATGCTTTTGAAAAACTTCACTCACACACAGTTTTTGGAAGGTCCTGGAGACTGTATGCAGTAGTAAAATGTGGTGGGTTGATGCTGGCTGGATGCCAGGCACTCACCAAAGTCTCTCTATCACTCCCCTCCACAACTGGACAGGAGACAAAAAATACAGTGAAAGGTTTGTGAGTTGAGATAAGGACAGGAAGAGATCACTCACCAATTACTATCACAGGCAAAACAGTTTCAACTTGGGGATATTAATTGAATTTATTACTAACTACATCAGAGCAGGATAATGAAAAGTAAAATAAATCTTGTAAACACCTTCCCCTCACCCCTCCCTCCTTCACAGGCTCTACCTCCTCCCACTCAGTGGCTCAGGGAGACAGGGAATGGTGGTTTATGGTCAGCTTATCACACATTGTTCCTGTGACTGCTCAGGGAGAGGAGTCATTCACCTGCTCCACTGTGGGGTCCCTCCCACAGGAGACAGTTTTCCATGAACTTCTCCAACGTGAGTCTGTCTCATGGGCAGCAGTTCTCTGTGAACTGCTGCATTCTGGGTCACTCTTCCATGAGATGCAGTCCTTCAGACACAGCCTGCTCCAACATGGGTCCTCCATGAGGTCACAAGTCCTACCAGGAAACCTGCTCCAGCAGGGGCTCCTCTCTCCATAGGTCTGCAGATCCCTGCCAGGACCCTCCTCCAGCACAGGCCTCCCATGGGTTCACAGCCTCCTTTCAGGCATCCATGTCTGCTCCAGAGCCTGGAGCACCTTCTCCCCCTCCTTCTGCACTGACCTTGGTGTCTGCAGAGCTGTTCCTCTCACATTCTCACTCCTCTCTGCTCTGGCTGCAGTTACATCTGAGCAATAACTCAGATTATGAAATCTTTCTTAAATACATTATCATAGAGGTGTTCCCATAATTTCTCATTGGCCCAGGCTTGGCCAGTGGCACATCTGTCTTGGAGCCAGCTGGCATTGGTTCCACTGGACATGGTGGAAGCTTCAAGCAGCTTCTCACAGAAGCCACCCCTGTAGCCCCCCCACTACCAAAGCATGGCCGCACAAACACAATAGATTCACTAACCCATAGCAAGGATGCTGTTGTTTAAATCTCTTTGTATTTACAGGTGATTCTGGGATTGGGTAGTGTGAAATTAAGGAACAGCTAACGTGATAGAACTTCAGATGCAAATAGGAATTCACTGGTGTATCCAACAAACTCTTTTGCAGAGAGATTTTGGAGCTCATGTTGAGCAGCTCGTTTGCTTTGGTATATGTCAGTGTTCTTCCTCAGTTCTGAGCACCTAAATAAACCTTAGACAAGCTTCCTCAGAATTATACTAAATAGTGAATATCCCAAGTGTGAAGGTATGCGTGTAGGATTAAGATGTCAATGTTTTCTAACCCCTCTTCAAACTGAGTTATGTCCTTTGAAGGACATACACAGGGCTTCTTTACAGCACAGTGATGCAATTAGTCAAGAGTATTTTCTTTCTGGTAAAGACCACTTCTGTGTTTCTCTGTTGTTTGGTAGTATCTTGTTTAGTAGTTTCTTGTCTTTAGTGTTCTTACTGCACAGCCTGCTCTGTGCTGGTTAATCAGTAAATTAAAAGGGATGTTGAGCTCTAATCCACAGTGTTCTTCATAGCACGTACTTAATTACTTTCATTGGAATCTGCTTTCAAAGTCCAGTAAAGGACAAGGTATCCCACTCCATGTTTTCTCCATCTAATAAAACTAGCAAGACTGCTTTAAAAGAAAAGAAGTGCTAGCCACATTGAAGTCTAGGAACTGGAGTTTCTCCACTTAAAAAAAAAATAAAGAATTGTGACAAAATAACCTAAATAAGAAATCAAGAACAAGACGCATGTAAAGAAACCTTCTGGGTGTGCTGTGTTCTAAATTAACAGCCAAAAATGACATCTAGTTTGCTGTCTGTTATATCACAGAACTATGCAAAGTGAAAACCAGGCATGTATTTACATGCATTCTTTAAATATCAGGCTTAGATGTAGGGACAGCTTTGTATGAAGTGGCATGTGCTGGAGGCTCAATTTGGTAGGAAAAATTCTGCTTAGGTGAAGGTACAAGTTCCTGACAGACCGAAGTAAAGCATAATGAAGGGAAAGCAGTAGAGTGGCTTGGTTCTGAAATTCATTTGTGCGTTGAGAAGCACTGTTGCATGAACAGAATGAAACACTAAGAAGTTGGCTGGGTACATGAAGAATCAACAAGATTAGCCAAACTTTTTCTGCAGAGCAAGTTCAGTCTTGTTATATAATCTTTTGGATAAAGTGTGTTATATACAGTGCATTCGAACTCAACATATGCCTTTCTGTTTTGTATGCTATAAGATACTGGTGGCTCATTTAAAATCACTTGTAGCAAATTTAAATAACTTTTATAATTGCCTTATTAAAAGCACACAAACAAGAACCACTGGCATGTTGAAGCAGCTAGAAAAAAACGACTTCTTTCTTTCTTGTTCTTCTTTCTCCAAAGACTGTGGAAAAGTGAGAAGATAATACTCTCTCTGCTGTATTGGTAGACGTGTGAAAATATCATCTCATTCTGGATTAAATCTTGCTATTGCTGGAAAAAACTCCTCCCTTTAAAGTATGTTAAACCATATTTTGCTAGGATTTTTTCCCCTACTGGGAATTTTCAAAACTTTGTCCTTTGATAGGAGAACTATATTTTAAGACTAAATTGTTGATTGAAAAATGCAAAATATGTATCTACTTGCAATAGCACTTGCACTGCATATATAAAGTGATTGGTTATGACAGCAAGGGAAAAACTTATCCCCTGCTATTTGTAGTTGATCTACACAGGAATGTAAACCTGGGAAATAACACTTGCTTTCCAGGGTTTGTTTTTATTTTTTTTTTCTATTTCAAGTCATAGATAAGGGGGAAGGAATCCTGTATCCTCATAGTGATCTTTCTAGTTTTTTGCATAATCGTCATGTATTCTTTTGGTTATGTGTGTTATTTACATCTGTCAACACCAAGCATGAAGCTTGTGGAATTTCTGTTCTTCTAAAAGTGAAAGTTAATGTTACTCCCTCCATGACTACTTCCAATTTTTTGCTTCAGTTTCAACTTTGACCTTGTGGTAGGTGGTTACTGTCCATAACCCCCTTGTGCTGTTAGAAACGAGCTATTTCTGCCTTGGTTTTTTTGTGTTAAAACGGACTATACAAGTTCTAGGATTATCAAGAGTCTTGCAGAACCTAGCTTAATACAGGCCAGCTGGGGGGTCACTCCTTTATATTCAGTTGATCCAGAATCAGACTTGTGTAGTCAACTGATGTCCTCTTCATTTAATGTGGAATTTGTTAATTCCCACCATCCTTCTATAGTGCAGGTGCTGCTGACTCATATCCTGCACCTCTTGCCCCAACCACCTTCCAGCTCAACTCTCTGCATAGGTCAATAAAGGACAGTAAAACTTTCACAGTTAGCAAGACACGAGGGTGTTGCCTGTCAGACTGAGACAATGTGGTTCATTTGTCTTATTTTTCTTTCTCAAAAAAGGTCGCAAACCATTCCCCATAGAAGACAAGTAGGAAATCCAGGGCTCAGCTAAAAGACTTCTTTTTACATCTGGCGTGGTTCTTGCCCTGACAAACACAAAATTCATACTGCAAACACAGATAATGGTGAGAGGGAAGTGAGAGGTCAGCTATCCTAAGCCCTGCTGGTTCGTGTAATCCTGCAGAGACTATCAAGTGGCGAAGGCAGCCTCAAAGGCTTGTGCACTTGGCCCCATGTGCTGGCCCTCGTCATAGGCCAGCAGGATTCACCTGGGAACTCTGGAGTCCAAGCGAGCAGTCAGGGTAAGTCTATCATTACACTAGAGATGGGAGGGAAAAAAGATGGTAGGAACCACAACTATATGCTTTTCTGATGGCTTTGAGCTGCTCAGAAGGGGAGGATGGTTACTGCCATCCTTTCCTGAGAGCTCTTGCCTTGAGCAGATTGCATACGAAAGGTACCAGGTGCCAAGTGGAAGAAATAAGCGTGTCCAAATAGGGTGCTGCTGTTCTGTATTCTAGGCTGTGTAGGTTTTTTGTATTCTAATCCTTTAAGAATTTTTTTTTCCTTTCCAAAAAGTGATGAGCTTCCATTTGTGTGCACAGACACGTGTATAGCAGCCGTCCTAAAGATGACATGGGAATAGCTGATCTTTCTGCAGCCTCAATGAAATCATTTCACCGTATGTGAATTCTCTTAGCTTTGTGCAGCTCTGCCACGTTGTGTCTCTGGCTACCAAAGTAAGCAGCGTGGCACAGCAAGATTTTCATAGCAGTACTGCATCTGTCTTTGGAATTGAGGTTGGGATGAGAGGTGAAAGAATATATAGGTTAATATGAAGTCTTTGAAGAACTCAAACAGGAAATTTTAATAGAACCTTACTTGTATACACCTCATATATGTAGACATGAAAAGTAATTGGGGAGAAGGAATTTTTTACTTGTTGGTAAAATCATTAGTTGCATAGTTGGCTTCAGTTTCCCTTTCCTTGCCCAAACCCCAAGCTGCCAAGGTATTCCAGAGAGGAAAATATTTTCTCTGATGGACAGTATCTTCCATTCGGTTGGGGCACATCAGGGATGCAGAGTGAAAGCCAATCATCTTCAATATCTACTTTATTTGTTTGTTGTTTTCACTTTCTCCAGTGACTATAACTCAGAACAATAGATTATGGCATTTAGTATTATATTATATATATATTTGTTGTTTAACAACTAAACCCGCAAACTTACTCAGTAGTTGAACTATGACAGCTGTAAGCCAGGATTAATATATTCCAGTTTGACTGTGAATCTACAACTTGATCTAGCTATAAAGTACTTAAAAAATTCAGACTGTGCCTGTGAAGTAGGTTCTGCTGCTTTTAATGTGCACATAGATGTCAAAGTGCAATATGCCAACAGGACAGGAAATTTGTGGCCATCGCCACTGTGCTGCCTGTCTGCATAATGAGTCTGAAGAGGCTGTCCTGTCAGTCTAGCTGTGACCACCCGCAGACATTTTTCCTTCAATAGGGTTATTGGGTGAGAGGGTTTCTTTTCCCTTTACATACGTGTAATCAATCCTGAGACAATATTATCCGGGTCAGGAGAACTTTGTAATGTATATCTGACCTGGGAGTCTTAACATGTGACTTAAGTTTTTTATTATTGGAAAGATACTCATTAACAATTAAATATGTTTTTATTGCATTTAAAAATATGATTATTATAAACAGCTGAGTGCTACTGTAATTTTATAGCTGTAGCCAGAAAACCTAAGTCACTGCAAAACGCATGTGGGATGAGTAAAAGGATGTGCAATTTGCATGGCATGGATTTTAATTGTTTATGTATTTTTAAGGTAACCAGGAGTTCCTTTAGGCTTTTTGTTCATACGACTGCTTGTATGATTTCACCTGTCTGTTTTGCTCTGCTGCTACTGCATTTGTTTAGAACCAAAATCTGGTTAAAGATGAACAGCAGTATATGAGTTTCATTTGATAGTTTAAATTTAAAATTCATTACCCTGGACAACTTTATTGTGATTGGCTAAGTTGTCAGTGTTATACGTACCTATGATTAGATAACTACTGCACTTTTCTGGTTTCTTCAAATTGTTTAAAAGATTTAGATGTCAATGTGAAAAAAGATTGCTGTTGAAGCTTTTATTCCTTGGAGAAAAGTCTCTAAAGTCCATGGTAGATTCGTAATTCAGTGTTTTTCAGTGCACTGAATCTTTACATCCTTGATAAAAGAACTTGAGAAAGAAGCGAAATTACTCCTATGTTCTTTTGGAGTGAGAAGTGAGGACAAAGCCTAGGAGTCCTCAAAGGATGGGTCAGTTATTGCTTCAATGGATTCAGCTTTTGGATCCAGTAGGGAGCTGTGATTGTCCATTACACGGTGATACTGTTGAGAGTAGAATGAAAGCCACTGGGTCTGATTTCAGGCTTAATAGTTCAATTACCTCTCCTTTCTTGTGGAAAAACAGCATTTCAAAAGACAATTGTTCATACCACTGGGAGAACCATAAAGCTGCCGTTAGACTTACACATCAAATCTCCAGGGAATGCTTTGAATAACATGGGAGGCTTTAGCCTCTTCAAACGAGACCTGGCTCTGAGCAATATCTGGCTGTTCTTCCTGTATGTAATAGGGTGCCTGTGGGGCAGGATCTGTTGATTTAGTTTATATATAGCCAGTTTATTGTCTTCTGTCTTCAGTCTGGTGTACCTGGCTACCTGGCTGGTCCTTTTTCTTTCCTATTGCATATTGTCATCAGACCCAGCTATTCCTTATTAGAGTATCTTAAGATTTCATGCCAAATATTAAATCATTCTTACTTGTTATGCAAAACCGGTGTCACAACTGTCTTGCACTTCTTAACTCTTAGAATAAAATCAGTAGTGGTGTGTGACCTATTTGGGCCAAGACTTTGCCTTGCTATTTTTGAATTTGTTTTGAGAACTTTTCAGCCCTACTCTTGCTCGTATAGGGGGGATTCAAGTGGTATGTGCCTAAATTTCCTAAATGAGGAGATTTAACAACTATTTCCTGTGATGCCTGGTGAATCTGGAGTTCCCCTGGTCATCAGAGGGTTAATAAAAATGTCACCAAAGCCAGGAAACACAAGGCTGTATTGGAGCAGTGCTGGGGTTTGTGGGGAAGTGGGAAGAGATGCCTTGCAAATGGAGCATATTATCTGCTTGATTACTTTCAAATTACATCCCTTTTTCTACTTGTGCTAACCTCACCAGAAGAGAGGTAGTAGTTTTAAGTCTGTTTAACTTTCAGCAATAACACCAGAGTCTCTAAAACTTATTTGCCTTTTTCCTTTGCCAAGAAGCAGAACTGGAGTAGTAGGGAATGAGAGAGAAGAGGGCGTTTGATTCTGTGAGGCAAAAGACATTTGACTGAAAACACAGTCCTGCCTTTATCAGTATGAACTGTCCTGAGGTGAGACCTAAGGCAATGTATAAATTATGAGTTACTTATTTTCAGCTTTTGCATTTGGGCATACTTGAAAAGATATTTTAAATTACACCTTTCAAGATACTAAGAACATTTGCACCATCTACCCTCTTCTTCCTTGCTTCCTATTTTACAATCCAAAGACTTTTTGGAGGAAGATTTCTGTAGTTTGAGAAATCAAGCACAGCCAACTTGGGCATTCTGTATCCTAGCATATGAAGATAAAGGCATCTCTGACATTAGAGCTTAAGAGATTTGCCAAGCAAAAAAACCCACAAACATGTTTGCTGTTCACTTGTGTAGTGTCCTCACATTTTTTGTTTTAAGCCAAAATCTTTAATTATTTCAGTATGGGCAAAAGTTATGCTGCTTGGAAAGCAGCTACATATTTCTCACAGCACCGAAGCTATCTAATCATGTTTTGTGACCATTTTCATTCCTGCAGCTGGGAGGCATGTAGTGCATTCAGACTTATTGCAGGCATAAAGTAACTTAAAAGACTGGACTGTAGATCATAGATAATTGTGTGCTAATAGCCAATAGCTGTGTGCAAATAGGGACAGGAAGAGGGTGTCATCTGTGTCTGGAGAATTATCTGTGGTTCTCTGTACCAGGAGTTTATATAACTAGTAGAGCTGGCCATCCCCCCCAAATGTTAGCTGCCTGGCTGTGAAGGGCGGCTATGTGTCACTCAGTCTGGCAGCTTCTTCCCCTCAGATCTGGGCCCCCTTTAAACCTCCAGACCTCAAATCCTGGCAGGTCTTGACATAATTGTATGTACTGGGAAACTGAGCTCATGAGGTCAGACCAAGGTGGAGTAATGAGATAATGGCCTGTGACAATGGGAACGGATAGTTCACTGGGTCTCTTAGAGATCACTTGCTCTGTGAGAAAACAACAACTGAAAAAATCCAAGTCTGCTTATGGAATGGAAAATGACTGGAAAACTGGTGCTTAGTGTAACACTTAGGCAGTGGAAGACGTCAAGGCATCTGTTAAAGGATAGCAGATAACAGATTGTGTTTTTCAGGTGTTTTGGATGTTCTTTGGGACTTTCAGGAAGTTCATCTGCAGACCATGGCAGAAATGAGTGATTGTACTTCGATTGGTTTCTTCTCAGATGATCTCTTGTGATCCATTTTTTTTTTTTTGGAAGAGGGATGGCACTGTGTGTTTTACTTGCCTGCTCTCGACCTGCCTGTTTTAGGGCTGCTTCTCAATTGTACACCATTTTCTCATGATAAATGAGTGCCTTGGTGAGAACTCTGTCCTTTTCTATCCAGAGCCTGTAGGCCATGGAAAGGCACTGCACGCAGTTTTGCACACACTTTTGAGTTTACCAGGAGAAAAAAAACCTAGTTTTTTACCTTCATTCACTTTCAATGCTTCTTTTATCTTCTGTAACAGCTTCTGTGCTGAAAGTGCGTTTTTAATTACATTTTTTGCGTCTTGTATATGCACAATACATTCACTTCGAGGGCATTTTTATTACAGTAGGAGGGTGGTGATATGTATTAAGTCTGAAGAATAATTAAAACCTGTGTTAACTTGTGTATGTTTTCAGTAGTGATTGAACTTTGTGTTGAGTCTCTGCTGGGTCCAAGATGAGATCTTAATCAAGTAGAAAGGAAGGAAGGGGTGACGGGGGAAGGAAGAGTTGGATGTAGTTACCTTTATAAGTTCTTGCCAGTTTAAGATAAACATCACCTGTCATGTTTATTTCTAAAAAAGTTTTTTTAAAAAGGTATATTGCTTCCAATTTTTTAGGTATTCAGCTAAGGATAGTTTTTATGTTCAACACCTATTGAGGGAGAAATGCAGAAAGTGGGTAACGTTGTAAATCAACATTTGGAGATATCTTCACCTTTTCTGTGTATGGGTGTAGCCTCAAGAGTTTTGTTCAGTATTTACACTGAAGGGAAAAAAGCAGAGTAACCTGGTAGGGTTTTAACTGCATCATGGTGTGCAGGGCAAAGATTTAAATAACTAGGGATTTCCCAGAGACAATATAGTAAATCGGTTTGTTCTTTTATTCTGGGGAGGTAGAAATGCACACTAGCATCAGCTTTGATCTGAAACTTTCACATTCTGCACTAAATAGTAATTAGGGTTTTTTAATCAGTGTGTTTTCTAGAATCTAATTTTGGAAAAGGAGGGGAGGCTAGTTCTTCCAAGCCCCTTCCTACAAAAGGTAAAGGTGGTTAAGAATTCTTGAGCACCTGGAGGTGTGAAGAGCTGTTAAAAACTGACTGGCTGAATCTGTAGAAATGCTGCTGACCTCACTTGCTTCCCTGGACCATTGTTAACAAGTGCTTTGTATTCATCTGGCATACCAGATTCCAGCCTGGGAGAAGAAAAGGGCCTGGTTCAAGGACAATAATTGGAATCCTGTTGCATGAAATGCTGTGAAAAAATGTTAATTCCTCTGTCTTTGAAATGTACAGTTTTACAGTTTACTTGTAAATGGTGTGACTTTGGTAGAGACAGCAGGTGAATTAACATGAATCACATGAGCTTTGCCAAGGGTTCTATGACATTCATACCCAAGTCAAGCTGAGGCACATAACAGTGTTTTGAAATGGGTAGTAGTCCTGAAGACCTTCCTAATATTAAACCAGATTCAAGATCTGCACTGGAGGTTAAATGCTAGTTGAGTCTGGAGGAATGTTATTTGCTCCCTGGAAGGGATCCATTTGGTTTAAACTTGTAAATCAAGTAAAAGTTTATCTAATTAAAACTCCCTATTTAAATGTCAGGGCACCTGCATTACTTTTGCTTATGTGAAGCAAGTTTTTAGTATTTCATGAAATTATTGTTAGTGAATATACTAGGCCACAAAAAACTCAGAGACTATTTTGAAAGTATAAGCTGAGGGGGGAAACCTGAGAGGGACAGGCACATTTCTTTGTTAGGCTGCCAGAATTTTACAAGATTGACTGTAAGCTTTTTCCTTGCAGATTGTGTCAGATGCTGCTGGACAGGGAGTTGCCATCACTGGGAACAATACTTTCAACAACTGGAATTGGCCTAATGCTGTGATCTTTGCTGCTACTGTGATCACTACAATTGGTAAATATTTACTGTATCAACCTTCCTAACTGTAGTTTTCTGTAGGCTTTAGTGTGTTTGTACTCTCCCATTTCTGCGTCAAGGTAGCCACTGAATAAAGTCCCCATGGCTGGAGCTGCCTAGAGCGTGCGTTCACCTGCAGATTCACAGAGGAAAAAACCAAGGCTTTTGGCACTCTCCATGGGTGTACAGAAGAGAAAATAATGGATTAAAGGTGCTGTTGGGGTTGGCTGGTGTCATTCCAGTTCCATTGATTCAGGCACTTTAATTTCCAAATCGTAAAATTCCAGAACAAAAGCATAACAAAGCATTCCATTTAACTAATACCTAAAGCAAGTGCATACGAGGTTTTTGTATTGCTGTCTTGTTACACACACGCATCCTCTTGAGCTACTACTAAATTATCAGTGTTCCTGGCTTGCAGAACTATCTAGACGTTTTATCCACCTCTTAAAAGAAGGTGAAGCAGAAAAACTGTTGTTTTTTAAATATCACTACTGATTTGTGCTGTGAGACTCTCTGCCCTGAAAGACTTCTTCCTCCTCTGATACATAGGTTTTCAGAACTCAGCATCATTTGCCTTCTGCTTTTACAGAAAAATCTTTCTACATGGTGTTGTTAGACACTTGTTGCACCTACAATTAAAAAAAAAAAGGAATGCAGAATAACCAGAGAGGACAGGATGTAGAAGTCTTACTGTTAAACCATATGCAGTATTGTGGTTTTCTTTATTATTTGAAGTTCACAATACCCAGCTTATATTATAACTTATGACAAAACACTGAAGTCAATAACACACCTAAAGAAGAAAACTGTTCAGAAAATAGGCTGCTGATTTTAGAGCCTGAGTCTGTAATGCCCTGTTGGGTTCTGTGACCAGAAAAGAATGAAATTCAGTTGAAATAGCTTGCATTTACTTGCCTTGCACTTAACTCACAAGCTCTTAGCCTTCAAAGGTACCAGGTCAGAAGTTAAATGTGTATAGTGAATCTTTCATGTGGGAGCTAGCTTTGGGATGAATTTTGAGTTTCATTCCATTAAATAAAATCAATCAAGTTTTTAACAGTGCTACTTAAGATTGGGGCATCATATTAGAAGTTTTGAGATGAGCTTTATTTTGTATGTATCCCATCTTGTCCAGAAAAAGATGCACAAAATCTAGGGAACTCTTAAAGTGCAGGTTTTTTGCGTGTTTGCTGGAGTCGGATTGGAAGGCATCCAGATTCAGAAGATCAGCAGCTGGAGTAAAATCCGTTTTAGATGGTGAAGTAAAGAGTGCCTGACACAGCAGGAGCCCACACAATGTTGTTTTGTGCACAGGTAGAAGTGCCTTGAATTCTCTTTAACAAGAACAGATGGACTACCTACTTATCTCTTTCAGGTTATGGAAATGTTTCTCCAAAGACACACGCTGGGCGTCTCTTCTGCATATTTTATGGGCTTTTTGGAGTTCCTCTCTGCTTGACGTGGATCAGTGCTCTGGGCAAGTTCTTTGGAGGACGTGCCAAGAGGCTGGGCCAGTTTCTGACGAAAAGAGGAGTAAGCCTGGTAAGCCCTTACTTGTTTATCCTTGAACTGTGTAGTTTTGATGCATGAATTAAGCTTACACTTCTTAACTTGCCTGCTTATCTTGTAGTAAGTGAACACTTGCACAAATATGAATTTTCCCAAATGGTGTTGCATTGAAATAACTACAAGAGGGATTGGGTCTGATGTGTTAGTTCTGCAAGAAGTTTAGCAAAATGAGATCTCATAGAAACCTTTGGTACTCCTTCTTACATTAAAGACCTTTAGTACAAATGTACATGAGGCTTCATTTCACAGATGTTTCATTCAAGCTCCTTCAGGCACGGAAATGAAAAAAGCTGTCCTGTTTGGCTCCCACCTGCCTGCATGCTAGCATGAATATTTCCTGCTGTGCAGTGAACCGACTGCAAAATAATATTTTGTTCTGAGTTACTGGCTTGTGGTTTTTTGTTTGTGGCATTTTGTTGTTTCTTTGGTGATTGTTTGTTTGGGTTTTTTTCTCCCCTTCCCTCCCTTCCCAACTGCCGGTGAATTCTCAGTTCTAGCTCTGCACAGAGGTAGGAAGCAATGCAGGGTCATAGTGCCTGGAGGGCACTGGGACTGCTTTGGGTCCTGGTTTCAGAAACAGAGCAAGAACTTTCTTGGGTTTGCACCTGAGAAGAAAGTACAGAAAATGATAGTGAACTACATGTGTATGTGCAGTTTTGTACAGAGGTTGCATGAGTGGCAAAGGGAAGGAGACACAAATAGGAGAGAAACATCTTAAAACACTTCTGATCTTCTGTATTCAAATGAGTAAAAGGAAAGTTAGAGGTACTGACAGGTTTTTAGACTAGAGTGCTATGTCCATATCCCATGCCAATTTATAAAATACCAGGGGCTCATTAAACTCTTCCAAGAGTGTGAAAGAAAACTATGAGGAAATAATCCTTTTTGAGCAAATAGTTGTAAGAATAGGGAGTTCTGCCTGAAGGAAAAAAAAAGTGTGTTTACTTCAGTCACTTTTAGTGACTTTTAATTATGTAGCTAAATTGTTAGCACAAAACTCTGAAATATCTGGTACTGTGAGATGATTCTTGGTGCCATGGGTGGGAAAAAAAAATCAAGATCTTTCCCTGACTTTTTCTTTTTTCTTCACAGAGGAAAGCCCAAATTACATGCACAGCTATTTTCATTGTTTGGGGTGTCTTGGTCCATCTGGTTATTCCTCCCTTTGTCTTCATGATGACTGAAGGATGGAATTACATTGAAGGCCTCTATTTCTCATTCATCACTATCACCACCATAGGATTTGGAGATTTTGTTGCTGGTCAGTAATTGTATTTTATGTATTACATGCATAGTGTGGCAATTCTACTTCCAAACTGTAATTTGAAAAGATGTTTTCTAAGCTTTTCCAGCACATTTTGCAGAATAGAACATTCCATTAAGGCTCGATACTGATGCAGTGGAGTAGATCTGTCTCTTCACTGTTGGTGTAGACACTTAAAGGCCTTTATTGGGTTAATTCTGCAGCCAAGTTCTAGAGTTCGTAAGTCCTTCTGGTGGCCCAGGTCTCTATTTCAGGCAAGGAGCTGCCCTACCCACCATGATAGTTGTGCACCTGTGAATGGGATCCAATATACTAAGCAGGATGTGTAGGCATTGGGCAGTGCTCTCAACACCTGCCTAGAACTAGTCAGTGGAGAATGCTGAGCATATTCCTCTCTCCCTCCTAAGCCTCTTCTTTCTCTAAAATCCACTGCTTTGTTCAGGGCTTTAGAGGTGGTCCTTGTAACTGGAACTCTGAATCTTTTTCTCAAGGACGGTATCTCTATATACAAACCTCAGTGACAGGAAGAAGACTTGTAGTTTTCAAACAGGAAAATGTTCACTTTTTTATCTTACAAGGAGAGGATAAATACGCTGCATTTTTATTTTGTTAGTCCAGAGGTCAGAATACGTGCGGCCAAGAAGTGGAAGATGTGGGATCAACTTTTTCTTTCAGATCCCCACTTGCTGCCTCTCAGACCAATGTTCAAATAACGAGGCTCTTTTAGTGAGGAAGAGAGTAATTCTCAGGGTCATAACTTGAAAGGTTTATGAGCTGTGAGTCTTCTTTCAGTAATGTTTTTGTTTTAATTTCTTGTAGGTGTAAATCCAGATGCAAATTATCATGCGCTTTACAGATATTTTGTGGAGTTATGGATCTATCTGGGACTAGCTTGGCTCTCACTCTTTGTTAACTGGAAGGTCAGTATGTTTGTGGAAGTCCACAAAGCAATCAAGAAACGGAGGAAAAAAAGAAAAGAGTCATTTGACAACCATCCTCGGTCTAAAAAACCCCTTCAAATGGGTACCTCAAAGGATGTCAACATTTTCAGCTTCCTTTCAAAGAAGGAAGAGACCTACAATGACCTCATAAAGCAAATTGGGAAGAAGGCCCTGAAGACAAGCAATGACAAAATGATTATAGTGGAAAATGCCAAACAAATGAATGCCAGTATAGATGTTCAGGTTACTTACACAAAGACAGAGTCGTTTGAGTATGATGAGGCTTCCCTGGACATTCAGAATGGTCATGTACTGAGACCCCTCCATGATAAACGTATTGGAGACAGCCCTCTGGAAGGAACCATGTTTGTAAACCAGCTGGACAGGATTAGTGAAGAAGAAGGTGAAGTGTGGGATTCCAGAGACTATCGACCCTTAATATTTGAGAATGCCAATATAACATTTGTAAATGAAGAAGATGATGAAGAGGAAGATATCTCAGATGATGAGGAAACGTCAAAATCCTCTATGGATGATAATCTTGCAGAGGAATCTGAAACTGCAAAAAAACTGGTAAAATTCCCATCCTCTGATGAGTCTACCTTTACCAATAATGAGCTAGAACTTTCTGTGCCTTATGAACAACTGATGAATGAATATAATACAGTAAGCAATGTGAAGGCTGCCACGTGAAGCATGCAGGACAGTGGTTTTCTGAAAGTGGTCAGGGCATATTGAACATAGAGCAAGGAGAAAAGTATGTTTGCAGCTTCTCCTGTCTCTTTGAAAACAAAAGCAAGTCCCAAACTAAGAAACTCCAGTCTCCTTTTCCCATCCTAACTTGGCTTCTGAGCCCATCAGCTTTGCTTTTCTGAAAGACTTGTAAAATAACAGTTGAGTTTGGAGTCCCACTCCTTCTTTGGATTTTATGGTTCTTGAACAAAATAGAAAAGACTAGTTAATACACTGGATCTGCTCTGAGTTCATGCATTTCATTGAGGAAATAGTTTGGGAGTATAACTGTACTGTTGCAAGACTGTTTTGGGCATCAAATATGTTCGGTTACTCCATTAGCCTTTCACCTCTGAAAACCCGGATTTGAATCCTGCTTTTATTGCGAATGAAATCAAGGGGGTTGCCCATTATTAAGTCATTACCACCAAAAAATGGCACTAGCACGCTGTACTTAATGAGAAACTTTAGATGGAGTGCCAGGACACACAGATCTGGGCTGAGGTGTGCTGGTAGACTGAGAAGGAAGCTTCTGAAACATCTCTGTAGAATATGTCAGTGCTTAATTCTGATTTCATAAATAAAATATTAAAATTAGGAGTTCCAAAGGAATGGATCGAGAAGGAGCCCTCTAACAAGGAAGAATCATCTGGGATGAAGCTCGCCAGTTGGGCTGCTAAGCTGCACATCAGCCCCAGAACTGTTAAAAGAGTAAAGTGACTGGAAGACTTACTGATCAAAGCATGTATGAGCACAAGCAGGATGCAATGAACTTTTTTAAAGTTGAAAGTGTCCTTCCACTGTCCATTTCCTAAAGGAAATACTTGAATGAACCTTATACAGTATCTGTGTACAGGTGAAGTTTTATTGACACTGTTCTTCTTAGGAAAAAATCACCTTGGGAAGCACAGATACTCTCCAAATGCCCTAATGCCTGTCAGAAGGGACCTGTAGCACTGCTGCTGATCTGGGCAGTGTGTTAGTCAGTATTGTTGTTTGATATTCCTCCCTGCCTTGGTACTTCAGACATGACTTGAATGGGAGATGATTTTTGAAACAGTTGATTACACTTTGTATATTTTTTTTTTTTAGAGTTTGACCTATGTGCGTATACAATGGTTATTCTATCCCCTTGAAAGAAGGTTGGGCAGTATCAAACCTTGGGCAAACTGAGATGTGATCGACTTCAGGCCATAAGGCACTTTTTTTAAAAGGAGCTTTGGCTCTAAGCTTCTGAAAGTATTATCTTTTGACTTGGAGATGGGCTACTCACTAGAAGGAAGCATGTCTGTATGCCCAAATTGTTCTGGCTACAAAGAAATTTTACCATGATTTTATTTTACTTTCTTTTTCCATATCTATGCATTAACCCTGACAACTCTTTCAAATGAGGCTCTTGTTTATATGCTGGCAAAAGGTACTGATTTCAGTTTTATCCGATATACTTGGAACAGAAAAGAGCCAAGATCTTTAAACCTTAACACATCAGGTTCTGCTGATCTGTTTGGTTTTAGAGTATTTAAGTCATTCTGGTATGTCCGAAAGTTTCCGAAGTTCAGTAAATAGTTAAAAATGTTCAGTTTCTCAGTCTTGTTTTCAGTGTAATGCTGGCAGACTCACTAGCTCTGTAAGAAGAGCTTACGGAACCTTGCAATGCTAATCTTAAACTACTAGCCATTTCTGATAACTACAAATACTGGTTGCAGCTTCAGTTGCTGGCCTGTTCCACAGAAGGAGGATATATTGGAAATTGGCACTCTGCTTGGATAGCCTTTAGATGGGAAGTTTTGAAGTAATTGACTGTGAAACGAGGGACTGTCTTTACTAGTCTATTTCTTTGCTAGAATTTTCCACATATATGACATTTTTTCAAATAGAATGTGAACAAAGTGGCGAAATGGTGGCCAGCTCATGTCCACCTGTGTTATACTAAAGAACAGTGGAGTCAACATAATTTTATTTGGTATTTAATCTGCAATTTATGATAGTATTGTTGAAGAGAGATTCTCATTTATAATCAAATTTTTTATATTTATGCTACTTGGAGCAGGGGTGGTTGGATGAATTTGACTTGTATCTGACAGGAAAGCGGGAGAGGCCGTATCAAGAAGATTCTTACTTACTTCTAGTAAGATACCTTAATCCCCACTGTTTTAAAATTACTCCAAGCCATTCAAGTTTTTGTATCTGAAGGTTTGTGGTTGACAGCTGTACTTTATAACTGTAAGAAATGTTAGGTAGGATTATGTGCATGATGCACAGGATGCTCGTGTTGTCAGTCTAGCCTTCTTTTTTTTTAGTATTTTTTGTTTTAAAAAGTCCACACTAACTTAAAAGAAAATGAGAAAGCACTCCATATAGCTTTTGTTGTCCTCCGACTTGTCTTCTGTTATTGGCAAAAAGGTCAAAATTTTAGTAACAGTTAGAAAGCTACAGGACAATGAGGAAAGAAAAGACTTTCAGCAAGTGCGTGAAATGGAAAAGCATAGTCCAATCTTCATTTAAAAAAAAAAAGAAAAAAAAAAAAAAAAAAGAAAAAATTCTCTTTAATACTGAAATAATACAACCCAGACACTTGGCTGGGCTGCTTTGACTGGGCGGGGATGTTGCACACTGGAACCCAGACTCTGTTCTGCATAGTGAAGTGCACTTGTACGCCAGAGCTGAGAATAGATGGGATCTGTTTCATATTATCAAGCTAGATGTGGCTCTCTGGCCTTTCCCAGTGTAGTCAGCATAGACTATAAGTCTGCATAATAAGTATCATGGGATTTAAAGTAATAGTTTAAATTTATTAAAACAAAGTACAATATTCCCAGTTTTTTGGGGAAACATGATCACACCTCACAAAACTGTTCTCAAGATATCCCACCATGTGCCTTAATGTAATCTTAACACTGGGAAAAAATTCCTCTTTACACAGGGGCCAACAGAACTGGTCTCATTAAGCCCTACATGTTTCAGAGTTTTGGAGGGCTTTAGTTGGTGCATAGCTTTCATAGTGGCTCTCTCCAAAAGGCTAAACCATTCCCAGGGTTTTTAAAATTATGGTGCCATCTCAGAAGTGCCGAAGCCCTAAACAAGACAGCTTTTTTCCTGCCTGTCTTCCACGTCTTGAGAAAAGAAGCTGCCTGGGGGATCTAAACTAATGTCTTTCTGCCTTCAGATTTACATGTAGTGACTTAGAGGGGTGTCCAGGCTGGATTTTGTTCTATTGAGCTCCAAAAGTGCCTCTGAGTGAATTCCCCAGTGCTACCTGGTTATGTCTTGTAGTTATTTCAATTATTTGGTCAATCTGGAAATATTTTCTTCTGATGCCAATTAAGACTTCATTTGGCTAACTAATAATGTTAACAGTTGTCTTAAAGCTGTGGAATTGGTTTTATAGGTGAGACAGATCTCTTCCTGGAAAGAGAGGAAAGGGGGATTTTTAAACAAAGAAGGAAAAAAAGGCTTAAAAGCATGCATAAGGAAGGGATGGAATAGCAGTGGAAACTCTTCTTTCTAACTATTGCCTACAAGTCGATTTTATTTCCAGTCACATCATGTGAAGGATGGGTTCAATTACTAGTTTTGCCAAGATGAGCCAGTACTTCCAATTTTTTTTTTTTTTTCAAAAATTGAAAAAAAGTCCTGAAATGTGACCACGGAAGTCTGTTCCTACAAAAGGCCTTTTAAGTGCTGTAAGACTATGTGACCCCATTCTTCATGACATCGTTGTGATGCTTCTTGGGTTTGTATTGTGCTATTGAAGCCTATTTTTACCAGAAGGGCATAATTTTCAGATACCTGTCTCACATCAGGCAGTCTGACACATCTGATACACTGGTACAAAGTCACTGAGGAAATACAAAATCAGAGTGTTAAATTTTTCTGAACTAGTGATTCGTGAATCTGTTGCTGGCAATGGATATCACAAAGCACTCAGAATTAGAACCAGACTGATAACAGATCCGTGGGGACACAGCTGTATATGCTAAGATTTTATTTTTCCTCCAGTTGATCTGGGAGAATGTGTAGAGACAGACGAGGAGAGCAAAAAGCAATATACAAGTCTGTTGACTAAATAAAAGAACTTTTTTGTAGACTTGTAATTTTTGTGCGTCGTGCGATTCATTCCATTTGTGATGGATTTAACTTTTAAAAATTAGCTTATCTTTCATACGGCTTTTGACATTTGTACAGTTCTGACTCTTATCACTCCATAATATGCCTGTCTGTCTGTTCTTTGTTGCTGATTGTCACTGGAATCACACTGTATGTAAATATTTGCTAAGTCTTTGTAAAATGTAATTTATTTTAATATTTTGCAATAAAAAATTTACAATTTATCCTCTCTGACATGAGAAGAATGGCAATCAAGATTTCTTTTTACAACTACCTACACTTGTAATGCACCTCACAGATGAGACTGGTCCTGGCCCAAAGAGCTGGAAGGTAAAGAGCCAAAAAAGCAAGTTGTTTTATGCAAGCAGATGCCTGAACTTGTATGGGGTATTGATGACTTCAGTTCAATGGCATCTGGTCTTCAATTAGATACAGCATAGCAAACCATTATTCAGTGTGGATTTTGGACAGCTGTTGAAAAATAAACTGAAGTTTATTTTAAGGGCTGTGTTTTATCAGTGCGTTGCTTTTATAGAAGATGCACAGAGATGGGAAGTGTTAGAATTAATCAGTACTGTGATAAAATGGACATTTATGACTGGTATCTGAATCTCATGCCAGAGCTATTAAAATATCTGAGTAGCTGTTTGTGAATTTTTGCAGTATTTCTAGTAGCAGTGCTCACCATTTTTCAGGCTAGAAGTATTTGCAGTCTTTCAGCTCCGGCAGTTTCCTTGGCAACATGCTGGAAAATAGCTAACTACCTGCCTTAATGGGCAGCAAAATGTGACTTGGTGATAGCCATGATAGAGATGCAGCCATCTGAAGAAATTGGGACAACCTCAGCCTGAGGAGGAAGACACTGAACCTTGGCTTTTAGACAGCTGAGTGAAATTGCTGAGGCAGGAGCTAGGAAATTGGGGAGATGCATGGGCACAGGAGTGAAGGGTGTGTGCTGTTGGGATTTGAGTAAGGATAGCCAATCTCTACATTGTCCTCCAGCCACACAACAGAGGGACAGTGAAGGAGGAAGAGCTGCCTGACTGGTGGTTGATGCCAGAAAGAGCCAAAGAGGGAGGTGGCAGCTCCTCACTGAGCTGAGGGCAGCACATAGCATGGAGTCTGCTGGGCACCCAGTAATATTTCTATCAGCTCCCAGCAGGTTGGAGACTATTGTTGACCTTCTGCCCTCGGAATTTCGGTAGTGTAGGGTAGCAAGAAGTAGGAAAACAGGACAAACCTGTATCTGTTACATGCCTGTTCTTATGGTCCCTGCCTGGCTGCAGAGTTCTTTGAACACAGTAGTTACTAAATAAAATCACAGACCAGCTGACACTTAAAAAGCCTGAAATCTTTTCACTGAATGTGTATCATAGGCCTTTACGATGTCTGGTGCAACATGATGCCAGCTTGTGGACACAGAGAAATCAAACCTTTAATTCTGGGAGATGAAGACAGTAAAAAAGCAGGATGAGTTGCAGTTCAGGACCATTTTAAACAGGGAAATGCCACTCCATTCAGGGCAATTTCCTGTAGCTGGACCCAGATCCTGAAGAACCTATAAAATACCTCTCTCAACTCTTATGCAAGGAGGTGGTGGAGCTCTGTTACCTATAGTTTAAAGAGGAAGAGTTTCTTTTCAAATTCATGACTTGCACCTTGCGCCTGTCATCAAGGGTTGGCTGGTTTTGGGGGTTTATTCTTTGTTTGGTTTTTGCCTTTTTTTTTTCAACATTTTTTTAGCCTCAACCTGCCCTTGGTAAGATAACTAACACTGTGATACGTAGGAATAAAAGGTTGTGCTGAGTACAATGTTCGTTAGATTTTTACTTCTTTTTGTTTCTTGGAGAATTCCCTTGACCTGCACCCAGACTGGGCCTTCTCCACATACCCTGCCTGGCTTTACAGGATGACTGTGGGCTGTGGCTTCATCCCTGAGGAACAAGGGAAAGTTGGGCAAATGGGAGTAAACCCAGCCCTGACCAGAGTCACCTATCTCACTGAGAGCAAAGCCGTGGCATTGCCTCTGCCTGGCAGGCCCTCAGCTCTCCACTCAAACTTGTTCATCACTAGGTCTTGTGCAGCCTGGGATACTTGAAGAAGTTGCTGAGGAATTGTTTTTCACTTTCTTTTTGGCAAGTACCTGTTTTTGTGATGAAGCTAATGCAACTCCTGCTGACTCATGGCATGAGGGCAAAGACTTAGTAGAAAAAGGGGTGCAATGCTGCCCTTTACTGCCTTTTACTCCTGGCTCCCAAGGAAACAGACTCATAAGGGGTCAGGAGGATTAGAGGGGTGAGGGGGGTTGATGTTTTGTGGACAATCGGTGTCCAAGCAGGTGTCCTTTATCTTGGGGTGAACAAAGTAGCAACCACTGGTTATCTTGGACTACATAGCCAGCCTAGCACAGGGAGTGCTACCATGACTGATAGGAGCATGGAGGTCCAAAACAAAACACCCACAAATACTCAGCTAACTTACCAAGGAAATTTGCTATTTCACACCAGCAGGGCTCCTCTGGAAAGGGAGAGTTCATGTGGACTGGGATGCTGGAGGCATTATGCTGCACAGAGGCTCCGAGAAAGCCAGGTGTCATGTTGTAGTTGGAAGGGCTTCCTCTGATGGCCAAGATTCCAAGTACAGCCAACAGCCAGAACTCCTTCTGGCTAATAAAAAATGAGTAGATATATGGAAAATATATTAACATATGAGAAATATTCTGATGAAAATGTTCTGATAATCACTTTGGATTTTACAAGTTAAACTGAAACAACTGTGAAGTCAAAGAGTTTTGGTTCTCTATTTTTAGAATATTTTTATGGGATGCCAGAATTTCTCTCCCTCTTGTCACTCCTTGCTGCTCATAGGAAAGAGCAGAAGAGTGATAACTCAGTCTTCATATTTTGATGGTTGTGTTATTTCCTACATGGAGAAAGCTGTGGAAAATACAACCTGTCCCCCTTTTCTCCTTACTGGGGTGGGGCTGTGAATGACAAAGAAAGCAGAACAAAAAAATTGAAAATATGAGTTCTGAAATTAGGGTGAGGAGGTTAAAACACAAAATATCTTAAGTACAAGTCAGTATTTCTCCTATAGACATTCTTTGAAATTTCCCATGCTAGCCTTTAATAACATTCTTTTGGCTACTGTCCTAAATATGCTAAACAAAAGCACTCATGTTTTCAAATTAGGTCTATACATTATTAATTCAGGTAAAAAGTAAGTACTTTGACACACTTTTAATCTTACTTGACTATAAATGTATAATGTGGCACAATAATATGCCTATAATTGTAAGGAGAATTAACATACTCTGTACGAGTGATCGAGAGCAAAAATTCCGGTTGAAGACCTGTCAACAGCTTTACACTGATCTGTGGACTTTTGGCTTTGGGCACTTGTTGATCACATTTCTGTTTATCTAGTTAAGTTTTTAGGTGTATAAGAAAGTATCGTAATTCCTAATGCCGCTAAGATCAGAGACAAAAATCCTCTTCTGTGCTGATTCGTGGGTTGGGCGCTATCCATACTGATCAAAATAAACTGTGTGCAGAGGAGCACTTGTTCCTACATACTCCTGGTTGCTGGGCAGAACTGCAAAATACGTGCATACCAATGTGAAATAAATCTATGTTCACGTTGAAATAGAAGTCACAAGCTTCTGAAGCTAGAGTATAAGTGTTTACTCATAAAGTTCGTATTTGTGGCTTATGGGTTGTTGGCAGCTAGCAAGAAGTAAAGGAACAAATTAGCACTTCAGATGCAGACAATCTCTTTTGATATATTCTATTCCTCTCAGCCTGGAACTTTTGCCAACTCATCTCTGGCACAGCTGGAAAGAAAGAAAAAATAGTAAGCTAATTGGCCTGCTTTTTAATTGCTGGTTAGAATGGGAAATTAATACAAAAGCAGGAATAAGCAACACACCTTGGACACCTGAGGGGGACACTGCACTCTTTGGCTGTTTTTGTGGCTGTTAGTTTTTAATAAATGATAGAAAATGGGTGGCTTAAAGTGAGGAAGTCTTGCAAGCGTGGCTTTCTTTTATATGATGAAGAAGACCTGAGTCTTAAGGTTTTTTCTGTGCTGTGTTTCTTCAGAAAGTGAAATTCATCAATGTAAATTGTGAGACTAGACTCTGAGATATATGATAGAGATCAGGTGAAGGCAAGAAGGTATAGCAAATACCTGCTTTTAAAATTTAACCTTCAAGTTATCTCTAGTTCTGTGGTGTAAGTTCTCTATTCTTTAGAGCTGCTTAAATTGAGAGAGCCTGACATTTAGCCCCAACGGGTAATCCCAGCGTGTCAGTCAGGCAAAGTTAAAGGGATGGGATGTTGAATTGAGAAATTTTTTTTTTAGGGCAAGAGATAAAATTTATATCAAGTACAAGAAGAAATCAGAACTACAGTAGCTGAGGAATCTGTTAATTATGGAGAGATTTGCTCTAAAACACTACGAAATTAGTTTTCTGGCAAATAATTTCAAGCAGTTTTCTGAAGATGTCTGGCCAAGTGATACTGATGTCTCTAGGGGAGTTTAATTCTATGATGTTTGTCGGTAGATGCAAGGAATAATCTTATGGAGGCATAACAGCTGAAAGATGCAAAATCTGCAGGAAAGAACTGTCAGCCTTTTAAAATGTGTAGGCTTGAGACAGGCTTCTTTCAGAGAATGCAATGAATATAAAAGATAAGGTGGAGATGGATTGAAGCTCTAACTGGCTTTTATTCAAAAGCTTCTGACCCCAAATATTACTGTGCCTTCAAATACTATGTGTTTTTGGAAATGCATGGGATAAACTTATCTTCCTCTGGCACAAAGAGGGAGGAAGAGACTTTGGGGTTGTCAGAGTTTATGTACTGTAAAATGACCATTCTTCAAAACAACAAGACTCAGGATGGGGAGAACTGTGACTGGTTTCAAACACACATTCTACTCAGACCTATGCAGTAATGACCCAACTAATTTTTCAAGGAAGGATGCCATCCCAACCCTTTGGTCTATATCTTCTGGTTCCTGTTGTTTTTCTTCATGTTTATATGTCTTAATTTTCCCTTCCCTCAGCTGTGCTGCATCTGTCCCATTACAATTCCCATGCCCCCTGGGAACATCACGGCTCCTGCAGGCAGGATACAGCAGCCTCTCGGCATTTGAGGCTGAAAGCCAGAAGAGAGACTTGGCTTCTGCACTCAAACAATGTCAGTCTGAACTGCTTCAGCTACAGGAGGCAGACACTGAACAACAAAGGCACCCGGCTGAGTGGTCATGGCTTCCTTCAGTGAAAAACTCAAGCTTTTGCACACTTTCAGCCATGCTGTTTATATCTGCTGGGGATTAAGATTTGCATGGATGTAGTTCTGTAAAGTCATGGGTAGAGCTTCACTACAGGGCCATGAAGGGGACTGGGCAAGCCGACTGAAATACAGGGACTTGTTAGTGAGGTTCCAGTTCAAAACAGGTTTTCAAAGAGGCTATGCCCACTGAATGGTAGTTGCACCTTTTCTAGCTTCACGTTCCTCTTCTCCTTTTTCCCACTCCAGTTCCCATTTACTGCCACTCCTATGCTCCTCAGTCCCACTTCATAACCACAGTGGTCTCTACTGCTGCAGCTTCTGAACTGGCAGGATAAAGCTTAGCTCTTTTTAGTCTGGAACTCTCCAGAAGGCTTCCAAACCTTAAGATACACTTTAGCTTGTTGCTGTATGTTCAGATCTCTTGGCATGACTACCTTTGTCTTTGTAGATGTGACCTAAAATCATGTTACCATTGCACCAAGTAAGCAGCAAAGTTATCACCTGTTTAAATAAATCTTTGGCTCCTAATCAACAATTCACCAGAAGAAAAGAAACTGAATAGAACAAAATATGTTTGATTATTTACTAAAGGCATAATGGCCTGGACACTGAAAACAAAGAGTGGGACTGAAAGCCAGATGGCAACCAATATTATCTAGACAGCCTACATATCGAATCTTTAGGATACAGAAAACTCCCACAGTGGAATCTTTTTAAGCAGTAAAGAAATCCGTATGTGCTACTTTCCCAGTTACAGTTCTTCCAAATAAATGCCCAAACTGTGACTTTAAAAATACCATAGATCAGTGTCAGGAACCATTTATGTATAGCACTTGACTGTAAGTGGCTTCAGAATGCCAGTGAGACGGGAGGAGCAGGAATGGGGTCTCACACCACCTCTGTGCAGAAGCCCCCACCACGAGATTTGCCACCTGTGTTATGAAGGAGTCTCTAGAGAGCTGACAATGCATGAGAGCACAAGCCCATAGCATGGACATTGCTGGTACCACGTGCCGTAGTTGAATTCTAGGCTGTTATGGTGCTGGGGAGTGTAAAGGGACCATTTCAGACAGTGACAATCAGCTGATTACAAGCACAGAAGAACAGACCATGAATAGCAGCTGCCAGTGGCCCCAGGCAGGATTATCGGAGATATTTGTATAGTTTGCATAGCTCTGGGCTGGTTAGTCTGGAACTGAGGTAGAGGAGTCTTCTTCAAGTATGAGGGGTATCTAACAGCACCAAAGGAATTGCACACAAAAACGAAACTCTAGGAATGAGAAACAGGACTAGATAGAGACTGTCCCCATCTAGAACTTTGAAAAGGAGGAGGAAAATGGAGCAACCCTCACTCCAGAGCATCTGCACACAGTAGGTACTCTGCATGAGGGGAAATAAGAAACCATGTCAACTATAGATGAAAAAGATTCTTCTACATCCCCATATCCTGCTAAACAGACCATTGGTTGGGCTTATGTTTAGGCCTGGCTAATATTTGGAGTGGGAAGGATAAGAACATGAGTTTGGGTGGATTCAACAATTTTAGAGCAGTGTCTCTTGTATTTCTTGTTGCAGCTGAAGGCCCTGAAGTATCCCTGTGCACTGGGACTCTGGGATGGGGCATGTTCCCTTAGCAGTAGTCCACAGGCAAGGAGGGCAGGGCATGTGCCACCACATGCCACCTGCTGGGAAAGGACTTTGAAGAAGCAGAAATTGTCATCACCTCACAAGAAAGAGTCATTTGCTCTCTCCCACTGAATCACTACAATGATCCTCAAGGGTTAAAAAGAGGTAAACCTATATCTTCATACTAAAGGTCTCCATTATATGACATTTAAACAAAGATTGATGTGCAGATGCTTCATGAGAAGCATAGAACCCTCTGTTTTTGAGAAGACTCTCCAGGAGGGCAGCTGATAATTCCTGGAGCGATAACCTTGTTCCCTGTTGTTACAGACTGTGAGATGTCTCACGTCTTGTTGCTGCTCTACATTCACCCATCTTCTCACAGGGAGACAGTGGTGCTGTTTCCCTCAGGATCAGACCAGAACCCAGGTGGGTCTCCTTCGCAGACTCCCTCGTGCAAGGTTCATTTGCTCTTACCTATTTTTGATACTGTTAAAGCCTTGGGAGGCTATGGAGTGTGAGCAGACCTCTTTCCTCCCGGACGTGTTACTCTTTGCAGTGAGCAAACCCATATGACAATGTGCTGACAATGAGTAGCTGTCTGGTTGTAGCTTTGGCAAGATCTACTGGTGCTGTTTCCACCACCTCCCTTAGCAGGTTTTTTTCAGGTAACATAATTTTTCTTACGCGTAACATGCAACCCTCTGAAGTTTAATTTTGTGATCATTTTATGTTCCCATTAGCAAGTAGAAATAATTGGTTCCTGTTCTCATCTTCATTTTAATTTTTCACTGTCCTGGCTGCAGAGGCCTCTGGGCAGCAAAATAGAAAGAAACTAAAAACAGAATTAATGAGAAAGAAACCAACATGCACCAGTATAGAACCCATATTAGGAAATTCTTAAAATCCCATCCTCCCACCTCAAGAAAGTAATTTCAAACACTTTAAAGATAATTAAAATCAAATAAAATACCTAGAATTGCATCAGAATTGCTACTGTATGAAAGGATCTGGGAGGTGTCAAAGATCCCTCACCAAACACGTAAGATGGCTTCCAAAGCCATGATTCTTGAGATGTATGAGCAAAATTAGAAAGTGTGAGAGATGAGAAGTATTGTTCCACTCTCTAGGATGGTGGGGTGACCTAGGTTAAAATGTAAGATGTAACCAAAATTATGTATTCTATTATCATCTCAACAAGCCATTAAAACAACTGGTTAGTACTCGTTATCTCCTATCATGACTCATCCCTGATAACTCCCTCTCAGAGCTATCTCTGTTTAATGGGCAATCAAGGACCCACTGCATGAATCATAGAATTACATCATCCCATTGTGAGATGCTCCACCCAGGGGGAGGAGCCAAGCATTCCCACCTGGATATAATCTGGGGTTTGGAACAGCACAAAGAGCCCTTACCTGCTGAATTCCCAGAGGACAAGAGCTACTACTGGACCTTCAGGTGAAGAGCAGACTGCTTCTACAAGATCACTGCTTCAACAGGACTGCTTCATCTGGACTGCCACTACCACCCTGACTAACAGGGTGTCAGGTTGTATGCTGACTCCATCAGTGTTCTTGTACTATTGAATTTATTTTAATTTTTCCTATTAAATCATAATTCTGGTTTGCGATCTCCCACTGGTTTGTTTTCAAACTAGTACGTGGGGCTAATATGGGCTCTAGCATGGGCTTAGATCATCAGATTTTAAGGAAGCTGTAGGTAAAATGAGAGCAGTCTGTATTACAGCAACAAGAAAATGTTTTAAAAAAGAATGACATTCGAGAAAGTCATTAGAAAATGCGTTTATTCAGACTAAAAAGGAAAACAAAAGGGCCAGTATGCATAAGTTTTCTCATGGGTAAAATACTGCTGAAGAGTGCTAAGCAGAGGCTAAACTGTTCTTTTGTAGGCCTTGGAGAAAATAAAAAAAGAAATCTGTCAACATTGCAATAAACATGACAGATCCTAGTGCTACAACAACATGATTTCCAACTGCAAGAGCAATAAACTAGGTGGACAAGGACTTTAATTCTTGGAGGGTTTGCAAATGGTTTAGGCAAGCAGCTAAACTGTCAGGTACAGTCTTGCTATGTGTACGGACACGCAGTACAGGAGGGCATATTCAGTTACGTCGTGAGGTCCCTTTCAGCTGTATGTTTCTGTAGTTTGTGTCCATTCTAACAGGTCTGATCTGTTTTTATCACTCTCTAAATCATTGCTCTTATGTATAGTTAGGGTTACTCAGACTAATAAGACTCTGCTATAAATCACATGTACTATTTCATACACATCGTAGAAATAACGTATTCTCTTCTACTTACTTAACTGGCTGCCCCAACATGGTTAGAATGTGCTAACATAAAAGAGAACAAAAACATGTAAATAATAAAAAGGCAAGGAGACTTCATATCTTTTCTGTTTCCTTCACTTCTTTAGTTGTCAAGGCCACTGGAAAATGGTGCTGTGTGGGACCTTCTAGTTTGTTGTCTGGCTCTCCCTTCCAGTGTCAAGTGTTTGGATATTACAGCGTTGAGGCAAAGATTGCTATGTTTGTGCCACTGTATTCTATCTGCTTTTCCACTAGAAAGAAGGAACGATGTCTTTTCTTCACAAGCAGCTTCTCCTTGAACAAACAGAGTGTCCTCCTTGCCTACCTTTTCCTCCCACTCCTTAGTCATCTTCCATTGCTTTTCAGCCACTTGTGTGGATTTATGTGACTCAGATGAAGTGGTTGTGCTGTACATCAGTTGTCATGCATGTAAAGTTACAAAAATTAACTCCTGATTATAGTCCTCTAGATCCTAATTTGGTGGCCTTTCACTGCTGTGTAACAAGTCCCTGTTCATTTACCTCACTGCTTAATAGAAGGGATGGAAAAAGAGGTAAGAAACTCTGTGAAAGACTTTGCCTTCCAGAGTAGCACAGATGCTTTGCACAGTCACAGCTAAAAAAGCAGCAACTGGTATCTCAGAGGAACATCACTCCCTTCGTGGGTGAGAGAACTGGCAAAACCTCTGACTATTGGGAAGTTTTATGAAAAGAGCTCTCTCAGGAAAGAAAGCAAGAAGCTTATTTACAATTCACTTCCATTTTTATCACTGATTTGGTTTTCTTTTTGTTTCGTTTTTTGCTTTTCCTTTGAAAGGTTTTACATCAACTCTTGAGACAGACAGACAAATTTACAAAATGTTACGCTGTTTCTGGAGCAGAGGAATTAACAATCTTCTCAGACACCTACGATTTGCTTGTAGAGAAGGGAAGCATATTATAATGAACTTATAAACCAACTGGACATACGACTTGAAATTGCAGTGAAAAGAGAAAATATGCTTTACCAAAGTATATTAGAGACTATCTGAAGTACTTACTGACATAAATGATGTTTTATTCAGCTCAGAGAAAGGATCTAAATAAGAGCTGCATTTCTTATTCCTAATTTATTGGGTTATTTGGATTACAAGACCTTTCAAGATTATTTATGCTACAGCTAATTCCATTTCCACAGAATAGAGCCAAAAAACTTCTTTACCCTTGTATTTAAAGTTTTTCTGGTAAAGAAAAGGGAAATGAGGTCCCACATGAAATCAGTGGAAGGCTCTTCCTTGAAGCCCGTGTTAAGCAGCAGTTTGGGAAAGACAGAGGGAAAGCTGATGAAGTGGGGGTTGGACCAGTGTAACAGAGCAGCCTCTGTTCACAACAGATGCAGCAGACAGGCCTGTCCCTTTCCTAGGCATGGTAGGGACCGCCAGCACCTCAGGCAGGCAGGAGCACATCTGTCCCACTGAGGACAGACAGACTTCTGTGCCCAAGTCCTGCAAGGTTCCTGCCTCAGCATGGGCTCACCACCATGATCCACGGCACTTGGCTGTGTTGCATGGAAACTTGTGCTCGCAAGATGCGAGAAGGAGCTAAGAAAGAGATCCGGAGGCACCTCTTTTTCCCAGATTCCCGTGCATTTTTGCCTTTTCCCTTAGCTCATGCTATTTTTCTGCTCTGCAGGGTAACCTGTGTGCTTGCTCACATCAAGCCTAAAGCCATCCTTGCCCTCTACTGGCATCCTGTAGAAACACAGGAACACATCAGGCAACAGCTCCATCTCTTCAGCTGGTCAAAATCCCCAGGCAGGAGGAGCAGGTACACAGACTCCATGCAGTCCCTCGTGGGGTGGGGAGCAAACCTGTGCAAACATTCAGTGAGCAGCTTCCTACAGCATGTGCAGCAGTAGCGTCCTGGTGAGAAAGGGCACAGCAACCCCTTCTGCTCATTCTGTCCTGATGTTTGCACAGGGAAAACCTGTCACTTATTAAAGTGGTATATGATTTCAGGTTATTTATGAACAAACCACTCTAGAAAACAAGAAGCAGCTCTGCCAGTTGCTGTTAAGTGTTCCTTTCCTTCATTTCTAAAGAAAGTACAGTCTAGTTGGTTTGTAAGCTCAGGGAACACGAGTGAGAGTGGTCTAAGAAAATTAGTTGAATGGCTACCATGGGTGTGCAAGCAGGCTGGTAATGTTAGGTGCCACTTTTAACTCTGAAGGGTCACACAGTGCTTGAACATACTGTAGGCTTGAAATGTTGCACTGAATCCTGCAGGAAAGCCAGCGCTGGGGTAGGATGCAGTGGCTGCACAACTGTATGTAAAAGTCTGAGACAAAGTAGAAAAAGAATTGTATTCACTTGAAGATGTGTGACACTTTAGTTTGGCAACAGATTACTGAATAAATGGAGTCAGCACACCAACACCACTGAAAATGTAGACCACAGTTTCAGTATTCGGGCTGACCTGTTCACAGAATCACAGAAGCATAGAATTGTTGGAGTTGGAAGGGTCCTTAAAGATTTATTTAGTTCCAACTCATCCCTGCCATGGGCAGGCACAGCTCCCACTAGACCGGGTTGCTCAATGCCCCATCCAACCTGGCCTTGAACACTGCCAGGGATGAGGCATTCACAACACACTTCTGTCTTGCAAGGTTTGGACGGATCTTTCATATCTGCCCCAGCTGTAAAATCCAATAGATTACAATTTCTGATAAAACAGCATATGAAGACTCACAGAAGAACAAGTTAATATAAAGTAGTTTGCAGTAGTTGGATGGCTCATGCTAAATTAGCTGCTACATTGGTCACTATAATTTTCTAAAACTCAAAGTATTGAAAATAAATATGCAACTATGTTCGAGTAATAATTTTCAGAAAATAATTGTTCTTTTCCCTCAGTCTCTGTGTCCACGATGACAAATGGTGATGTACACCTCCAGCAATGGCACAAATAAATAGAAAACAACAATTCTTTTATTGGAGAAGAAATGTTCAAATAGCAACTGTAATTCAAAACTTGTGATGCCATTTGTACTCTTTAACTATATATGTTTAAATCAATTTTTCAAAATAACTTATTTTTATAAATGTTATTTTTTTTTTAGAACAGCAATTGGAAAACCTGGATTATACTTTGAGACACTGTCAATATGCACATTACTGAGGATATATGTGCACACCATCTGCCGAGATCACACATTTTGCCCTGTCCAAACCCCTATAGCAGTGCCATTTGGCTTCTATTCTCCTCAGCCATTCCCAGTTTCTCAGTACTACTTTTCTACAAGCCGTTTTGATCAGTCTCCAGCCTCCATGTTTAAGATGCAATTCCCCTCCAGCTTTTTAAATCTGCTTCTATTTTTTGCAACCTCAGAAGCTCAAAACCAACTAAACATGTCTCAACACCTCAAAGTTAGCAAGGTCTTCAAGAGGAGCTTTCTGCTTTGGTCTTTGTCTGAAGAAGCTGCCATTGTGGTGGTACCTCACCATGAGCCAGAGAGGGAGCCTCAGCGTTGCTATTGGATCCTGCTCCAGCACTAAATCAACTTGGTTTTTTCTCTGCTCCACCTAGAAAGATGTCTTTGTCCTGCTCGTGACTTACTGCCATACAAGCATTTACCCTGAAACGATCTGATCCATCAACATCTGACTTTACAGTAACAAACCCTTCCTGTGATCTTGCCACCCAAATTTATGTGAGACAGATGTGACCAGGACTTCACCAGATCCTCTCAGCACCTAGTACAAATATTTTGCATTCCACATCCTCCTTTGAAACTACGTAAGTCTTTGCAGTAACAGGTACTGGTCTTTGGAAACCATTTTGGCAGAGCAGCATGTTTAACTTTGCATCCCAGACATCATTCCCACGTGGCGTAGTCCTTGGATGCTCTGGTGGCTCACAGAAAGCTCATATACCTCAAAAAGCAATTAAGACCTTGGTACAACTTTCAAAAGTTGTTTCTTTTCTGTCACTGGTTTTCCTATGGCTTACAAGGAATTTGTGGAACTGATTTACCACCAAAATCAAACCACAGTGCCCTTGTGCCACTGGCGAATGAATGCAGGTGCTCTGCTATTTACTTCATGTTGATCCTTATCTCCAGCTTCTGGTCTCCCACCCTTTTCAGCTTGAGATATTTCTCTCAAGATTGTGCTGCACAGAGATGTTCCTTTGCTACTGTCTTGTCTGCAGCATAGAAGAAGCAGTAGAGAAGCTCTGTTTTGGGACATGAATATTCACATTACCATCAAGCTTCACTACAGAAAAGATCTGAGGCTTTTGGTGAGCTTGCATTAATTACCAGAGCTTTCATGGGAGAGGCAGCCCACTGTCCAATGAATTTCGTAGCTCAAAAGACGTGTAAAAAATGAGTCAAAATATCATCGTATTTATCAAACAAACATCTCCTGGATTACTTGTTTTCTTGCCTGTAATAAGCTCCAAATGTACCCTGCTTCCAAAGGATCTAAGAAGTGACATCTTAGGTAATTTAATTTTAATAACAGCTGAGAAACTGCATTTTTGTTCTAGTTTTTGTGTTAGGTAACAATATCTTTCAAATTGACCCTTTGGTTACTAATTTCTTCAATTACAAAGGAAGAGAACTGGTTTTCCTCTATAATTCACAAATGAGGCTTTTATTCATCAGTAGCAAGGGTTCCTGAGATGAAAGCAAAAGGCATCTGGTCTCTTGAAGTTGCCAGCAGAACTCCCACTGCCTGCAGCATTGTCAGAATTTCACACTGAGGATTAGGTATATCCTAATCTGTCCTGATCCTTTGTGCTAAAGACTGGTAAAACAGCATTTAAAGTTTTATCAGATTAGACACACACATACTTAACAAATCAAAGGCCTTTTAAAGATAAAACTTGTGCCTCTGTGAGGCCTGAGTCATGATGTCTGAATGTTTGGAGACTGTGACTTAATTCTGCTGAGAGGGATACCTTGTTCAGGCTAATGATCTCACTGGAGCTGATGCCTGAGGAATCATGCTGGCAGCAGCAAAACACAAGAGGCAGTTTACCTCAATAGTCTGATGTAGCGAAAGTTTGGCAGGCCTGATTTCGCCTCTGACTCTTCAGATTCACCAACTCCCATTACATTAGGTATTTTGTTCCCTCGCTCTTGTTGCTGCCTAGGTATAGAAAGGGAATTTGCTTATGCTCCTATAAACATGTATTAATAACTTAATCTGTGCAGTTGATAGATGTAAAACTATACTGGCTTGGAGAAACTCAGCAAGGTCATTTCCAAAGCAATAAAGTTTCTCCCTTTTATCCTTCCTACCAAGGGAGTACATTCCTGGTTTCTTTCCTTTGGGAAAAAATACATCATGGAGAGAAACAAATAAGTAAAATACAGTGTGAGGAGAAACAAGTAACTTTTATCGCTTGTTGAAAATTTGGTTTTGCTTAGTTTGACTGATAACAACTCTGCACTTGAGAAAGGCCATGTTTCAACTCCCACTGACAGATGCATAAGAGATGCACTCTTAGTGCCCTGTTATTGTACAGTGAAGACATCCTAAGATGTATGTCTGGCCTGCATACTTTCTGAATATTTTTCATCCTGCATTCAAAAGAAAGGGCTGAAAATAAAAATGCCAGAGCAGAGAGTATCTTCATCTTCTGTACAATCAGGTATATTCCAGGAGCATCACAGGTACCCTTTTCACAAATACATCCAGCTTCCTTTTAAAACTAATGAGGGGTTTCGGCCCTAGAAGAAGGCTGTTCCAAATTCTCATTCCTTTGGGGTCTGGAAATCTTTTTCCCAGCAGAGATCTATTTTTGACTAGTTCTTACCGATTTTTAGTAAGCTTACTTTATCCTTTAGCTGAAGTATTCTCTTCCTTTTGAAGTGTTATGGTCCAATGTATTTACTTACAGTAATTGTACCCCCACTCCACTATTTTGTGCTTATTTTGTTAGACTAAACAAGTTGATGTCCTTCATCTTCTCCTTAACCAGCATATTTGTCTTTCTCTGTTCCACTCCAGTGTGCACAGCAGTAGTCGGGAATTTTTACAGATTAAAGCTCATCAAATAAAGATTCCTTTTTCACTCCAGGAAATGCAACAAGGAACATTCTTGTAGTAATAAACTCTAGGTGCTACTGTTATCAATACTATTGCTATTTTATCGATAGCAATAAATTATACTGTATCTGCTTTTCATACTCTAATCAATAGACGCATTTACTTGTTTCTTCTCCCCTTTCAAGGGCGATGCATCAAGGTCAAAGCATCATTTTGTGTCTTCAGTTTACTGATTCTCATTTTTTCCAGCTAGAATCATTATCCTGGAATCAAAATCACTTGGTTCTTTATCATTCACACTGTGTTTTCACATTTTTAACACACTTCAGTGTATGAGAGCTGACATCACATTTGAGGTCAGACTTAACTCAAATCTGGCTGAAATTTCTGGAGCTTCTCTAGGGGAACAAAACCAAACCCTAGATATTCTAGGAAATATCCTAGCAGCATAGTGGAGATTAAAAGCAAGAGTTGATTTCATCTGAAAAACAATTTGTTTTGTGTCTCAATTAGGAAGGCAAGAGGGAAAACCACAGTAACTACAGCTACAAAACCCTTGATGCAGGCAAAGTAACAGCTAAGAAGTGCATTTTCTTCTGGTATACTTTACAGGCATGGGGATTGACTGGAGCTGTGTTACCAAAGAACTGCAGCATTGTGCCTCATCTGGGGGGTGCAGACAACACTCCATGTCTGGAGAAAAGCCCTAAAACAGAGTAACAGTACTTGGGACTACAGCTGGGGCTGGGGACACAGGCTGAGCACTGAAGGCAGGCCCAGAGAGACTCTGAACACCTGAAATGTCTTTTCTAAGAGGCTCTGAAGACACCCTGAAAACAGATACTGTCACCAGAGGGGTCAGAGGAACTGCTTTACCTGCAGTACCTCGTGCCATTGATGCACAGACACTCTACTGAGGTCTGTTGCTCTGGTGATCCACCTCTCATCCCAGATCCTGAGCTCAGCTTTCCCAGTGGGGAAGGCTGTAATTCCCAAAACAGCTGGCGACAGATCAGCCAGGCTTCTTATGTCAGACCTCTGCATGCTGCATGACTTCTGTGAGCCTGAAACATGGCATTCACCTTTGGTGAAAAATCTGTTCAGATCTGCTTTCACTTACCAAAAAGTCAGTTTCCAGCCACTGTGATTGCAAGGGAAACCTGAACAGTAGCTGATGCATTGGTATTTGCTAGCTGAAAAATGGCTCTCTAAGCTACTCTGCTCACCTTAGCAGGTATCTGAGTGTTAGTGCCTTGCGGGGAAAATGAAATATTGGTGGATTTTAGGAAGAAGAACCAACTAACTTGTTTATCATCCTCATCCCACACTGTCTCTCCCTCCCTCACAGCAGCTTAAGTAAGCAGCTGTCCTCATTCCAGCTCTATCTCCTTTTGATAATTCTGCAATATTGTCATATTTTTTCAGCCTAGTTTTGCAGCACACTGGAGTTTTGAAAATGTGGAGAATTGATGAACCAAATTGCACTTCTGCATAGAAATATTATTTTACCACGTTTCTCTAATGTGTGCTTAGTTCAGTAAATAAACACACATTTAAATAGAACAGCAGCTGAGTTTTCTCTTTCAATTTGATATGTTCCCAAATCTAAACCTTGCTGTAAAGGTGAATCTAATTTGCTAAAACAATGGCTGATTTAAGTAAACATCAAGCGTGACTGCACTGCCAGGATCTTTGTGCTGAAGACTTTTAGTAATGGAACATCATTTTCCTTTCATGAAGTGCTTCATGTGACAAGGTCAACAACTCTCTGAGGCTTCAGTGTGAGAAACGAAAACTGAATTTCACTGGCAAACATGAAAACTACTTTTTTTTTTTTTTTTGACCTCACTCAGTGAATGTATTGTAAGGAAACCTGTAAGGCTATACAGTGAAAATATTGAAAACACTAGAAACTTCTTCCCACCAAAATGTTCACCCTGTAAACCTCTACAAACTTAAAAAAAGTATTTAAAGATATGTCTGGCTATGGTATTTATTCAACATTTTTGTTTACCACTAAAACTCAGGACAAATGAAAGTACTTGGGAGTGCTTTGGGAGGAAGGGAACATCAGCACCAGGGACTGATCCACTTAAGGGAATCTGTTGTTCTTCGAACAGCTCCCAATACCTCCAAGTGAAACTTAGAGGCTTCCTTTACTTCTGTACCTAGCTGTACAGCTGTACCTTCTGTATCTGGGTGTTGATGTTAACCCACACTAGATGATTCTTCTAGTCCTCTGAGGATAGATGGTTTTGATTGTGATAGGTCCTTACTCCTACACAGAATTTCAGGTCTCAAAAAGCCTTTTAGAAGGGAGGATTTGGCTTCTGAGCATCCATCATGAAGATACTTATCAGGCATTTTTAAATATATATTTCAAAACATCTGCAGGAAGAGAATGCAACAGGCAGAGGAGATACTGGGAGAGACTAATGGAGCTGGAAAGGAGACACAGCTCTTACTGAGTCCTTCCTATGGCATGTCTGACTCTTGCAAAGACCGTGTTTGCTTCCTTAAATGTATCACCAGGCTTGAGTTACCCACCCTTCGTTATTTTAATTAACAGATAAAGCAAGAGTTCTTTGGAGTGTCAGGTGCAGCGAGTCCTGGCTCACTGAGTAATTTAGAACGTGTTCTAGTACATCTCTGTGCCTCAGTTGTCCCAGATGAAAAAAGGAGTAAAGCACTTCAGTTTCACTCTGTTGTGAAGTGCTTTGAAATCCACAAGATCAAAAGAGCTTCAAAGCAAAGAGCAATGTTAGCAATGTTATCACTGTACTATGTAGGCAAACTCCTCATATGTATTGCTAATTTCTGATTGCTTCTTGTCCCCACTTCCCCAGAGTGAGAACTATGGAAAAGGCAGGCAGGTACCACATATCTCATCAAGTTTCAGGTACAGACAGATGGAAATGGAGGGGGGAGAGCTGGAGACAAAACAGGGAAAATCACGCATCAGTTTGCATCTCCAGATGAGATTAGTCTTCAGTGGCTCTTGATGTCCATCTAACCTGGACATTGCCTGAAGGTTAATTTCAAGATGAGAGAGCACCACAACCCTCAGGACCATGGCTGAGCTTCCATGTAGTTGTCAGTGTAGCTGACAGAGACAGTAAATTACAGCACCCCAGTTTAGACTGAACTTGCTGGTTCTTGCCATCTGCAGGAACATGTCCTGAGCACCGAGTGATTTAGAGAAATGCTCTGAATAATCAAAGGAATAATGTGTGCACCCACTGCTATATTATACTGATGCATATGATAAATGAATTGACCTGTAATTTCCTGCAGCATTAGCTAGAGCTAGTATTTCCTTTTGTAGATTGTATTTATGGAAACCTGACTGTAGTGGGTCAGAGTGACTTGATACGTGGCTGATGCAAGCAAAGATCTTTTTAAAGTCAGACAGGCTGGGAAGAACCTTTCCTCCCGTTAGACTCAAACATTGTTCTGTCACTTCATCTTCTGCAACTATGAGAAATCCAGGTGACTGCCCGCTGTCAGGCACACCACAATCATGCAGGGCTACTCACAGCTGAATTATTTGCAGCAGTCAAGATGTATGTATTCAGAAGTGCCTTTGAAAGGATCATCCCAGGTCAGTGATGGTAACGCAGTAGCACTGGCACCCAGTTCAACACAGGCAAAATTTGGACCAGCCGTAAAATTCATTTAAGAGTAATTTGGTACTGCAAATCAGAATAATTTACTGCCATTGCTCTAAATAGTAATTTTTTGAGATGGACAGTACAGAAGTGTGTCTGTGTATAAGGAGATTCATACTTTTATCCATTTGGAAAAGAAGAGCAAAAAGTCATATAAGAAAAAATAATATGCTAAAGGCAACTATCATCTACCAGCTGCTGTTTCTGTGAGGCTAAAATAAATTAATAATCTTTCTGATTGCACAGAGCCTTTAAAAAAAATAGGCGCTCAATGTCAGTTGTCCTAATTCATAAGAGAGCTTACATAAAATCCCCAAAGTTCTTACTGAGCCCAGGCTCAGGCTTCCAGGCCCACTCCTGTGCCACTCCTGTGCCCCACCAGGACCCAGCTGTGCTATCAGGTACCTTCCCTGGACAATCTCTAGAAAACAGGCAGCGAGATGAAGTGTTACCTGAGCAAACTTCAGTGCAGCTATCTTTATTTAAAACAGTTGATTGTAGTAATTTTTTTCCCCCATTTTTCTATTTGTCTCACAAGCAGGGGCTGGGGAAAACATTCCTCACCCTCAGACACAAGTCATTTTTTGAGCATGAGTTGTACATATTTTGAAGCTTTGTATTATGAGTAACTCTCTAGAGCCCTGTCATGGTCCAGCCCAAATGACCAATTCCAGCAAATTTCTTATATGCCACCCTATGTCCCCTGCACTTCCCTTTAATTGCTCTTCTCTTCCCTCCTGCCCCTGACCAGACTGCTGGGAGGGTTATGGTAGTAATGGAAGAGAAATGGGGAGACCCCGAGGGGTTGGTTTTGTCATATCCCTGCCTCTGAACCCTGCCCTTCCTCCCCTTCCTTCCTCCCTCCTGCTTTTCATCTTGGTGCAGAAGGAAGTGGCACTTGGCTGCAAAGTCTTCCGTTTTGCTTCCTCTAGGGCAGGATTAACCAGTCTTCCTCACACTCCAATCCGTCCTCTAGCACATGACAGGCAGCTTCATCACCCTCCACCTCCCACCATTTCCCTCTGCTACCACGCACTGCTGCCCACAGCAGGCAAACATGCAGGGTGCATCCTGATGTGTCCTGACGTTGCTGCATCTTGCTAACCACAAAAAGCCCAAAACAGTGATTCCACAGAAGAACGTCTCCGTTAGAAACTGAGAAAGCACACAAGGCAGCGTGTCTGAAACAAAAATTGAGAGATGTTTCTATTCCTTTGCTACAGCCAGGATCTGCCAGATGTTTTTGCAAAGTTCACAGCAGCACCTATTCTGATGCTCCTTCCCTCTCCCTCTTTAACTGTGCTCAGGAGAAACCAGACACTAAGCTGCTGCCATGGTCTCAGCACTGCAATGACAGAAGCTTACCAGCATGTATGCAATAAGCCTTCTTTTCTCTGTCACTTCAGTATAAAATTGCCCACTTCTGCTTTGTAAGTATTATCAACAAATTTTGGACTGAGATCACCACTGCCTTACTAAGAAGTATACAGTCTCCACCCAAATGGAAAGAAAGGGTGATTGTTCCTTGGGGAAGGTGACTCAAGGTTTGGTGGCAATGCAATGTGCCTTTTGATCACTATGTTAAACAAACAAAGTCTACAACGCCAATACTCCTTCTGCAGATGAGGACATTAACAGTGTTGCCAAACACTTGCACAACATTTTCGACTGACAGATGCCCAAATGCTGTGTAAGAGCAAGGACCAAAAAAATAATCATAATCATTAGCAAATATTTGAAATATGCCTGTATTATTAATCCTGCTTTAGTGATTGTTAGATAGTGGTATGCAAAATCAAGGAATCAATCCTGCTTTGGAGAGAAATTCAACCACACAACCACAAATAAATGTCACATAAACACCCAGTCCACTGATGTACAACTTAGACACCTTAAATATTGGAAACATTATTCTGTAATATATCTCCACTGACTTTTGTTGTGTTGAGTAAATGGAATTGGAAGTTCAATTAATTCACGGGTTGCTGCGCTGAAATACTATCTGAGCCTATCAGCACCAATAGTTGCCTATCTTGTTGGGAAGAAAAGTGTTTTAAACTTGAAGTAATGCAAGTGATTAAAATGTTATAAAGAAGCTGAAATCTTCAGTTAAAGGGGAAGGAGCTTTCTTGGTCTATGTACAGAACATCCAAAAATTTCAGTGTCTCAAATTTACCCAAAATTAAGATAATGTAAAAGTGCATCCCTGGTAACATAGGCCTTCCAAATCTTTTGACACAGGCACCACAATTCACAATTGATATCACAAGTTGCAGTCATCAAGAAGTATGATAAGAGCTGTGTGGAAGGTGGAAGAAATTTGAAGGAATATATTTATTCCGGATGAAAATAATCAGCTTGTCTGATAATAGATTTCAAAAGTAAAAAATATCATCAGTTGCTCTCCATGTCCAGTACAGGCAGGTCATAAAAGTGAAGAGATCAGCACTCATCTGAAGGATTGAAAAGAGCTTTCTAAGTTCAGGAATAAGCTACATAGCCCTTTTTGGAGACTCCGGTTTTGGAGGTTTTTAAAAGAGCCCTGTGCTAGGGAGCATCTAAGTGTTCCTTGTAGGTGATACCTTGAGGTCCTTATAGATTTAAACTTCTGTGATTCCAAAATATTCTCCCAAACTTTCAGTTTTGAACATTTANAAAAAAAAAAAAAAAAAAGCGCCTATTTCATGCTGTCTTGGCTTGACAGAAGCATGGGAAATACTGCTGTGAGGCTTTTCCATAACTGGGATGTTCCCTTAGGTTGCTTGTGGTTGCTGAACCCGAGGCTGATGGCTGCAGACCCTGGGATGGCTCCTCAACAGCAGCAGCCACCGCAGCTGCTCTTGTCCCTGGACTCCACCTGGTTCTCCTGTCTCTTAGTATACAACTAATATTTAGTCTAGCCATTACAACTGGTAGAAGCAACATATATGAAATGTGCTCCAAGTTAATAACCTAAAGCCAAGTAGGATTTAAAACCCACAGATAACACTGTTGCAGTAAATTCTTTTTCGGTCCCCAAAATTGTACAGTGTCTGAGTAACTTTAAAACCTTAAAGGACTGAGAGGGTATGATAAGAGAGTTAAATTTACTGAAGATGAGGTACTTGTCTAGCACTATGAGAAGGCTGATGGAATCTGACAGGAGGTAGGAGTGGCCATTCTGTCTTTAATTGCCTTGTTTTTTAAGTTAGTTCAAATCACACCAAAAAGAACGGGTGACTCTTCTCAAAATTCTGAGGAGCTGAAGTCTGTTTCTCCCAGTCACCAATGACTTCCAGGAATGTACATCTCATGCACACATACATCATCATCTCAAAATATATGTGTTTGTGGAGGAGACTCAGTGATTCAGCTGACAGCTGATCTGAACATGTGGGATTACATGGTGTGTTGACCTGATTCAAGAAGCTCACTACTGGGGAAATCTTGGAATAGAAAATGTAAAATGACATGATTAAATCTTTAATTAAAAATCAGAGATCCAGGAATGTTTTACATCTGCTATTCTCAACCTCTGGGGCATCCAAATGTCTTCTATAGATGGTAAAGCTCATGTCTGTGCCAAGCTGTGTGTGCTCTGCCCCTCATCCTCCCAACCCCGCCTTGTGAACAGTGCAAACACTTGCCATAAAGTTGCTGAGAACAGAGCAAGGAGGGACGCCAACTGATGAGCACCATGGTCTAGGAGAGGGGCTAATTATTAGGGACTTGACTTGAGAGAAGTAGTACTTGCTCGGGGTGTTGTTTGGATAAGGGAGTCTGAGTCAAATCCTGTGTGAGGAAGAGTGCACCATATCCTGCATTCATATTGCTCTTACATCTGGAAACACTACGGCATCAGTACAAAGGCTGGGGGAGGAATATTTAGGTCACTTCAGTCCTGATAGCTCACAAGGCTGCTAGCACAGCTCCAATGTACAAGACCAGGGCCAAACTTTTAACACAACTAAATGTTCCCATCAGTGAGTGATGCTGGATGCAACAATGTCTGAAAGTTTGGCTTTCAGGTCTACATAGAGTGGCAGGATCTGAACTGTTTTCTGCTGTCTTTTTACTGTCTTGTACTACATGCATCAATGGGAGAGACCACAAAGAAGTTGGAAAATAAGCTAAGAATTATTCTCCACTGAGTCATGGTAATGAAACAACAAGGACATAAGTGAAAATCCAAGCATGCGATAATGTGGTTATATAGTGAATGCAGCAGTTAAATAACACTCATTAATGGCATTTCTATAGTTAAGATTAGCCACCATACTGTGGTAGTCTTTAAGCTGTTTTACTCCAGGTTCAGGCAGCTTTATGCTGCACAAAAGATGCAGCCCAAGGAAAGAGTAACAAAATTGTATTGTGATACCTATTCCCTTGTCTCCCTGTGGAGCTGCTCACCCACTCATTCTTGTGTAAATGACTGTAACTCTGGGACGGTTGTTTTAATTTCTAAGAGGCTCATCAGTGCTAAATGCCTGTAAGAAAAATGCTGCCCATGCTCAGGTCCTGCCTCTGTACCCAGAGTCAGAGAGCAAATGATGAGGTGTGGATGGGCAGCAGCTGATCCAGTCCTGGGCTGAGCTATTTCTCTATGTTCATTACAGCCTCTGCCACACCATAGCTGGATTTGAATGGAGAGTAAAGGACTCTGAACTGGTACCTTAAATGAGCACTTAAGCAATTCCAAATCGGGTAATATAAAAAACCAGGCCATTTCAATTATGCACTTTCATGTTTGGCAAGAACAGGAATGTTTAAGCTCCTACTGCAGTTTGAAAATGGTGAAGATAATAGCATAGCAGAAATATTTCTCCTTGTTTCAAATGTCTCCTCCTGACTTCCAGTAAAAATTTTAAATGTGTTAGTTTTTCTTTCTCAAGGAGGTTTAGGTAAGATACATCTTTTTATGGAGGTTTCATTGTTTTCAATGCACGCTGTATATACTCTGCAACCATTTTTTTCCCACAGAGACTTTAATGCTCTTGTTCCAGATATTGTGTTTTCTTTTTCACTGATTTTGTACATTATATTATCTTTCAGCCTATCATGCAACCATAATTTTCTGATTCCCTCCTTAATAGCTGTGGAAAGCAATTCTTCCCACCAACCAAGTAATCATGACTTTCTGCATACTACTGAGAAAGGGTAAGCACGATGCCCTTTCAGAAGAGGGGATATGTGTCATTCATTGGCATATAACAGCAGAATATTTATGCAAAGTCTATGGTTTCTCCTCAAATCATAGGTAGTTAATATTTAAGCAAACTGTATTACATCTTTCTTTGTTGCACGTAATTACAACATTCCTAAGGAAGGAGGAAAAAAACCCGGGCCATCAAGATGACTGAGGGGTTTTATGACTAAAGCTACCTCTGTGTTGACTTTGGCCTCAGGTCTTGTCTGGACCAGACATAAAGAACATTCCTTTCATTTGGTGTTTACCTGCTCTTCTCATGCACATTTCAGGGCAATTTACAAGACTTGAAAAAGAGCAAGTAAAGCCCCCAGTCCAGCGAGTTTCCCACCCTGTTCTCATCGTAGACAGCATTTGCAGCTGTTCTTTTTTGCAAAGAGTTTTATCTGATTTTGTTACCTCCAAGAACAAGTTTTCTCAGAGTGATGCAAGTTACTTCTTCATATACCAGCTTTTGGTGAGAGCAGTGTCCCTCAGGACGAGTTGGTTTAGCATCTAGCAGCTTGTCACCCCCGAGACTTCAACTGCCTGAATATTATTTCCTGAGATTGTGCACATCCCCACACTTCTGCAGGGGCTTTCTCGTCTGTCGAAATACTGTCAGCTTCATTTCAGAAAAAAAACCCTACAAAACCCCCACCCTGTTCTTCTTTGCACTGCAGAAGAACAAGGTGTGAAATGCAGCATATTTTGGAAACTGGACATTAATATTGCCTGTGCCACACACAGAAAGTTTGAAATGGCTGCTCAGTCTCTTCTACTTGTGGAGCAACTCCAATTTTAATGAGACTCACATTAAAACTTTTATCATAAAGACTTTGAACAGAGGAAGTTAGCATTAGTTTATACTTCCTAAGTAGTCTGATGTTATAAACCACTCATCATTAGTTCCTATGTCATCCAAGTTCTCAGCAAATGGATCCAACCTTCATGAGGAAAAAGAGGAATGAGAGCTTCATGGTTTTAACAGCTGCCTCTTAAGTGAGTCACAGGGTGGCAAGAAATAACATTTGGTGACAGTCTTGTGGTTGGGACACTGTGTGTCTCAGATTACTCAAGTAGTTTTCATCCGCTACTAAGGAAGTTATCACTGAACTTGCTTATTCCTTTAAAAGTTGTTTTTCCGGCCATTTGTGAGCTTTGAGTCAAGAAGTGGAATAATCTCTAAAGCTATGACAGCATCAGTATACCATTGTTTGATAAAAAAGTCATGTCACTTTTACACCACGAAACCGCAAATGGTTTTCTGAGCAATTATGTGCTATGGGTTTGACCTTTATCCTTTCCCAACTCAGTGCTTTGCCTCTTCTCAACAGGAATTTTTGTGTGTGTGGGTGGTTTGTGGGGAATCTTTTTTTCCCAATGCAGCAGCAGCATTAGGAATGTTGGTCATATGTCAGGTCAGCTTACAGTTTTGGAAATGGCACCATCCAACCACAGGACAGTAAACAACGATTTTAAAAAGCACCAAAATAATGGTTTTGGAAATGTGTGGGTATGGTGGGAGTAAAAGTGGGAGAAGTAGGGGGAAAGCAACTTGTTCAATTCCTGGAGACCATTTCCTTTTTATACCGTGGCACAGGTAACTGTTACTAAAGTATGGTGTGCATTTTATTGTACTGAGCTAGAAAAAGAACTTAGCTGAATTTTCAAAATAAAACCAGACAAAAAAAGAGTGTTGGAGCACTGGAAGAGGTTCCACAGGGAAGTGGTCACATCTGACAGAGTTCCAGAAGCATTTGGACAGTGCTGTCAGGCATATGGTGTGACTCTAGGGGCTGTCCTTTGCAAGGCCAGGAGTTGGACTTCTATGATCCTTGTGGGTCCCTTCCAACTCAGGGTATTCTATGATTCTGTAAGTAAGCTGGGAAAAATACTACCAATGATTTAACAGCATTTAATGCATGATGGGACGCAGTCCATTCTCACAAAACCTTAAAGATATGGTGATAAGATGAGAAAAAGTGAATGCATCCCCTTCTGTACTATCAAGCCTACAAAACTTCCAATATCATGTACCAGTGCTCCATACTTTTATCTCCTGAGGAAACTCTATAGTAGCAAATAGCACCATGGTGCCTCTGATATTACATTTGCCTTCTATGTCCAAACAAACCCACCTGCATTTTCATAAAAGTTGTTGTGAAAGGCTTAATGAATAAATTTACACTCAAATATAGATGGCATCATAAATTTTACCTTCATGGTGTGAACAGAGAAGGAGCACTACTTTAAAAACCAATGAGTGTCAGTTTTTCCCTGGATGAGTGGGTCTGGGTTTTGGGCTAAGGTTTTAGGATAAGTTGCAATCTGTTTTGTCAGTTGTGTGGGCTGGGCAGATGAAGTGGCTGGTCTGAAAGCCATAAACGTCATCTGTGGAGAGAGCTTAAACATCCCCACCACACTCAGGCTAGTATCAGAGGGGGGGGACCAGAGGTGCTGTCGAAAGAAGAGATAATGAAAAGAATAAAGCACCTAAAAAGTGTATTGGTTGGTATAGTGGCATCCTAAATATTTTTGTTGTCTTTGTATTCCGTTGTATGAATTCAGAGCCACGTCCTCTGGCCCAAACTTTTCTGGTAGCTCCACGAATTGCTTGTGTTCTCTAATTTTCACCAAATCCTTGCACAGCCATACCTGCATTTCCTTCAAAGGAGGCCCTTCCCAGTATTTTACCTCTTCTTAAAATATCCCTGTCTAAACTCAGAATTAGCCATTTTGAAAGGGATGGGACCTGAAGGTGAGCGGATTAAGGCTTTGTCAAGGGACGCCTTCTCTTTTCTTCACTGCCATGATTTTGACCTTTTAGAAGGGAACACGAATTCACAGAAGTATCTGCAATAAAAGGCTGTGAGGAGCTTTTCCCCTCAAGTTTCTTTCCACCTGTTACAGCTGTAGTCTCAAGTGCACATGGTTCATGACTTCTCTGCCACAACTAACACACAAAAGAGAAGACTGATAGCTAGCAGTCCAGTAGAGAAAATTAAATAAACTCATAGCAACATCTGAATTATTCTAAATACATGCCCCAATCATATGTATCTCAATTTTTGGCAGAGGCAGAGAAGCCATACAGTGTTTTTTTGGATTGTAGGACTCAGAAAATAAGAGGAGCCAAAGAAGAAAACATAAATGGAAATTTAAAAAAAAAAACAACCCTTCACCTATGTACAGATGAGCAGCTTTTGGTTTTTAGTATTTGCTGCTAAATTCAAGGGAAGACATGGTGCCCATCTCTTGACTTGCTAAAAATATCCAGCATTATCAGGTACTGACCACAGTTAAGGAGAGATGTGCTGCTTTGCTCTCTGCTGCAATTGAATAATATAGGTGAGGTTTTCTTTCATTTGATAATCTACTTTATTAATGATGTTACACACTGAAACTGTGTGTAAGGCTGTCAAGTTTGAGAAGACGAGGAGACTTGAAAGAAAAAACATGCAAATATGATGGAGGGAAGAAATAACAAAATCTCTCTCAGCGATATTGCTGGCAGTAGTTCATTAAGACAGTACAGACATCTGAAGGATATCAGATCTTAGAAGCAGACACCTCATGAGATAAGAAGCAGGTTAGCTCATATGCACCCCACGACTTTGCTAGAGCCGGAATAGAACCATGCACACGGTCAGGTAAGGTAGTCTGGAAGCAGAAAGAGCATCTTTTGGGGCACACAAAAGCATAGAGGAGCTTTACCATAGCTTGGGAAAATCTGACTCTGCAGACAAAATGCACAACTAGGTTTATAAAGACATGAGTATGGAGACTGGTCAACGGGAATGATAGCTTAGGGAAGTAAAATTGCTTCACGGTGCCGTGACACTTACAAACAAAATTGCCTGGATGCATTGCAGAATTGGACCTTCCTGTCCTTTTATGAAGCCATCCAAATCAAACATGGAAGTTAAAGTATTTTCCCAGCCCTAAAGTTGCTCAAGCTTCAGCTGGTTAAAATGCTTCCCCCAACTTCAGACAATCTATAAAATTTTGCAGTTAAAATAAAAAAATTCTTCCCTGTCTGTTTCTCATATAGGAGATAAAAATACTTTGTCTGCTTGTTTAAAAATGTAAGTAAAGCTGCAAACATGTCTTTCCTCTGAAATAGGAAGAAACATTCTTTTATATTCTTTAGTTCATGGCCAGGTTTCATTCGTGTCCTTCTCAGTCCTATTCACCCTGAGAATAGAACGGAGGCTCTTCTTACTGTGAAGTGTTCCTGAGGATGACAATTTCCTTTTCCCTGGGAGTTACACAATGTCTGTGCCAATACAAATACCCTGAATGGATGAAGATACAAGTACCTCTCTTCTCTTCTACTGAGCAACACTGACCTTTCCTGGCCTGCCCCTTAGATACGTGCTTGCATCGCTGGTCATTTCCAGAAGTGATTGATCATGAGATGGTAGAGCTCAGAGGCTCTTTTACTGCCTGGCCTAAGGCTGCATATCTGATACCTGAAGCTAGAGAGCTTCATGGGCTCAGTTGTGACTTGTACTTTGACTCCTGCTGGTTCTGCACTTGCTTGCTTGTAAGATGCCCTGTAAACATGGCAGGGACTTCTGCTGCCCCTTGCCAGCATAGTCCCTCTCTCCCTGTCTGGACCTTCAGGAATGAAAAAGAGCAACATTTCCTTGGAAGCACCAGTCATATCTATGACCCATGCTTTCTTACAGAGGCTGTGCAGGCTAGGTAGGATTCATCCTGGTTGAGACTGTTTTGCAAAGCTACCTTTGCTCTTGTATAAAAACTGAACAGAGGAACGAGCTCTTCAGGACCTGTTTGGACAGGTTGGAATTGGAGGAGTTGCATAAAGGCATCTTCAGCATAAACTGGTCTAAATCTGGAGCCATTCTGTTACAATGGGGGATCTGGGCATGTAGGAGGCATGCCCTGGTAAGGACTGGGGAGCAGCGGAGTTGGTCCAGTTGAGGGCAGAGAAAATAACCCCTGCCATGAACCCTCTGACTTTGAAGGTGTGTAGCAAAAATGTACCAGGTGAGGTGAGAACAAAGCACAGATATGGGGGCTTGCTCTAGTTTGGCGTTTGGTTTTTTTTTTGGTAGATTGTAGATTGTAGAATTGGTCATTGAATTACCGGGTTCATCTACTCCTGCTTTCAGACATAGAGTTGTGCAACCCAGAAGTCAGTGGGAGTCTGCACAGGCAGAAGCTGTGCTGCAGCAGTATGAGGTGAGGGAGACTGATCTGAGAATGGCAGATCAGTGCCAGGGTTGTTCCTTATATTGCTGCTAAATGTCTGTAGTGTGTTTCTTGGTATGTGGTTTACGGTAAGGAGCTTCAGGTGCTGTGTTCCTGCTCTGCTGTATATCAAGTGCTGTTGCTGAGGCTGCACTGAGCTGCACTGAGCTGCACTGAGACAGGGCCAAAAGGAAGTAGGTAGCTGGGATTCGTTCAAATGCTAAGCATTTGACTAGCCAGCCCTGATATGGTCTGCAAAACGGCTGTCAGAAATCCCTCCCTTTCCAGTGACTGGCAAAGGTGGCAAACATCATGTGGGAAGCTTCATCCCGCAGCTGGCAGCACGTCCCCTCCACAGTGCGAGTAAACAGGGCAGGGTGCTCTCAGGATGGGGTCCCCAGAAGAGATTTAATTTAGGCGAGGACAGACAGCTTTTTATATCAGTCCCTGATTTGTTCTTTGTTTCTTTGGCTGAGAACATCTAATGGGAAAGCTCCTGTTTGCCAGGAAGAAACCTAAACTGCATCTGGACTAATATATAATGCTGGCTGCCTGTCTGTCAGTGGTACCTGCGCACAACTTGTTTTAAACAGCACCTATTTACATTTTATGGGGTTATTTTTCCTCTTTCTAGAAGACACTACCACTGGCGAGCATCCACTAGCACTGCTTCTTTGGGGGCTTAGCTACAGTGAATCATGCTTGGAGAACATGCCATGTTTTTGATTGCTGGAACATTGCTTTTCTGCACTATGGGATTTCTAAAGTGCAAATATTTTCAGCTTTCCCAAACCCACAAAAATACTGTTTATCAGTGCCCTAGAGATCAGGGTTTAAACCAAACAATTAGTGCAATGAGGAGGTTGTTTTGACTTATGGGAAACAAATTTTAAAGGAAAACAAATTGCTTTATCAATATACATACACCTACACACACACAGACACACACATGTATATACAGAGATATGAATGACAGAAATATAGATGGTTCAGGCAACTCCAAAACTCTAAAGCTGTGTCTTAAAATATACATTTTACAGATGTGACAGTACAAGGTTTTCATGGTAGATTACTGTGAGCTGATACTTTTATAAATAATGTTTGAGGCCTCAAATAAAACTTATTTGTTTCCCCTTCTAAGCATCTGCCAAATACTTCTGATTCTTGGCAGACTAAAAAAGTGATAGGCTTCATCTAGCCCTTCAGAAATTCTGCTACCAGATTGTAGAGTTGCATTAAATGTTGGGGGTTTTTTGTTTCTCATTCTTATCTTAAACACTGCATTATCTTCTTCATTTTTTTTTGAGCTTTGCCTATGCAATTCTTATGCCTTTTTACTACTGTAAATTATTCTATAAATCATCCTTCAAAAATATCAAAGCTGTCTCAGCATTAGTTTTGAACAACTGGGTTTTACTTCATAGTACAGCTTGAGTTGTCTTTGTTTTACTTAGACCTCCAGGATCTTATGGTGAGAGTAGTGCAGTCTCTGGTCTTTTCATGCTATTTTAAAATTCTAAATATCTGCATCTTACGGGACCATTGTAAGGAAGAAATAGAAGCTGGTACATGATACATTCAGACATGAACCAACCTAGGGATGTACAATGAGCACACAGGCCGCTGCAGCAGTGACCACAGCTTTAAGTTGTGGTAATGAAGCAGTGAAAGTACGTTCAAATTACTTCTTAAATTCTTGAATTTTCAGGCTAAGAGACATTAATTAAAACATCATAAACCATGGTTCTTGAAAGGGAGAAGGCACTCACTTTTTGTTTTTACAGCAAATGTAGTACAGTGCATTTGTGATGAAGCCTTCTGACCACAACAAATTCCCAGAGGGAAGATTCTTTAAACATAGCAACCACAAAATGACAGAAAGAAGGGATTTTCTAGTCTGCCTTTTAAAGAACTCTCCAGAAGTTAATGGTCACATTTAAATCTAATGTTAGTGGAAATGACTAAATATTGTACGCATGAGCTTGGATGAATGGATCGGCTTGTTTGGAAAATGTTGAAGAAAAATGGATGCTCTGTGGTGTGATGTTGGGTTAATACTGGAGAATTACTTCAATGTATCTATCAAATGACAGGTTATTTGTTTATTTGTTTCTGCTTTTATTGGAATTTTATGATGCTCTCATGGACTGCTACAAGCTCTTCTGAAAAACTGTGATGTTCATGTGATGGAAGCAGGCTGGGATGCTGTGAGAATTATAGAGCATATGCAATTAAGCTGTGATCTAAAATCTTGTAGCTGTCTTGTCATTCTCCCATTCTGCAAAATGAAAGCAATTTTATGTAATTCCCCATTTTATGAGGGACTTCGATTCAGGGAAATCACCACGTGGGACTTGCATTTCCTTTAGAGCAATTTTAAAATTTCTTTGCCTACTGTGATAAATTATGTGTCTCTGCAGAAGCATGAAGGCACAAGAGCGTGGAGTGAAACAGCTGTATAAAGTCACCCCAACAATCCTGACTTCCTTTTCTGTGTGGTAACAATTACGCAATACCTGTGACAATAAAATGCACGTTGAGAATAAAATAAGCTATAAAACGATAAGTGAAATCTGCATACATCACAAACCTAACCATATTTTAAGCAATCTGTAGATCCCACAGGTTGCAGATGAAATATCTTATGCTCAGTGGTGAACAGATTTTTTTATTTTATTTTTATGGTCTTGTGGGGTTTCTCTACTTCTTGGAGCGGCTTTGGTGATGCTTTTTGTTGTTGTTGTTTTGATTTGGGTTTTTTTGGCCTTTATCCCCTTCCTCCATAGTAGATCTTCCTCAACAGAAGAAACAAGACCTTTTAGTAAATGCACTGAGTCCTGATAACAACTCTTGTTATTGTTTTAAATCACTTCGAACATTCTCAAACTACATCAGACAAAATATTAGACAAAATTTAGGGTAGGTAGTGCTCTTGCACTTTTCCCAAAGAAGAGAACTGGACAGAATTGAGGTACTTTGTGATGCCTGATAAAGGTGGTCTGTATACACGTCAGTGCATCCCAGTAGGGTTGCAAAGGAGCAAAAAGGAGGCTGAAGGCAGCTGCTTCAGAAGCGTACGCATGCATTTTTAAAAGAGACAAATTTGACTTCTGTTCTGCCAGAAAAATCATGAGCTGAAATTATTTTCGTCTCCTGTTCCTGTGCTGAACATTTCGGCTGTATTTTGAGTCTTTTCACTGTTTCCTCCTTGAACATGGCATTTTTTGTTCCCGCATGCTTTCTGTTCAAGTTCAACCAATCTGTACTCCAGGCCAAATCTGTATTAGCAACTTTCATGAGAATTCACATTTCAGGAGAAATGACCCAGTGCAGGGTGGAAGTGGTAAAAATGTTTTAATTCCCTGATTCTTATACAGTGCTATTCCTGGAGCTCTGGCTAATGGATGGTACGGAAACACCTCGTATTTGTCAATTACTATTCTTAGCTGACTTTTGGAACATGAGTATGGTTTTTAAAATAAACTTTCAGCTAGGCACATGTGCCTATTACAACAGGAGAGAGCAAGATAACCTTGCATGGAGTTGCTATGTCACCCTGCTCTTAGGCTGTAAATTCTTTTGATATGATCAGTTATTTCTCACAGTCATCATGAGGACTTATTTATTTCCTAATAAGAGTTCCTTATTTCCTAATAGGAGTTATTTATGTGTGATACTGTGTACTGAGAATAAATAATTGCATCTTTTCCAAATCTCTCAATTTACTTCTGGTGTGAGATTAACAATTTCAAGGCACATTCAAAGGTTATAGAACAGTTCTTGGCTTTACAAGAACAAAATGTCATGGAAATGCCACCTCTTAGCTCCCTCTCCATCAGCGATAGCAAATATTTGATCAGTGTGTACTTTCCATTCAGCTCAGCATCCTTGGGATGGTTTGGCACATCTGCTCTTTTGGAGAAGTCTTACATTTGTGATAACATGATCACAGAAGGGTCAAGGGGACCTTCCTTTAGTATTTCAGTGAGATCAGTTTGGATAACAAAACAAGGGGAAGACATGAGTAGACTTTAATGTAACATATAAAGACAAGTGGCCCCTATTATTTTACAGAAGTTAAAAAAGATATTTTTAAAGAAGTTTATTTTACAGTGCAAGGGGTAAAACACTGGAACAGGTTGCCCAGAGAGGTGGTGGATGCCCCATCTCTGGAAACATTCAAGGCCAGGCCTTGAAAGTGTCCCCAGTCATTGCAGAGAGGTTGACAAGATGACCTTCAAATGTCCCTTCCAATTCTATAGCTGTCTTGACTAACTCCCCCCTAAGGGGGGGCGTCATCCTTGTTTTCTGTGATTTCCTCTGGATTTGTATAAAAATAGAGAAATCCCAAGTCCTGATCCTCATTTTTTTTCCGTATTTTTAAAGCACTCTATCTTTGGAGCAGCCAGGCCATAGCTCTTTAGTAATGTTGTTGTCCCCGTGTTGGTGCTCTGGCATCTGACCAGCCAAGGGGTGCCAGACGGCAGCTGTAGGCTCTGCAGGACCTCAGCTGTGAGATATGGCACAGCAAGGACCACCGGACTTGAATTTGCCCATTTGCTCTTGAACACAGCTGTGTGCCAGAGCCACAAGGAAACCCCATTCTGCCTGTGAACTACCCTGAGCTCCCTTCCACCAGCTCCCAAGGACACAGGGCATGCGTCTAATGGCTCCCCACTAAAACCTGCACAGAAGAACAAGGAAAGAAAAAGTACTTAGTGGGAGGCCTTCTGTAGGAATTCTGCAGGCTCTTCTTGCTGGAAAGCCAAATGAAACCAAAGCATAAGCAAAAATTAAGCCAGTTGCTCTTCACCCCAAATATGGGCAAAAAGTAGGAGCAGCTATATTACATGCTATTGCCTTGAAGGAAGAGAAAAAGACTTGTTCTTTTAAATCTGTGCAGAGAAACTGAATTCCAGGGGAAAAGCACTGATAATAATCTGCTACAAACCCAAGATTAGAGTCCAGACAAAGTAGACTTGTTCTTACTCTCTAACAAGAAATTTATTAGCTCACACAGCCCATTCAAAAGAGCTTCTGACCAGGTAATTAGAGTCCAAAATTCCACTTTCAAGGTTTTGTCATATATTACTCCCTGTTTGTTTTTTATCGTGCAAGCTCAGACACTCCAGTGATAAACTGTTTGCTCTGTGGCCTTGCTATGGTACATGGAAAACTTTCCATGACTGTATTGCTGTGGAACAGAAATAGCTAGGCATGTCTCAAGCAGCTTTTGAAACCCAGTTTGGATCCTGATGAAAAGAAGGATTGTTCAGAGGCTCATCACTGTCCCATACAACTTATTTGTTTCTCTTTAAATGTGTTATGTGAAGGAGCATGAAATGCTGGGAAGAGATTTTATTTTATATTCTCTCAATAGCTTTTAGAGGTGCAGAAAGCTGTGCATTTCTTGAAAAACATTTCTTTCAGAATTTTTCTTTTTTTTTTTTTCAATGCAGTGCTGTATTGGACAGAGATATTTCCCCCTTTTTTCAGGAATTATATTAATATTTATCCATTAATTTTACTCTTACCTAGTGAGAAACGGAGTGTTTACCTGGTTTTCCTTCTGGAGTTTTCTACAGGCAAAATTTTCTGCTGGTCCCTAGTGAGACTGGGTGCTGGTATTTCAGATACAGACAGATGAGAGGAGAAATCACTATTTTCTGCCTCAGTCCCTACTGTTGTAAAGATCGAACTTCATTCTTCCCTTCTGTTCAAAATTTCTTGGGTGAGCCACCTCACTGCTTCATGCTTCTTTTCCCTCTTTGAAGGACTTCTTCAGTTTCCACCATCTCCCGCTTTTTGTGTCACTGGGGCATGACCTGTAGTGCTAAAAAAGTAACAAGTGGCTACAGCTAATGGATAACTGACTCTATCAGACTTACTTGAGATTGCATAAGGTTACTCCTTGTTCTCCAGGCAACTAAAATTGGCACTAAAACAGTTATTCTTGTGGGTTTTATCTTTAAGAAGTGATCCTTTGTATTTTATATGTGAGGGCAAGAACACTCATTGCTTAACTTTTCTTCCTCCAGATCATGTTGAAATTTCTTAGGCCTTTTTTTGTGGTTTAAAAAGGTTTAGTAATCGTTCTTATTGGGCTGGTTAATCCTAGCTGGGCCAGTAAGCCATACAGGAAATTCTGTTTATATCTGGAAGATTTTCCTAAATGGTTTTGTTTGTTTGTTTGTTTGTTAAAGTTTGTAACTTAATTTTCCCCCCTCTACAGATGCATCTCAGTGAGTTTCAAGAAAATATTAATTTTAGAAACGAACAGTAGTCACCAAAAGGGCTTGAGGAAAAAACTGAACCATTCTGTGGTTGGTGAGAAAATCTGGAAATTTGCACCTTCAAGGAGTGGTCATAAAAATCCTGCTGGATTTGGGTTTCCACATGAGCTAGATGCTAGCTCTGAAGTAAATCTGCTAACAGAAATATGGTCCCCATTAGCAGCCTCAGTAGGTACAAGACTATTTATACAACTGATGCTAGACAGTCGAAGCTTCCTTCCCTGCAGATGACTTCACACAGAAGCATTTGCAGAAATTGTTTGCATTGTTGTTCAAGATTATTGACAGATAAATTTGAAGGCTTGAGTCCTTAGGTCTGTCCAAATTACTCTAGCATTATTCTTCTACCACTCTTCTTGTCTGTAACCTCATAGAGGTGCAAGAACACTGAATTCCACTGGTCAAACAGGAAAAAGCTGAACATAAGATGTTTCTTTATAAGGGACCTCTTCCATGCATTTGTGTGGATGGCTGTGTCCTCTGCCTCGATGGACATCTTTTTCACACAGATCTTCTTCTCTTGTTCTGCCATGTACAAGTAATGTCTGTATCTATTCCCTTACCTAAGCCTGGATTTATTTGTCATCCAACTTGGACTGTTTACCTGTATTTCATACAGTTCTGAAGCTTGTAGGCACCTTGCAGCAAAGCAACCCTGCCTTCAGGGCTGGACAGGACTGTAGCTCAGCTTCTGCCACTGTGCTTTTCCATACACAGTGCTCTCACAACCAGTTTCCAGAGATACCCTATCAATAGCTCAGTACCAAGTCCTATTCACAATGAGCCATGGAAAGCGGAACCCTTAGCTAATACCCTTAGGGGGAAAAATACTTGAGCACTCCAGAGCTTTTGAATTGGAAACTTGAAGGTCTTGTTATGATGGATTCAAGGTTTCCAGCTGTGACACTGTGACCTGCTGTTTCATTTTAGTGATGTCACTTCATAGGATATAAGCAACTTAAAAAGTTTCCCAGGACATCATTATGCTGTTTAGTAAACAAATAAACTATGTCTTAGGATTGTGGCTCTGAACTCAGAACAGTTAAAATTACTTTAACTGTGCACATATCCTGATAAACTCAGGTTCTGTGAGCCCTTCAGTCAAATCTGAGAAAACATGAGGATGCTGGTCAGGTATCTTCCTCACTAGCTCCCGTAGGCCTTACCAGATGGTTAGAGAAGCCACATCTGGGTGTTCAAAGAAACTACTGAAGTTTAAAACAGATTTGGGGTCATCAAAGGGAAAAAAATAGGTTGGAAGATACAAGACCTCTGCAAGGATGAAGAGAAAATCTTGCCAGACAGATTCCAGCAGAACCTCTGAGTTCTGCTTTCGGCAAACACTTTCCTGCATAGCAATTGCAGCAACAAGTCTCCCTCTGAATCTGGTTCTGCCTGATGAAGATAAATAAAGTAGAGCAGGAGATGGAGAGGATTTGAGATTGAAATAAGCTTTATGTACAGCTCTTGCCCTTGTCCAGAGGTGATGCCACATGTTGCTTTTTGGAAGGCGAAGGGATTCCTAGGAAACCCAGGCTGGTATGTCTCTGCACAGGGTTCAGTCGATGGCATCAGTGCTCCCTCAGGAGCTGCTGGCTGTTGTTTTGCAGGTGTGTGGAATTAATGTAAACAGTACAGGTAGATGGCAATGATACCCAAAGTCATCTGTGTACCTGCAAGTCTTGCCGTTAGGACAGTATTTAGGCTTGTTTCGAGTTCATTTCTTCCACCTCTGCCCATGATCAGGAAGATGGCCAGAAAGAGTGCAGCTGGTATTAACATTTCATGCTCCTGCAGAGAAGCTATGCTGAAGGAGACAGGGAAGCGGAGCTGGAAAGAGATAATGGCGTAAGGATTGAGTGGGAAGAAAGAGCTGAAACAGGGTGGTTTTGGTTTGCTTTCTTAAGATCGAGTTGCATTTCTGGAACATGTTAAAGGCTGGTGGGGGAAGAGAAAGGCAAGCATGGAGAGGAGAACGCTGCATGGTGAGAGCCTATGCTTAACAACAATTGCCCCCCACTTATTTCACCATGTTCTATAAAATATTTTTCTTTTGCCCCCTACATGCAATCAAAAAGCAGTGATTTTTGAGAAATTTCAGATGAGTATGAAAGAAAATACTAGTGGGGGAAAGGATGCTATTTTAATAACTTATTAATAACAGGTTTTCTTGAAACAAATGAAACAAACGGGTCGAGTTTATTTTCAGACATGACTTCCTCTGAGGAGGGCAGAGTTTTAAGTGCAGTGCATCATGGAGAAATTGATTGTCTGGTTAGAAAATCCTGATCCATGTAGCCAAGACACCTGACAAACATCAGAGACTGTGTTGTACAGAGAGTGGAAAATCACCAGCATGTTCCAAAGCAAGACTAGGTTTGGGGTGGGGAGGGGTGAGGGATGTTAGTTAACCTTGGGTGAAATTGTAACTGAATGTGCTGGAGACTTTCTGCAACAGAAACTGATTATATCTTGTGCATAGATAAAAGTGGATGGTCAGACGTGTTACTCTTCTGCTGAAGTTTTTGCCTGTAGCTGTAATTTACTGCAAATCAGGGGAGTAGCTTTTTTTTCCCCCCCACTAAAACTGTTAGAATAAATATAGGGACATTTTTATTGTAGGACAAATTTTCAGGGCTAACCATGGAGTCATATGCTCTGGTGCTGTCATGATTAAAATTTTCACTGCTGTTAGAAAGCACATTGTACTCTGGCAACATTTTTCTCGTGACACTATTCCCTCTTTTAGGGATTACTGCTTTGGTTCTCTGTCACATTTATATACTGAAAACCAGCTGGAGCATCCTGCAGGGAAATGTTCTGTACAAGGGATTTTTTAAGGCCCGCTGTGACCACAGAAATATTTGTGTATTTCACTTCTTTACAGCCCATTGTGGAAAGAAAAAGTGATACCAGAGGAGACATCATAAATAATACGAACAAAAGTTTGGAGAGGTAATACACTTCATACTGCAGGATTTATCCCAACCCCTAGAAGACAGAGATTGGATTATGATTTAATGTATGTGGGATAAGAGGTGATGTTCTCTCACACTTGCCTACTGTCAGTTTTATTTTTTTTTTAATTTATTAATCCATAAAATGAAGTCCTAAAGGAGGAGGATTTTCTTTTCAAAGACTTTTAAGTGCCTTTTGATTCTCTGCTGTGTTCAGAGATCCAGAAAATGCTTTTGTTGATCCAGTTTAAAGTTTAGTTTTGTTCTTAAATCCAGTGAAATGATAGATATGACCCGGGTACAGGCCTGTCTAAATGTGAACAAAACTTGGCCCATAAACTGCAAAATCTGCTACATTTCTTTTCAGCTGGCTGTATTCTGAGGTAGCATGCATGCAGGACTGTAGATGTATCAGCAATTTTATCTGTCCTTTTCTGTGAAAGTGAATGTTTCTCAGTGAATGGCTTCACATTCTTGCTTACAAAGCTGCTTTGCTGGAGTTGCTGTGAAAGGGTAACTGAACTGAAAAAAACATAATTGCCCACACTTTTATTTACTGATTGTCAGCTGATAGAATGCAGTTCATTCAATCCCAGGCTAATCAAGTTCTGAAGAAACACTGCTATGAACAAGTTCTGACCCAAGTGTTTTCTCATTTCATTTAAGCTTTTATAAAATCCTGGTCAAAGGACATTCTAATGGAAATAAAGCATTAGACTTAATCCCTAGTGGTAGTTACCCAAACAAAACATTTAGTAGAAGCAGACATTTCAAACTGCTTTCACTGATGGGCCAAGATCAGAGAACTTTTCAGTATTTCAGTTTCTCTTCACCCTGGGAATGGCATTTTCTGATATTTAAAACAAACTGCACTATAATAAAAATACAACAACTAGAAACACTCTGAAGAGAGAAGGAAATGCTTTTTCCTCCCTAATACTATTTCAGGATAAATTCACCTATGTTTTCCTTCCTTGCTTTCACGTAGAGTGAAAGGGTTTCTTCTTCCAGTCATCATGTTTCGTAATTCCTAATGAGGCAGCAACCACTGTTATGCTGACAGAGGCACACAGGGTGGATGAGAGCCCCTTTTGGCTCTCCTGACCATTTTGTAAAACTCAGTCAGTAAATCTGATTAAAAGTAGCGCTGGAATTGTGAAGAGTCCAGTTACTGAAAACATTTTAACATCTCCTGACTACAGATCAAGTTTTCTGCTTGTAAGCACATTTTACTGTGGTGATTTGTCCAGACAAACAGATGAGTTTTTATTTCCATGCAACATTTTTGCATTTGTCAAAGGTTATTGGGCTTCTTTCTGTATTTGTGGGTTTGGAAGAGTCTGGCCTCTTCTCCTGGGCATTGGTAGTACTGCCAAGGTTTACACTTAGTCTCACTACTTATACCTCACTCTGGGTGAAGCAGGATTATAGCTGAAATGGGTGATGCTGATGTGTTTGTTCTGTCAGAAAATACCAGCTTACACTGGTAAAACCTCAAATTACATTTGGGCTCATTATATTGGCCATTGCCCCTTTGCTATACCTTTCTGATCTAACTGCAGATTGTAAAAAGCTTTCAGCTGGAGCAACCTTGGCTTAAAAGAAGAAGATCTGGAAGTCCGCAGCTGGTGCACACAGCTTGGTCTGGAAGGGTCCTAAGAAAGATTTTCTTTTTTTTCCACTTTTTCTTTTGTGGTATTTAGTGGTAATGAAAGTAAGAATACAAGATGCTGTGATAGTCTGTGATAGTCTAGGGTTTTATCTGCATATTTTTATGGTTTCTTGAATAGATTTTTTTAAAAAAAAATTCCTCTAAAAAACTGGGTTGGATTTTTTTGGTTCTGAAGCTCACAAAACACCCTGAAGAGATATTTCTTATTTAAACTTGTACATAGAATTTGCTTATACATAAAAGTAAGTCTTTTTATATTGCCAGAGTTCAAACCTAATGCTGTGTGCCCACCAGTCATTCTATTCCAAAAAATAACTGTGCTTTTCATTGGAACTGAATTTCTGGGTGACTGGCTTTTTTTCTGAGGCTGACCCTCGGAGTACAGCATGCCATCGTCTCGCAATGTATTATTCCGCAGAAAGCTTGGGATGGAGTTAAATGTTATGTTGGTCACTGAATTAACCAAGCTTTTCCCAACAATTATTTTCTTCCCCTGGTAATCACTAGTGACTTTAAAAAAACAAACTGTGTTTGGATTCAAAAGACCAGCTCTCAGAGGAGTTAATGTAATGGCTGTGTTGTAGAAGGCCAAGTGTTCTTTCCTAGTTTAGTCCTTGCTTAACTGCTTTCTTCAAAGCCAAGTGTGCTTGGATGTATTCTTTGGTATTTGAATGTTAGGAAATGGAAAATTAAATATAATAATGGAGGAAATTCCCATCTGGGAAATCTGTTGTGTATTCAAAGCACCTTTAGTTGCAAGCTTGCACTTTGTGGCCTTGACGCATATTGTACCTAAAGATCAAGCTTGGATTTAAGCTTTCCCAAGGTTTTTAGTGAGGGGGTGGGAGGCCTGGGAGAGGATTAATTCAGCTTTGCCCAATTCCATTGCTCTCAGTAGTTCTGGTGCCTGGTGCACGGCCAGATGTTCCCTTTTCAAAGGGAACACAGGGCTTGCCTTGGCTCTAGATTCAGGCCCAAGACCATGACTGTCCGTTTGACTCCTGTGCAGAAATTAACACAGCAGTGAGCAAAGGTGCAAAAGGGATGGTCCTCTGCCTTATCTTGTAGCTGATAATCAGAAATGCTTGGTGACTGGGGGGGAAAATGTACACTCTGTGGAAAAAGCAGTGGTAGAAGAGTTAGGTGAAACTTTCATGATAAGTGTAAGAAAGTTATTTGGCTCTCTTCTGGCACAGACAAAATAATCTTCGCTGTTCAAAGTGTAAGTCTTACAGAAATCTCAATGATGTTGTGAGCTGTCTAGGCAGAATTTATGAGCAGCCAAACAAACCCCAAAGATGGTGATGAAAGTGTGGGTCTGGGAGAGCAACAGCCAAGGAAAGCTTGCAGAAACATCACACAAATTCATTTGAAGCATGAAGCCAAGAGGGAGAAGGAGTGCTCAGGGCTCAGCTACTGGCTGGAAGGAGGTGGCATCATGAGCAAGGGAAGTGCTTCCTTGATGCTCAGTAGTGCTTATGCATTTTGTAAATAAATGCAAATGTCAGAAAGAGAGGAAGTTAGTAGTTGATATAAAGCTTGTGTAGTGACAGGGCAGCACAAAAGCCTTGTCCTTGGCTGATTAACAGGACAGGTAGTAGGATGCATTTGTAGTACACTCCTCTCACGAGCCAAGTGTCCAGGAAGACATCCTGCTTCCCTAGGTTCCTAGATTCTTAGTGTTACGGTCTGTGCCATGACCAAACCAACTTGCCGCAAAGCTATAGCGGAGCACAACTCACAGCCATGTGTCTGTGGGTCACAAGGAGCTGCGAGTCTGAGGTCACTCAAAAGCAATTTTTCCAGGTAATATTTTACTTACCCCTGTGATGCCATGCAATACAGAAGGAGACCATAATTCAAATTTAAGAAGACGCTAAAATCTTAGCTCTGGCTCTTCTCAAGTCTAAGATTATATTATTATATAATTTTTTCTGTCATTGATCTGCTGAAAGCCAAAAACTTGTACTTTTCCCTGAGACCACTGTAAGTGTGTGCATGTGTTTGAAGCTAATTAACTAACTAACACATTTTGCAGGAAATATGTCATTTCAATCTCATGTATACAAAACTTAAAAAGAAATTGTGCAATTGGTCTTGTTCTTACGTCTGTGGTGTGAGTCATGGCTGTAAGGTTTCTAGTGGCATTCAGCAGCCACAACAGGGCAATGCAGCTGGAAGGCCAATTTGCAATACCATGAGTGCTTTGCTCTTTCTTGGTCATTCACTTGTGTTGTGTTCACTTGTGTTGTGTTTGGCTGTTTCTTTTCAGAAAATGTCCCTAGAGTTTTGCTTTCACATTTGAGTAAATTGCTGTGACATTTGGTGTTACCGGTTCTCCTGCTCTTCAGGTGCTCCATCCCTCTGAGCATCTTTGCGGCCCTCATGTGGACTCAGTCCAACACATCTTTGCCATGCCTACAGCTCCAGAACTGGACTCAGTACTCCAGGTGGGGTCTCACTTATCTATATGCAAAAGGTATTCCCTGTTGGTTATTTTGCATGAAAAACTATGTGACTTCTTCCTTCTCAATTTACATGTAACCACAAGTATCTGTTGATGTAGGAATATTGAGAAAGTTAATTCCTTATTGCAGAGGAGAACTATATTTCTGCAATACCTAAATCTTGAGAAATAATCCACTCACTTTGTGTGCTAATCCTGCCACTGATTTAAGAAAGTGGCCCAGAATACAACACGTATTCCACAAGCCCTATGGCAGGGCAGAAGCAGCACAGCAGCCATCTCTGAAGCGAACCGTCTTGCTTGCACTTGCTGCTGGGTCTTTGAAACAAATAGAAGCATAGAAGAAAAAAAAAGAGACAAATATGATGGTTAATCAAATTTGTGGGTGTCTATGAGCAACCAGTGTGAAGCAGAAGTAAAAAGCATAATATACTTTTTGGGCATGCTAAGCAAGGAGGTTTTGTAGAGATACTCAAGCCATTGCAAGTGGCCATGATAAAGTTTTGTGTACAGCTGAGATTACCTAACTTTAACAAAGCCTAATTTGAATTTAGACAGGTACAAGCTAGGATTAGTAGGTTGGTTAGAAGAATGAGATGGATTAAACATTTCCCTGTTATTCCTTACAAAGAGATAAAAATATCTTGATCTCTATAGCCTGGTTAGCAGATGCTTATAAAGGACAACTATTTGTAAATGGATTGGAGGGTGATGCATCAGGGAGGGAAAAATTTTATATAAAAGGATAATGTTAGTCCCAGATTGAGTGTTTATTATCTAGTTAATTTAGGCTAGAAACTGGAAGGTTCATGAACACTCATAGAGCGAAGCTCCAAACAAGACCGGAAGGAGAGAGGAGTTTAAACTGTTGGGAGATTGAGCATGATAAACCCAGTGGAAGGGATTGTGTAACTAATTTGGAGAATTCCTGAAGATAAGAATCCATGTGTAACTGCTATGTTCAAAAGGAAACCAGATCACCGCTTGCGCTGTATTTATATTTCAGTAATCCTGTGCTAAGACTTCTGCCCCTTTCTTGTAGGGATCAGCAGAGATTTGTCCCCCTAAACTATGTAACAAACTTTGTTACACAGTTTTCCCGCTTATTGAAGGGATCTAGGAGAGCAGCAGTGCCTTCAGTCTCTCTTACGCTGCCTTCTGGCTAAGGCTGTTTTGTCTACAGCTGTTTTTCAGGTCCTTATTTGGTTATCAATATTGGGTAGGTATTGTGTGGAAAGTGGGCACCTGGGCATCCATTGTGTCATTTTCTGGGACTGCAGGAAGTCTTCCTGCAGGATCTGCACCCCAGTTCTCCATTCCTGCTAAAGAGAGACTTGCTGATTCCTTTTTCCATCAAAAGGTGTTGGTAATCGAGTAGTGTTCCCCCATCCTCTGTTTATACAGACAGTTTGTGTCTTTAAAGGCTATTTATTTTCTTGTCTTGAACATTTCACAAGCACACTGCTGTTTACTCAAGCAAAGGTCTGGAGTACAACTGAGTAGTTGTCATGCTGTACTGATTGAATCCAAGTTTATTTTGCCTCTGTTATTCCTCCTTTGTGGTGCATAAAAAAATATCATGGGAGAGAAGCACTCTCTGGATTCCTTGAATATTCCTTGTGCCGCCGTGTTACGGCAGAGCTCTGTATGCAAGAGACATGACAGCAGGAGGGATCCTCCTGCTTAGGTTGTACAGTCAAGGACAAGTGCTATTTACTTTTTTTCCCTGATGGCTTTGGCACAGGTAAAATAGCTATGAAATCTCAGAGGGTAGCAGTCATAACTTTATATATCAGTTTACCTTGCTCAATAGTGCATAGTTAATTCCCTTTTTTCTGTAGATTGCTGTTTAAAAGCACTCACTGTGTAGCCAGCTACTGTGTGTGCTTTAAGCTGAGGAATAAAAACATGCTGCCAGCTACAAGGTCTTGTTGCTGTACTTTTCCTTGTGACCTTTAACAAATTCAAACCATTGTTATTGTGCACAGAATCCAGCAAGGCTATAATCACCATTAAAGAGGGTGGTTGGTTTATGATTACTTTGGCTTTCACTATTTTAGGGCAGACAGGAAAAACATTTATAGCGGGGGGTTTTGGGGGGTTTTTTTGGGTTTTGGGGTTTTTTTTTTAGGACAGGAATAATCTTTTCTGTTTACATTAGTGGAGTAAGCACAGCCAGGTCCATGCAGTGACTGGGACTCCTGTGCCACAGCACATGACTGTTTGTGTCCTTATTTTTCTCATCTCCCCATCCAGCTGACCAGGGAACAGTGGATAAACAGGTTCCATCTCATTGAATGAGATGTCTAAATAGTTAGGAACCATTGCAGCAGAAAAAAATATTTTTCTTCAGAGCTGCAGAAATCTAGTTCACTCACATCTTGCATCCTGCATCCCAACTTTCTGCCAGTAAAAATAAATAAATAAAATAAATTTTTAAAACCTCTCCAGATTTAACAGTTGAATCTTTTCTAAGCCCTCCACCAGTAGGTTTTTTCCCCTTTTACTGGTCCATACCTTTCTTCTCCCTGCATGCACACTGTCATCTTCCTCCAAACTTCTGCATGGGCCAAAGGGCTTGTGTGTGATGCCCAGTTCTGAGCAGTGTGTCCTCCAAGGCCCGACTCAGCAAGGAGCTGTTGATTCTCTGTCACAGCATTTCTCTTCACAGGGAAATTTGCTGGTGGCTTCTATCATCATGCAAATCTCCTACAGCACTGTAAGAATTTGGAACCTCAATCCATCTGTCAGACGTGGCTAAAACTGCCCGTTGTGTTTGGAAACCATTAAAAAATGCAAAGCTGGACAGATGTACAGCACAATTGTATCAAGCCCATTTAATTAGCAAAGTAGCCTAAGAAGATTGGATTTCCAATTGTAATGTATACAGACAGATATGTATCCCTACCCAGATCATAGAGCATTAGCTCTGAAGATGTGCTGTTACATGCATTCTGCAAATGGATAATTGGAGGAGGAGAGAGAGGAAGGAGAGGGATGTTTGTATCATTTCATGGCAGGTAACCATGTCATTCATACCACACCTGGGTGTTTCTGACTTTGTTTCTCACACAAGTGCTAATGAAATATTTTGTGGTTAAAAAAAAAAAGAAAAAAAAAAGAGCTTGGAAACCCAGCATCCAAAGGGTTTCAAAACTTTATTGTATGTGCCAAATATTTCCAGCTGTTATTGCCTTCCACTTATTTCCCACAGCATCTTGGCCTGGGTGTGCTAGTGATCTTTCTTCGTTGATGGCATGAGATGTTAGCTGAGCCAATGTTTATGCTGCTCAGAAAGATATTCCTCAAGCCTTACTTCATTAATGATTTTAAAGCTTGTTAACCTGTTTATCTTCAAAGGATGGAAGCTTTTAATGCTAAATAAAGTGGACAGCATTTATATAGATTTTGATAATGAGTACAATTGGATATCAGACTACAATCTGTGTTATAAACTAGGAGGCATCACACATTCTTCAGTTGCTCTTCCCTGAGAGGAGGGAGATTAGACTGCAAACATGGGTGTCTGAAGCAGCATTACATCTGCTCACTCCAACCCATTGAGAGTTTCTAATGTACAGCTCCTTCAAAAGAAAACAGTAGCTAAGATATTCAATAGTGGAGAATTTGGGGATGGCTTGCTATAGCTTCTGTGATCATTCATGGATTGCCTTGTGGCATAGCATAATTTTGTGAGTGGTTTAATTTAATTAAATCTCGATCAACAAGGGATATCTTGGATATTGTGGAATCAGCTGCTTTCTATCATGAGACTCTAGAAAGTCCTATAGGCAAAGCAGTTGCAAAATCTGTTTAAATTTTCTTACATATCAGCCTACTGCACTTTCTGAAAGACTTGATGTCAAGCTACTTAACTTACTCAAAACCACTGCCTGGTTGATCGACTGCTCTTTGTTGTTTTGGCTTTGAGACATCCATTAGAATGGAAGGAAGTTTTTGCTTTTATTTTCCACCATTCACATTGCTGCTGCTTGCATTTTATATTTCTTTCTGTTTTGGTGATGAAAATATCGTGGTTGTTAATTGTTGTAAACATTTACCTAGCACTTTGCAGTCACTAAAGAATTAATCTCTCTAATGCTGGGTAAGTGTTATGCGTATTTTAGAGCTCAAGAGTGTTGATGAGACATACCTAAGGCCTTAAAGTGTGTCAGTAGTGTAGATGGGGATTTAATTTGAGAACATTACTGTGACTCACTGTAGTTAATGTGCAAGCAGTGTCAGTCTGTGGGTTTGTGTATGAGCCAGGATTTGCAGTATTACAGAGATTACATCTTTCTTATTGTTCTAAAGCAGCTCTTTCAGGTTGTGTTCATTTTCCTTGAGAAGTGGATATTTTTGAAAGCTTGCTTCACTGAAATGGTAAGTTTAATTGAAAGGAAGTTTGATTCGCGGCTAGAGTAAACCATTAACTGTTTCAATATCATCCCTAGAAGTTAGACTCCAAAAGGTGAAAATCCCCTCTCCTTCTGCCACTGATGGGACACACACAGACAACCTGTTCTCTTTTCCACTTCCCTGTCTGTAGGGACCTCAAGAACCAACTTGTGTTGCTGAGCCTCAGAGGGGCTCCCCAGTCTCGCACAGCAGAGCTACCAGAGCTATGGGTAGCACAGCCAGGAGGAATCCCACATCCCATCCTGTGTGTGATAAGGCAGCCTGAGAGTGAATGGACCAGGGCTGAGCAGCACAGGCAGATTCTGCCCTGAAGGCCTCTTTGCACTCTAACTCACAATAGTATCACCCTGCTTTTTCTGGGAAAATGAGAAAAACACCCTTGTTTTATTCCATGAATGACAGAATCTCCATACAGAAAAGTTGGCATTTGCTTTGCTACCAGCAGCTCAGAGCATAAGGCACCACTGAAAGCGCTGGTGTAGCAAAAGGAGCAGCTCAAGGGGTATAAGGTTCTTGTATTTCATGTTTGCATTCAACAGCTGTGTTTCTGTTATTTAAGCTTCCTGACCTGGGAATACTAGTTCTTCTACACTCACAGCCTGGACTGTACCACTTAAGTGTGCATGACTACGGCTGTGGTTTGGTTTGGGGTTTTTCCCTCCACAGATACACTTTATATTGCTTCACTCTTTCAGAATTTAAGGTAGACCTAAAAATTTGCTGAAAGAGACACACAGGGTGGGGAGGGGGAAATAATTTGCCAATCACATATTATTTGCTCCTCCCTTTTTCCCTCACCACCATGTCCAGATGTTGCAAAATGAAACTTAGAGCTCAAAAATGTAGAGGTCAGGTTTTGTAGCTGAACACCTCGTTTAAAGGCCATTTATTCGAGTGAAGTAACGATGCCTACTAGTGGTCAGATCCCTTATAGAGAAGAGACTTGGTATTTTAGCAAAGAAAAAATTAGCAAAAATATATGTAAATCACAACAGCTTTTGTGCCAGTCTCACTAGTCAGCTACAGAAAAGACTGTAGGTATTGATTTTGTTTAATAGCACATTTCAATTAGTAACATTACAAGTGTATCATTAAGTTAATGACATGCTGTCCTTGGACCCTGCATTAATACACTGTTATGCTTTTCTTTTTTTCAAAATTAATTTATCCCACTCATAATCTGATCACCTGTGTTAATGGTACCAAAACCAAAGAAAGGAATATGCATTATCTCCATCTTGTTTCACAGTAGTGTATGGGTTCTTCTTTGCTAAAACATAAATGCGCATTTGGGCTTGAATAACCCACTCTGGCTTCTGTTTGAAAGTCCATGGTTATTCTAATAGCAAAGGATAATCTTCCAACATAATTAAGGGCTTCTTTCTTTCTCTTTTTTGGTGTCAGGTTTAAATGTATATCAACATATCAAAGTTTATGAAGTGCTCTGGTGCTCTGCCACAAGTTCCTCTTTCTTTTTGTTCTGTCTTAAGGACCCCTTTTGCATCAAGATAGCTAGATTTTGGGATACAGATGTAAATATTACTGGCTGTAATCTGAATGCCAATATCTAAACTTAATTATAATCTTTATTTATTAAAGACATAAAACTGTAAAGCAGCTATTTGGAATTTTCATTTATTTTAGGTTTTTGGGTGTGGCTGTTTGCCTGTGTTTTTAACCCTTTCAAAACTGTGTCCTTCCTATAGTGTTCAGCTAGCCCTCAATTGTTTTAGAAAACTAATGTGCTGATTAACAAGGTGATTTCATTAGATGATGCAGGGAAAGGCACCAGTTGGGAAGATGGCTCTCTGGGATCTATACACTGGTTAAAATTACAGTATCTTTTTACTCTGCCTCAGCTAGATATTTTCAGAGTCAGCAGTATGCAGGTGCTGTGTCTTCAGAATCTACATCCTGCACATCTCTTGATGTGTCTGATGTTGAGGTGCACTATTCTTTCAATATGCAGTATTCTTTTAGACATTCCCTGGAGTTTCTCCTAGAAACTGGCCTGACTACCTACGTACCTGACTTTTGAAAAGCTAGATTTGCATGTGTTATCAGGTATTTAAAATTATTAATTTTGCATTCATAACAATTTTGAGCATACCTATGCCATTCATGATGTTTTATGGTTTCTTCAGATAATAGTTATCTTACAGGTTCTGTGAAGTCAGCTAGTTCGTGTATTCTTCTCAATCCTTTAAACACAACACCTCTCCTTTATTTTATCCAAAGGTAAGCCAGGTTGATTTCTCTGATGCTTAGTGAACTTTGGATCAATTCCTTGATCTCATCTGTTTTGCTGCAATGCTGAGATTAGGAGCTCTGATTCGCTTTGAGCTGCAGAAAAACGTGGATCATGCATAAAGGAAACATTTGGGGAGCTAGTTTTGGTTTGTGCTAGAGCTCCAAATCCTTCTTCCCTTTCTGGCAGGCTTCTCTACACACTGTCCTCTTTCACCATGGAATAACCCAGACAGAAAGCTCTCTTCTTCATCCTGCAGCATCAGGAGTTGAAGTCTGCTGCCTTTTCTGTGACGCTGTCCAGTGCCTGCTTATGGCACTGCTGAGTGTCAGATTTGTATGAGCATCCTTTTCCAATGTGGTGCTTCACCTCTGCTTTCACCTCCCTAACAGGTAAGTACTGACCTTTGATCTTCAGAGCACCATATACTCCAACGCAATCCTGAAGTTTTGGAGGAGTGTGGGGCTGAATCCTGTTCTCTGGCTCCTCTGTATGCCTACAGGGTTTTTGAGTTTCTCAGTCACTGTTCTGACTCCAGACCCCGGGTCTTGGTTTTTCTCCTCCTACCTTGCTTGTTCAGTGCTGGAAAACCCAGAGGGCACACTTACATTAGCCACAGTTTGTTCATTTATTTTTTAATCTTGACTACTTCAGAGACCTTTTACTAACAGCCTTCACAGAAACAGCTTTCTAGCATTACTGCTGAATTTGGAAGTCCTCCATGTTGCAAGTTGCTCAGCTATCTCAGACCTGGTTTTTTGCCTTTTCTCCACTTGACTCCAAGCTCCATGGTTTGCATATTGCTTTTATTCTCCACTTCAATTTTATTTAATTTTAGCTCAGAAACATCAAACACTGGCCGCATTTCTGGATATATGTATTTCCTGCTTTCTTGCCCTTTGTAGCCTGAAGGCAGCCTAAGTTCATAATTGAACTACAGGCAAGATGGGAAAAGAGAACTGTTTGTTCCATGAACTCAGCAGCATTAACCATTAACTATGCCTCTGTTTATTTTTAATGAAGGAAGAAGTGGAAAAAGTAATAGCATCTGCCTCTCACCTGTATTGATACATGGCTTTTATGGAGGTGGGAAGCTAGAAAAGAGAGAGAGAAAGATGCCAGCATTGCTTTATGTGGTCTTTCCCACTACTACTCCTGGAGAAAGAATTCCAAAATTTATTTCCCTCACTCCAGTTCTTGTCTTTTTCTTTCTTCCTTTTCCCACTACCTTGAATTACCAGCAAGTTTTAAAAGAAGAGGAGGGAATAGAAAGACGAAGAGGTGCTCAATCCACCATTCTGCTCCCCACTGCAGCCTTTCCTCTTCCCTTCCTGGCAGAAGAATGCTGCTTTCTTGCTTTTGGGGTTTTTCAGTTGCTAGGAATTCAAAATATTTGTGGCTTTTTAAAAAATAATTTTGGAAATTGCGTCAGTGCTGAGGCCCTGGGGCTGGAAATGCCAAGTGTTACCTAAGTGGAATACTTGGCAGCCCAACGTGGCACTGTGTGATAGGAGATGAACCTGGGGCAAGAGGAGCCAAGCACCAAGGGTAGAAGGCCCCCAGCTGTTTCCGAGTCACAGTCGGGCAGAAGGGCAGTGCCCTGATTGCAGAGCTGGTGGCTGAGTTGAACGTTTGTCCTTCATGAGAAGCAGCCCACACACAGATCTTGGTGGGAGGGCAACCAGAGACTGAATGGAGAGGTGAGCAGATGAGGATCAGAAACTTTTGACAGGCAGGAAGCAACGGATTTCCTGAAGAAGGACCAAAGTTGAAGGAGACCCAACCAGCCTTAACCTATGTCATGCTTCCTCCTTTCAAATCTGCTGCTTGCCACAGGAGTCTGGGCAAATGTAATCACTTTGTTTTCCCCACCCTGTACAAAACTGTCCCACCTGGCAGGTTCAGAAATGAATGATGAGCAAAGTCAGGAAACAAGAAGACTTGTCACAGGAGTCTGTGGAAAAAGAGCTCCTCGCTGTGAAGTTAGTGGAAAAAACCAGAGGAGACGCCCCTCCGTCACACTGGCATAACAAGCAACTCTGTGGAGTAACACACAAACCAAGGGAATCCTACCATCTCTAGGGAAGGCTTAAGATGTTAAAATTCCTGTTTTCCTTGGCATGTGAGGAAATATTGTTTGTTGTTTTAAAACGAGTATTTCAGTAGTTCCAGCAGAAGAATTTACGACTCTCATGTACACTAACGAGGAGGGTAGTGTCTGTGCAAGTGACATCTATTGAGAAAGAATCTGGAGTGTTCAAATATGTCCCATTTGCTGTAAAAATGTAAGCTTGAGAGTGTAGTGCTCTTTATAATATATTGTAAATATATTTATGTATTTAAATATATAAAATATATTAATATATATGTAAATATATAATATATAGTTTATAATATATTTGGCTGTTTTGTTTCTTATTCAGAATTTGGAAGCCTGTTGTCAGTAGAAATGACCCTTCTTCATTGAAGACGCCCTTTGTTCCCTTAAGAAAAGAATTTTACATTGTCAAGAAATTCTACTCAAGCAGAAGGGAAACTGGTTTTTTTTTAACTTTTTTTCTTGTGCCAGGTGTCCTTGCCAACAACTACACTGCAGTTTCTGCAATGGTCCGGCTGCTTTGCTCCTCGGCACTGCCAGACATTCTGAGAAACTTTGGGTAGATCTGCCCAAAGGATTAGTCACTTCTAGTGCGAAAAAATGTTCGAGAACACTCTCATAAATATTGCTCAGTACCATTTTGCAACAATATACATAAAAGAATTCTCTTGTTGCCATTATAATGTCCTACAACAAGCACTAGGCTGCTGCAGTGCAGTTGTTCATACTTACCTCTGGGGAAATTTTTACGGCCTGTGTTGCAAACTTCTCAAAATCCAAACCAGAATTTTCCATTTTTGGTTTAGTTTGGTCCCCAATGGCTTGCCTCATTCTGTTTCCAAGGGTTTGGGGGTCCAGGGCCCCATTTCCTTCTGTTCAGAGATGGAACTCAAATGTGATGCACATAGGACAGCTTGGTCTGTGTTTTTCCAGACGCCTTGGAGAACAGAAGTGTAAGGCAGACTTGAGAGAGATGGGAGACATACTGCTCTGACCCCTTCTACCTTTCCAGGGATTTGCTGAGGGGAATGCTGACCTGGCTAAAGTTTTCTGCCCTACTTCTTCCTCTAGGCAAATTCCCTTCTCCACTCTTCTCCTATGATGAATTAGGGACAGAGATCTCGACTGCAGAGACTTTTATGGATAAATGTGGCTATCCTACATACTATGCCTCATCTTGCTATTATCTTTTGTCAACAATTTTTTTCTTGTTGACATCTGGTAAGTGCAGACTGAACTTTTGAAATCCTGGATAAAGAAGGAGCTCTGATTCTTTCCTTTTATCCTGCAAGGACAGCCTAGAATAGAGAAGACTTAGCTGACCACCCAGCTACAGGGAACGAATATGGCAGATGGGAATATCACCGAAGCTGAGCAGGCAGAACTAAAAAGGCACAGCAGATTTGGTGATCTGAGGCAAGGTGGGAAAGGTTTGCAGGTAGGCGAATGCTCGAAGTAGGGGTCCTGAGAGCCCCAGAAAAACACTCCATGACATCACATGTCCTAACCCCCTGAGAAACACCTATCTGGATCTTTTGGGATAGTGGGTACAAGTGAAAACCTGCATCACTAAGGTAATAAACATTGCTAGTGAGAAATGTGGATTGGGAAAAATCTTCACTTCTTTTTATATTTCTATTTTTAAGTTTTTTTCAAAATAACACATGGAAAAACTGAAGCTTTTGTTGCCAAATTCTGTCCTGATATGCACAAACATGACTTTCATCGACCATTTGAGGGATGGCTATGGACTTCACTGCGTATGAAAGAAAATTGCATAGGCTTGGAGTAGGAATGATAAGTAACTATAAGGGATTTCAAGAAATTTGTTACCAAATCAGAAGTACCTGATGAGCAAAAAATGATGTGTTATCTCAAGGTTGGGGTGTGGAATAAATAAAGACACAGTAAAAATATAAATCAGTAGGATCAACACATCATCACACAGACAAAGAAATAGAAAAATGCTGGAAAAAAGTCAACAAAACCAGAGACATCAGAAAGGCAACAAAAGGTATGAGAAAAAAAGGGTTGAAGACTGTGAAGTCAAAGTAGGGCATTTTTAATTATGTCAGGGACAAAAGGTCTGTCAGAGACTGCTTAAGCCAAGGGGAAGTTGTTCATGGATCCCCTAGATAGTGCTGGGAAACAGAGCAGTTTCTTCACCTCAGCATGCACCAGGAAGAAAGGGGAGAGACCTGCCAGAACCAAAAAGTCTGTTTTGTAGCCCAAAAATCGGAAAATTCCGGAACACTGTGTCTGCCCAGAGCAGCTGACAGAAAAGTATAATGGCTCACCAGGGCGGCCCCAGGGCAGCTGGAATCTTCCTTTACTCCCCCAAAAAGGCAAAGATGGGAAGCAACAACAGGAGAACTGGCAAGAGGCAACTGCAATATCCGTATTGTTCCAGCACAGTATGGGTCAGGGCAGCTCCTCCTTCCGTGTTTCCATGCATCATGCATGGTGTGTATAAGTTCTGGGGTTTCGGTTTTGGTTTTTTTAAAGAGAGTGTGTGTGTGTGTGTGTGTCTGTGTGTGTGTGTGTCTGTGTGTACGTGTGTAAAACCTTTGGATTTAATTTTAGTCCTGCTTCTGCTTGCTCTCCTTATGGTCTCTCCTTTGTTTAGGATGTTTACCTGCTCTTACTAAGGCAGCACAGCATGCTCAGAAGTGCTGAACTTTATGCTCAGCCCCAGCATTCCCCATTTGTTCAGGCTCTGTGTTTACTCAAAAGCTCTGGGGCTCAAATAAACAAGGTGATATTATATTTATAAATAAAACTGTGCATGACTAACTCATGCATCTGATGGCAGAAAATAAGGTGACATTTGAGGTTGCAAAGCTCATAGGCACAAAATGAAAAAGGTTAATGAAATTGCACGGGGCAAGAGAGTTTATTACCACTGCCTCTCCTGGACCATCATCCGTGAAGAACACGATAACAGAATACTCTATGTAACCATGGGATAGGTATGGTTCAGGCGTGCAAAAAGGAAATCTGCATTTTCTCTGCTTGTGCACAAGCCCTGGTTTGGGGAAAGCACTGCTAGGCACCACACAGAGGCAGTCATTAGGTGTGCTGGGGATGCTGCAATCACCAGACCCTTCTTGATGGTGGAGGTAAAGCAAAGGCATTAAAGCTCCCATTAGCATGACATCTATAGAATGAGCTTCTGCTCACTGGATACTCTCTCTGACCCTGAAGTCAGCTAAATCTGTAAGATACTTAATTGCATGACTTACTGAGAATGTCCACTTTATTTCATAACTGAGCTGGTCTAACTTTAGTTTCTGATTATTAACTCTTCATTGAGCAAGGCCAATCTCAGAAGAAAGGGACTTCTATGCTTTCTGAACATCTTTTCCCTGGAAATTAGATCAAGATTCTTCAAGTCTTGCAATCTAAATTGCTGCTCTTTGACACTTGTTTGGCAATTGAGAAGGGCAGGATTCAAAACAGCATCTTAGAGGTGAAAGGCTACATATCCTGTTAGTGGGAAAAATCATCTGCAAAAGCAATGGTATTTGTCAAGAGCCTAGAGAAGATCTGACATCAGGAAAAGCCTTTGTGAAGTCCACCACAGTAACAGAAATGTATTCACCTTGATTTAAATCATTCTTTTTACTGTGAAATCTAAAAACGGAGCAAGACAGGGTTATAACTTAAATGCAGGAACTGTGACAAATAACAATTTATGTGAGGAAATGGAAGTGCCCCAGGGATTGGGTTCCAGGGCAAACTTGTCTTGTGAAAAGGATATGAAGTTAAGTAATGGTCAGATAAACCAGGGCTTTTGTTTTATTTTTTGTTTTGTTTTCAATATTGCTTTAAAAAAAAAGATAGTGACAAAAAAGAGAGCAGAAGTAAACGTCTGACATTCAAGAAAGGCTTGCTTGTGGTTGATACACGAAAGAAATTGCTGAACAGTTTATCCCTGTGAAATTATTTCCTCTAGGATGTTGTTAAGATGATGAAAATATGTGAATTATTGATTACTTTGTCTCTGAATCAAACCTGCAGGAATGCAGGAATGAAAAGCTAATATAAGTGATCCTGTTTGATGGGGGACATTTTCTGAATTTTTGCTCTTGAACCACTTCACTTTTAATAGTTACTGGGTTTGTTCTGTTTGTTTGTTTGTTTTTCTTTCCTTGCTCTGCTTTTCTCCTGCAGAACAATAAGAACTCAAGTAAATTGCACTCTGGTGAGGATTTCTCCAAAGAAATCTGAACTGTTGTAGTTTAAACACTGAGGAGCTGGAGAAGACAAACAAACTGCATCTTTTCCAGTGATACTTGGTTGGTACCAAATGACTCCACAGTCATTCTCCAACTCTTTTTATTAGGCTCCAGCAGCTGGGAAGTTGTACGTACACGAGAGGTCAGGCAGTACGCTGAGCTTGCTGGTTTTACTCTGAAATCATGGCCATCCTGCTCCATTGAACAAAAATGGTCAGGAGTTCCTGGAGCAATTTTCCAAATAAAATATGCTTTTTTTGCAAGCCAAATATATTGCAAGAATGTTTCAGAAGAAAATGTTTCCTGTACTGTGGGAATTTTGATTAACATGTTGAGAGAGACCTGCAAACAAGCAGATGCTATGATGTAGGAAAAGCTTGTATCACTGGGTCCCATGAGGTCATCCAGTAGAACTAAGGAAGAGGTCCCTAATCCTAACACAAACCCTCACCCTAACCTTAACCAAACCCTAAATCTAACCCTAACCAAACCCGAATCCTAACCCTAACCCTAAATTTAACCCAACCCTACACCTAACCCTAAACCTAACCTTAACCCTAACCCTAGAAAGAGAGAAAAATTGTTCTGGTAAAGTTGCCCATTGAAATCAAGAATTGTCTTGAATCAAGCAGAGCTATGATTTGAACGAAAGATTTTTCTTTGTTTATTTTCTTTTCTTTCCCGTGTAAATCCTCTAATTATTTTAAGGCATTTCTTTTGCTCTTTTTTTTTTTCCCCAAAAATAATCTCATCTTCCATTTAAAAAATACTGTGTTTGTCCCTATGTAGAAAGGGAAAACTTCTACAAGATCAGAAGTTTCATATTTTTTAACTAAGCTGTAGTGCTAGTCATGTTACAGATGTGGACCAGAAAGAGATCCATGTTTGGGTCTTCAAGTTTCTACCTGAATCTTCATCCCAACAGATAGCTCGGTTAATTTATTAAATGTAGGTATTTTTAAATGAAGGAATAATGTCATCAGCATGACATGAACTGCCTTTAAATTGCTCCCCTCTTCGACCTCTAACACTTTCCCTAGGGATGCCTTTACTATATGTAGCACATCCTGAAGAAATGAGCTGAACATGGAAACCTCAATGCATTTCACAACGTGTGGTGGGGACAGCAACGCACTGGGACATTCCCTTGCAGGTTTTGGGAGTGCTTTCAAGGAAAAAATCCCCAAGAACTCCCTACTACCCATTTTGTGGTTTCGACAAAGCAACTTGCCTTCCTTACATTTTCCTAAAGTTTGAGAAGGATTTACTCTTTAGCAAGCTCGTAGTTTCGGATCTGTGCAACAGAAGGTCCTCAGGGTTTTCCCGCACCTGCCCAGCACTAGCAGCAGCCTGACTCCGGCTCTGCCCTGCAGATTCCCGGGAAAAGGATGGAGGAACCCTGCAAACCCCTCCGCTCCCAACAACGCCTTTTTGCTACCACCTAGTGGGCATGAAGAGTCCGAGAACACAGACTCGTACAGAGGCGGATGTCAGGAAGAGCGAAAGAACGTGGAGAACTGCGTACAGAAATTTCCCCTGATTTCGATTTGCTGTTCCAGGGCCCTGACCCTGCATTAACAGACACACTTATAATGAAGCACCTAAGCACTGTCAGGTGGAAGTGGCCTTGGAAGCCTTCTGGCCGTGCTAAATGCTGAGGAAGGGATGGGAGAACCAAGGCTGTGGATTTAATTTTTCTTCAATCAGGGAAGACTGGAGAACAAGAAAACATAGGAACAACAGGAAAAGGAACTTCACTCGCTTGTGAAGTGAGGCTGAGATGGTAATATGGCAACTAAAACCAGACCCAAATTGTGATAGGTCTGGAGATAGGGCACAGGTTCATTTGGCTATCAAGCCTACAGGTAGTGATGCACAGTAAATATAACTGTAGTGCAGAAGCCATTCTGTTCAATCTCTCAGGAATTTTTCCCAGAAGTAAACAGAGACACTGAACTCAGCCAACCATATGAGACTTAGCATTAGGCCTGTACACTCCATGAGGAATACTTGCTAATGTATGTGTGTGCAGCACTAGTGATTTTTAGGCAAAAGCTGATGCCTACTGAGAACCCGGTGAGTTCTGTCCTGTTGATTCCCCATTGGTTTTGTTGTTTTACTGCATGCTAACAAATCTGGGAAATGACATGGAGAAAAAGCAGTGCTGGGATAATTATGTGTTTGTTCTCCCAGTAAAAATCCTAGTATTTCATGTACATTATCCATATTCACATTGCATTTCTCTCCTGAAAATCACTTTTGTCCAAGAACATGAATGAGTACTAACACCCAATGTTTTAAAAACATGGCCGGCAGAACAGCTTCTTTTAATGAATACAGAATCTTTCCTAGCACTTCAATTTAAAATGTTGGTATTAAAGAAAGAGGACAGAATACTTACTAAATTTCCTCTGAAAAGAAAAAGCAGTAGTTGGAAAACCTGAGACTGAACTCTGAAATCCATTTAATGAAACAGACCTTAAATATAAAGGAAGACTTAATCTATTTTTGGCTTAATACCTCACATGAAGTTTAGAAGTAAAGGATTTTCTTGGTCTTGGTCCAGAGCTCCATTTTCAGTATCCCACAGCCTGGAGACACACATGGTTTTGTGTAAATCACAGTATTATAAATCCAATATATTTCACTCTCTTCATGCTTGTGAAGGAATTAAAAGGAACTATCAGATCAAGTCTACAGCAAATAAGTTGACTTCCATAAATAACATAAATAATGTTCCTGTGATTTTATATTTATTTTAGAAGTTATTTAACTCAGAACCAAAACCAAAACCGTATTTCCATCACAGAAGGGAAGCAGGAATTAGAGAGAGAGGGAGTATATATTCATTTAACGTAATTAAAATTGTACCTCAGTCTCTAATCATGGAAATAAATCCCTTCAGGCCCATGCAGTCAGTCCACAGCTACGTCCTTGGGAGCTCAGTGTCAAAATCGCCTGGGTCTGCAGCAGGGAAAAGGGAGATGTAATCCCAATTGTGCAGCTCCCCAGCGTCAGATGTATGAATTAAAGAAGTGAAGATTAAACCTCTTTTGCTCTTTGGCTCATCAGTCAGAGAGTGGGTTTTAGAAAATATATGTTGAAATTCAGTGTGCATGTGATAAAAAACATGTTTATTGAAAGAAAAGGTGTATTTTGAAAGGTGAATCTTATCTCACATAAGCAGAAATCATAGATTTAAAATTTCTATTCCTTTTATATCCCAAAAGGCAAACAAGTCTGAATTGCAGAATATAACAGTCATTTGCAAAGCAACAAAATAGAAATAAATCACAAGGCAGTCACAGTCTTCCTAACATGACATAAAAATGATGAACCAAAGATTCTGTCAGCTTTTTCCCAGGCAAGATAAAACCAGTGAGATTAACAGAGAAATCTTAAAGGTAACCATCTAAAATGACAGCAGAGGGTGCTGTCATTTCTCCTTCGGCTCATAGTGTCATGAGTGAATCTGCAGCTCTCTTGCCCCCTGAGTTGATACTCTAAGAAATCTTAAAAAAAACCCAAAAAACACCAGATCTTGAAATTCAGTGGAATTTTTCCATAGGGGAGTTAGAGACCCCGAATGGAGGAAGAAAATATACACTGATACAGATTTAAGGCCAGAATTCAACTTCAAAATGTGAAGGCTCTGCCACAAGTACTTCGATTGTAAAAAACAAAAATGCAGATATTTTTTGCTCCTGTCTGTTTATATCTTCTTTAGAAACATAAATGTTAGACCTTTTAATCTGTAAATATTTCTCCCTTATGAATTCATGCCTTATCTGCTACATATTGTCGTCATTACTGGACTGCTCAAACAGAACTGATAGGATAATATTGTCAAATGTTTGCAATGTCCTGCCTATGAAAGACACTTAGTCATCCTTTGGAAGAGCTGACAAAAGAATGTACTGCATCCTTTCCTGCCCTCCAAGATAAATAAATGATCTAGAAATGATCCTCAGTCTTTTCTGCCATCTGAACTCTCTACTTAGCCAGTACATACAAAACATGGTTTTCTTGGGCTTGTTCTTTTTTCCCCCTCCTTTCATAGCTTGGTTGCTCAGATCATGGCCTATGAGGCCACAATCAAGAGAAATACTGAAACTCAGGTCAAGTTTGACTGCAGAGAGAAGCCAGGCAGGAGGTTACACACTGAACTTGCCACAGTGCTGAGTGTCCCTCAGGGTCAGCACAAAAATGCTAAAACACAGTTTATGGTTTCTAAACCTACCAGAGGCAGGACAAACACTCCACATTCTCTTACTGTGCTGGGTCAGACCCAATTCTGAGCTTTACTTGCCATAAATTCAGAAACTCAGCCCCATTCCAGGTTGTCTTTACAATCTAATATATAAGAAGCTACTCTTGCTTAGGTATTAATTCCTCATGCAATTTATATTATTTTAGAAGGCATAAGATACAAGACTGATGAGGCATGCTTACAATATGATGAATAGAATAAATTGGCTAGGCTTGTCATGATTAAAAAAAAAGTTGCAAAGTTTTTGTTGTTGTGTCAGTTTATTTTTAAGGGAAGTAACGCGAAGATCTTCTGTACAAGGCCCACAGGTCTCATGAAGCAGAGAGCAAGGTATGAGCTCAGTTCGATCCATCAGGAGATGTAATCCCAGCCCCAGTGTAGTCCTGGCAAAGTCCTCACTGACTTCAGTGGGGTCAGGTTGTAACAGCACAGGGTCACATCATTTCAGGAAAACTGAGGATCTGGTTTGGTGTCTCTGTTTCTTTCAGACCCACCAGAGTGTCTCCAGCCTCACCTCTGCTATTCTCACGTGAGTTCCCTTGTTCTTATCTCCTGCCTGTGTTCCTCTAGTCCCACCTACCCGGCTTTACACCTGGGATATTGTATCTTGGTCTCTAACAAGAGGAGGCTGTTGCTGAGTCTCTGCTTGATGTGGTGCTTGATAGGTGTTTTTTCAGGTCTCACAGTCAGACCCAAGCCTGGAAAGTAAGTTTAAGACAAAGTGGTAACAAGTGGAAGACTAAGCATTTTAAACTTTTTGAGGATGTCAGATGTAGGCATTATGTATTGGATTCTGGAGTACTGAACTTGGGATTTTTTTGCAAGTCAGGGCTGGCAGTGTGTTTAAATCAAAGATTTATTAATCTGTTCCAATAGGCCAAGTTGCCTTTTAATAGCTTTCAGAAGTTAGCAAAGGCTGTAATTCTGCAAGTCTTTTGTTGATTCAAGACTTTCGTATATCTTTCTTCTCTTCGCATTTTGTTTTATATAGGTTTTTCTTCCAGATCTTTATTCCATTTATTAGAACAAATACTGGCATGAAAAATACTCTCTCTGTGAATTATATCCTGTTAAATTTACCTTAAAAAGCAAGGAACTCCGATTACAAAAGAGTTCTGAACCACTACTGCACTTTTTACACTGGTTGTATCCATTTGGGTTCCTGTGTTTTCTATATAATCATGAAGATAAATTTGTTGGTATTTTCTTAATAAATTCAAAGTCATCATTTGGGGATAAGATTCAAAATAGCATATAATCACCTAGAGCAGAGCTGAAATTTAATTAGACCCTTACACACAGATCAGCTGCAGTCTGGACTCTGACTCAATCCAAAATTACAGTTACTAGATACGACATAAATAGAGCAGGTACAGTCACCTAAACAGGGGTGAGGGACTGTGGAATTTAGATTGCATGGGTGCAATCCAAGACAGCCATGCACAAAATATTTGCTCTAGGGATAAGACACTCCTTGTTCTTGGGTGCTTCTGTGTGTCTACAGAAGTGCTGCCATACTAACTGAGCAGAGCATCCTCATGTCCTATTTTCTATGAAATTAATTGGGGATTCTCAAACCGCTCGTCCCTAGGGGTGGTAAATTGCTCTGGTACATGGCCAAGATATCTCATAGCTCTGGATTCAGCACAGAGTATTAAAAAATAATCACCACTTCCATTAGAAAATGAGTGAGTGCTCAGGGAACTTTGTACTTGTGGTGATGCCTGCACTTTGTATGATGTATCACAGCAGGACCATTTCCTCCATGAACACCAGGTTTTTCACAGGTGATTCTGATGATGCCCCAGCCTTGACTTATTACATGGGTGGGATATAAAGCTTACTGCTCCTGCCTTTCTCTCAGGATTCTCAAACCCATAAAAATTCTTTCCATAACTGGAAGATGAATTTAGGGATTAAGTTCATTACCAGTGTACCCACTTTTTATTTGTGTGTGCCACTCACTAACTTTCAATCGTGAGCCCCAACACAACCCTTGTGTATTACTGAAGGCAGCTTGGAGCTCAAAATTTCTGTTGTGAATGACTATTAGTTATTTTTACTTTGGATCACTTTGGAAAGAACAGGTGGTATATCATATATTGAAATATCAATTTGGAAAAGCGTTTTCCTAGGCCATGCTGAAAGGCTCATTCTCTTCATGGACTGCCCAGTTTATTCCTGTCATTGAAAAAATTAGGGAAGGCCTTATCCCTAAAGTTTGTCATCTATCAGCTGTGATCTGACTGAATAGTTTTACTCCTGGTGGTAAACATCATAAATATTCCAAAATCCAGTGTAGGTGTTGGGGCTAAAAGGAGATAATGAGAAGGAGAAATTGCCAAAAAGACTAAACTGATAATATTTCCATACAATCCAACACCTTGCCAGAAGTAATAGTTTGAACTTCTGTTCTGTAGATTATGTGGAGATATACATAATCAACTATTTTATTCTAGATAAGCTCATTTCTTTCATTTAGAGCCCAGGAGGAAGAGGAATGCCATGATATCTCCCTCCTTCATCTTGTAGGCTGCTGAATAATTTGTGGTAATCCAGAAATAGCTCCAAGCCCTTACACCTGGTGTACCTATCTCAGTGGCGCAGTTGAAGTCTCACCCCTATTTGAACTGTTTATAGGGAAATTATATTTATCAGCAAGAGCCTGAGGTTCCAACCAGCTGGCTGGAATGCACTCTGAAAACTGCAATGATACAGCAGCACTTCTGGATGATGGTTTGTCCTATCATATGGGGCAGAGGCTTGAAGGCATGAGAAAAGGTTGTTGTAACACCTGTCTGGGCATTCTGCTCCTTTAAAAATGAAATCCATCAGTGCTCTTCTGCCTCTTGTGTTTTTGTGGAAATGAATGTGTAAAACTGGCAGCCAGTGTGAGCATTAAAGTTTAAAAAGTGCACTCTCAATGAAAGGCTTCTGAAGACTGAGTGTGTATGTGTGTAAGGGGGTAATGCAGCCAATCTAGAATTTTCTATATTTTAAACTGCAACGGATTAAAGGAAATAAATGTGGAACCAGAACTCAGATCTACAACTGGTTTTAAGATTTTGTCTGACATTCTTTTCACTTCATTTTTCCTGTCTGGGGAAATGCTATTACAGCATCCAGGTACGGACTGTTGTGGTTAAGTGCTATACAAACCTAGAATAAAAAATATTCACTTCAAGCCCAAAGAGCTGTACTTCCAACTTCACAAAAGTACTTTGACAATTAAGTTACAAAGCTTTATTTTTTCAAAAAAAAGTTTGAGAAGAGAAGACTGATTAAACCCAGCATAATGTTGACAGACAGGAGAGACAAATCAGGCTTCTTTTCACTTAAGTTATGAGGAATATCAAGTGGCAAATGCCTTTTTTCCCACCCTAGCTATATGACACAAGTCAGAAGGCAGTATTCTGAACTTCTGACATTTTAAAACAGTTTTCAAAACTTTGACTTTGGAATCAGATCAAAGTTATGAACACAGCAAAACAATCCCACCTAGAGTGCTCATTGGGTGTTATCTTCCAAAAGCAGTAAAACAGCTCATCTCCCTTTTCTGTTACAATGATTTCACTAAGTATCTGACATTTACTGCTGACATTGAACTAGTAAGGGATTTTTTTTCCCTGTTTTCCCTCAAATGGAAGTTTCTCATGAAATGATGAGGAACATTTCAGAGTTGTGAGAGAAATATTAATGACTCTGCTTTGTCCAATTTTAAATATGTTTCAATATAGAGCCCTTCAGCATATAAAGCACGAACATAAGTGCTAGTGTCTCAGAACCTTTTAGCATGCACTGCTGAATATACAAATGCACAAGTTTCAAACCCACACAGACATGAAAATTTGCAATTCAGAAGCTAAACGAGTTCAATAAAAAGACAGAAAAAGAATTCTTTATGTCTAATGGCAAAGTACCCTGATGCTGCTATTTTAGGAAGGAAAATTAATGACCATTTTTAACAAAGGAAGCAGCTCTTCTGTGTCGTTTAGAACTGATTAGTAAATGGATATGCAGAAAGCTCTCTATGGAATCACGCAAATATGAATCTGCGTACTTCAAAATCTATTTTATACATGTTCTGCAAGACCTCAACAACTAGAGCTAATGCTCCCTCAGCTTCATTGAACTAATTAAGCTAGGTCATTATATTAATAATGTGTTGCCCTTCTGTCTGCATTTATGGCACTTAGCAATTCAGTGTGAGTGTGAACGCTTATCTCACGATGGAGAGAGCTCCTGACAATGAATTAGATTAATCCATCAAGAGAATTAATGTGGCTTGAGTACTGTTGATATCTGAAAAAGCTGGCATACACGAACAGGTATCTGCAGCTGAAGGAAGCAAGCAACAACACTCCAAACCACTGGGCAAGGCCCGAGCCTGTACTATTGAGCAAGGAGGTGGCTGACACCAAGACCTGGTGACAGGCCAGGTACACACATGTGGTACATGCAAAGAGTTCCAGAGGATCTGAATGTTGCTATCAACGCTTAGGTTAACTCAGCTAGGTTGGTACTTTGCCACAAATAGTTCTAATGCCATCTGTCATGTAAAAATACTTCATCTAATTAGTTTTCACTTCTCTTCCTTCCTTAAGGGGCATGAAAGAGTGGACATATTTGAAAATTAATTAAGAAAAACTCTGCAGTCACCACCCCAAAAATATAAAATTGACTGTACTTTGGGTATGGCTTTGACAGCTTTCTTGTTCTGTCAATTCTTTCACCTCCTTCAGTTCATTTGCTGATAGAGTGCCATAGACAAAGTTCCTAATGGCTTGAAACCTTAGTTCCTTAAGCTGATACTTGGCTGAGAACAGAATGCAATGATTCTTCTCTGTCATAAATATTAAAATATAACAAAAAGTTGATTGCTGGGATAGAGGAAAAGGTTTCAAAATTGCTGAAGTGGAAATTTATAAAGAACAAAGGTTTTCTTCTTGGCAGAGAGAAATATGCATGTGAGCTGCTTTTTTTTTTTTTTATGATTTAGTTTTAAACAAGTTTAAAAAAAAATCTAAGTTTTTAAGGTGATCTTAATGGTGCCTCCTAAAAGTTGATTGGCAGTTCCAGAACTTCCCTTATAAAGAATGTAGATTTAGAGATCTATCCATAGCACCCAAGATTTTTGATTAATCACTGGCTGTGGCACAAGAGGAGAAAGACTCGACTCATAGTCTCACACCTACAAACCCACTATATTCCATTTGTTTTTCTCATAGATAGAGAAAGGCATGAAGTGATTCAAGCCCCATAGAAGTGTTCTTCAGCCTCTCCATGTCCCTTCTGCCCTCCCAACCACAGGCTGAGGATCCAAAGATTAAGCTTGGTGAACTGCCAAGAACTTTCGTAGGCACTGGGGTAGGGAACAAATTGTTCATATGGTTTGTTAAACAAACAAACAAACAAAATGAAATGTCTATACAGTTGAGATGTTTGTTTAAAACAGGATATATTGACGTAATTTAAGACTTTATGGATACAAACTTGTTCAGGTATTTATCTGCAGTGTAACACTCATTTACAGATGAAGTTACTGGAGTGCTCTTAAGGTTGAAAGGCATGATTCATGGCACTCTTCTATGTGTTTCCTAACAATACATGGCAATATAGGTAGCCCTATAAAATAGCCATAAAATAGCTGTCGGGATGAACACTAGCAAATACATACAAAACCCGGTAAATCTTGAGTAAAATCAGACAACATGGGAATCACTGGGTGCAGCGTGCAAAGGTGATATTTTACGTATTAGTCACATATTAGTTTGACTAATGAAGTCTACAGAACAAGGAGGTGTTTCCATGAACATTAGAACAAGGGGAAGAAAAAAAATCAAAATAAAATAATGTCCAGGCTATCTTAAAACATTTTTGACTGTTATTTCAAAATCAAATTTCCACAAATAAAGAGAAAAATTTTATTCATTGCGGCACTCTCTGCAAAGTTGGAAGGTTAAAAGAAAGTCATATTGTAACCAAGCATAAAATAGGCATTTGAAAAATGATTTAGCTAGGAAAAAACGCAATTTTTTCCACATTAAGATAACTTAAGAACACCCAAATTGATTTTTATTAGACTTCTCATATTCACTTCTGAGCTGACACATGCATGAGACATTCAGCCCCAAAGGTCACTTCTGAGAAGGCTATAAGTAACTGGAAACAGCACTGCAGGATGAAATGATGGCTCATTGCTGACTATTACTGGTGGAGAGTGATAGATATTTTACTCCTGAGGCTAAGAGACAGATTCTGTAAATAAATTTTTATTTCTCGGCAGTGCTGACAGCTGAAACATGATGTGATAGAGCTGGTTTTCCCAATTTTATTATTTGATTTAAAGTGAGTGTGGGATGGATGCTGGCAAGGCCCATGGGCCTGTGTTGGAGGGAGCCCACCACGGGCTTTTCTTCCGGGCCAGCAGAGGATGGCACAGGGCCAGCCCTGGCTCCTGGCACCAGATGGTGAATGGCCAAGCCCAGTACGGTGCCCTCCTCCTCCTGCACACTGCTCTGCCCCAGCTGCTCAGCACTCTTGCTAAAACCTCTGCACGAACGCCCAACGCCAATGTCGCTGGTTAGCCTGGCTGTGAACACCTCATTCCCCCTCCCCAGGCTTTCGTCACTCCACGCTTTATTCTCTCTCTCCCCTCTTCTTTTTGGTGCCAACATTAGTCACTAAGGTTGTTTAGCCCAGAGAAGAGGAGGCTTGGTGGAGGTTGTAGCCAGATAGGGGTCAGCCTCTTCTTCCAGGCCACCAGCGACAGGACAAGAGGACACAGCCTCAGCCTCAGCCTGCACCAGAGGTGGTTTAGGTTGGATGGCAGGAGGAATTTCTTCACAGAAAGGCTGAAGAGACATTGGATGGCCTGCCCAGGGAGGTGGTTGGAGTCACCATCTCTGGAAGTGTTCAAGAAATGACTGGACATGGTATTTAATGCCATGATCTATTTGACAAGTCGGTGTTTGGTCAAGGGTGGACTATAATTCAGACTTAATTAATTCCGTGAAAACAAAACACGAGAGGCCTCTGGTGAATTAGAGCTTTTCTCCAGAGCGAATCTCCGTCCCTGCTGTCCGTCCCGGACGGCGAGGAGTGCCAGACCCACTGCCTCGGCTCCCCACTGTGGGACCCCAGCCCCGCTGCCAGCTCCCCGCTCCCCGGCCCCGCCTCCTCCCCGA
>VZTD01005601.1:762373-870823 GCA_013397725.1 Rhagologus leucostigma | reverse complement strand
GCGCGCCCGCTGCTGCTGAAGGTGCTGCTGTGGGCCGTGCTTCTGGCGCTGTTCGCGGAGCTGGAGCTTGGGCTACCCTACTTCGTCCTCTCCCTGCTCTACTGGATGTACGCCAGCACCCGCGGCCCCGCCGAGCGGCGGCCCGGCGAGCTCAGCGCCTACTCCGTCTTCAACCCCGGCTGCGCCGCCATCGCCGGGACGCTGACGGCCGAGCAGCTGGAGCGGGAGCTGCATTACCGGCCCGCCGCGGGCAGGTAGCGCCCGGCCCGGCGGGGACTGCGCTGTGCTAGGCCGGGACAGCCGCCGCGCCGGGCCGGCCCCGCTGCCGCCTCCCCGAGAAAGAGCCGGGGCTTGGGGGGAGGAAACGGGGTCTGGTCCTATGCAGAACGCCGCCTGAGCCTTACTGCCGGCCCCGTGTCCCCCGGCGCCGGCCGGTCCCGAATAAAGCCGTAGCAAAGCCTGCTTTCTGGTCTCGTTTCCTGGGGCCGGGCAGCTGTTTCGGCCGCTGTGGAGTGGCCCCGAGAGGCACGGCCTTCTCACAGCTGCGGCTGCCAGCCTGTCAGCTGGAGCTCCGGAGAGCTTTGCCACAGGTGAGAGAACGGCTGGTTTTTGATGACACCTGCAGTAGAAGGGCCCACTGCTTCTCTCCCCTGCACCGGCTGGAACCCTTGTTCTGAAGAAACGACGTGAAGCAGTAGCCATATACGTAAAGGAGGCTGCTGCTGTGGTTTGCAGTGGTGCCTTTTTCACAATTTGTAGGCCAAAAAAGACTTTATTCATGTCAGGTGTATTTGTATGATCTACTGCTGTTTTTAATAGGTAGATAATTGCATTGAGCCATACCTGCCCAGCAAAGTAGTAGTCACCACTGCTCAAAGGATGTAAAAAAGACGTGGATGTGGCACTTGAGAACATGTTTTAGTGTTGAACATGGTGGTGATGCTACACAGACAGTTGGACTTAATGATTTCATAGAATCATAAAATCGTTATGGTTTGAAAAGACCTTTATGATCATCAAGTCATCATTTTGAAGAGCAGCTGCTAGAACTTGTGTCTCTGAGGACAGAGTTGAGAAGAAAAGTCACAAATTGGTCTTTCAAATCCTGTTCCATTATGTCTTTTCTAATTTAACAGTTAAAACACATTGTTAAGGCTTTACTCACAAGTTTCATCATTTGTTGGAGAAACAAAAGAAAGTGGTGTTTTGAATTTAACTGGACTAGTAAGAGAGTAATAGATTAAAGCACATGTAATATGTTAACACTGCTCAGCATCTCGCAGTAGCTCCCAACAGCACTCTCAGTTTCTATCTTGGCCTGTTGTATAAATTCCAAATCCTGCTATTTAAAGGCAAACAGTTTTGGCATTTGCACATATTCTGTCATCCTCCAGTAAAAATCCCCCAGAGTTTTCACTATTCTTACTGGTACCTTTTGACTCTCTAACATGCTGCATTTTGGATTTGACGTAGGCTCAGCAGGTCAAAGGCCTCCTGGTAGTGGACACAGAGTTGCACATATAAAGCTTTGTTTCCTTGGAAGAACCACAGACTGTGAATCTTTCCACTCTTAAAAAGTATTCTGTTTACAAGGTAAGAAGTAGTCAGATGATACTCAAAACACCTGTAAGCAATGGAATTTCGTGAGTTGAAACTTTATTCACAACAATAAAAATAAACATCAGCATAGTGTTTATGGGGAGTTAATAATGTGACATCTTGTACAGTTCAATTCTGTGGGTATTTTTTTAAACAAGGAAATACATGCAAATAAATATTAAATATAAGGTAAGATCCATGAAATTATAAAAATTCATAGCAGCAATGCCAGAAATAAAGTTTTCACTTGCTATAAAACTCTAGTTGCATTATGTCCAGGTGGATTTATAGTCTTGTATTTAAAGGCTTCATGAAACAAGTTACCAGAAAAAATGAGCATGAAGCCAAAAGGCACAAGAAATAAAAACTGACACAGTTCATCTGTTCCAGTGCTTTGTGTTGGTTTGCTTATTTCATAGTACTCAAATAAATGTAACTTACACATTTTGAAATAGACATGGCATGAATAACAAAGGCTTGTAAAAGGATTTACTGAAGTAGATAAAAGTATGATGTCGAAATTGGCATTGAGGCGTTGCTCAATCTCTAAATACACAAATATTGTAATTCTGCTTGGTGGTAATTACTTCCACTGAGTTGTTTTGAGAGGGGATTTAAAAAGGTCTGAACAAGTGAGAGCTTACTTAAGAGGGGGAAAAAAATTTCCTCTGCAGCCCTCTGCTTGGCTAAGACCTCACTTTGTTACCTTACTTTTCTCTTGTATTCTAACAAAGCAGAAGTCACCAAGATAAGTTAACTGGAGTTATTCTTGTGGGCCCAAAGCCCTCAGTTCACAAATTAGTAGGAGGGACGAGAACAGCCTAATGACTCATAAGTATGTCACGCTCTGGAATCTTGCTTGTGACAGCAACTAAGTACAGCCTTGTTACCACACATGGAAATGCTCTCTATTCCCATGTCTGTCCTCTTTCATTTATTACACACACTTGTTTGTCCAGCACAGCAGTGAGTTAAAACACTTCTGTAACTTCCTATTGTCATAGCAAAACTATCATCGTGCCAACAGCTGCGCAAGCAGCAGAAACTTTTTTTCCCAGGTTTGCACACAACCAAGCAGGGCCCTAGAAAACCAGCATTCACTCTTGAATATTAATGAGTGAAATTATTCCCACCAGTGTGCATTATCCCACAGCTGTAAATTGCATCTGTCACCATGCTGCCCTTTCACCTGCCAGTGACTATCTTTAGTACTTTTTTTCCTATTCTAAGCACTTCAGGGTAGACGTTAGATAGACACATCAAGCATACTCTGTACATACAGGAAGCTAATTAATTAAATTGTAGGACAGCAGTTAATGTCTGCGTGTAGTAGACAAGTATTGTATTGATGGTCACACAACACAGAAGCTAGTTATTAAATTTACAGAAGAATCTGAAGTGCTTCATTCCAAAGTCAGCTCTGCAACTGATGTTAGGGAGGGAAGGCCTGGAAGCAGCCTGCAGAGAAGCCAGCATGCTGGAGACACATAAGCCAGCCTGAGAACTGTGGTGGATTTCTGCAAACATGTCTTTCTCCCTGGAGCTCAATTACAAGCATCATAGCAGAAGAAGGTAACACATCGTCTCTAATTCAATTCTAACCTTATGATTGCAAAACTAATCCATGCTGTTGGCAATTAGGATTCTAATACAATGATTAAATAATCCCATGCAAAGCAATCTAGCTTCAGGCAGGAAAGATGCTGAGTTACATCCCAGAATATCCAGTCCACTTTCTTGGCAATAGGGGCTGTGAATGCAAGTGCAAAGAGACTTGAGAAGAGAGGGGGTTATTTCTGCTGAGTAGTCTTAACTGCTATGCCACGGAAGTTACTTATTTATTACAAGAAACCTGTGAACAGGGAGATTCTCAGAGCTAGTCTCTGGCACTTTGGCTCTTTGTGGTAAAGGGAGCCCAAGTAAGAGCAGAGTAAAGATGTGTAAAGCTTGTTATTAAGTGATGCAATGGATCACATCCTGCTTCTGAAGGTGCTTCTGAAGGTACTTCTGCTTTTCCCCAGCAACTCTTGTCACCATCAGGGAGGGAACACACTACACAGTGCAGATGCAGTCACTGCACGAGCCCTTGTTTTAAACAGACGGAAAAAAGCTCATGGAGTTCAGGGGGTTTTTTTGTTTGGAGCTGTTGGTTTTGTTCGGGTTTTTTTTTGGAATGCCGCTGATGGGAAGCAGGCAGGCTCTCGAGGATGGCAGCCCACCCCGGGCAGGGGGGCGGGAGCTGTCCTTGGTCCTGAACCCGCGTCCTGCGCAAGGGCCGCCGCCCCCTCCGCGCGGGTCGGTACCGTGCGTCACAGGAGAGAAGGACCAAGGCCGGAGGGGAAACAAAAGTGAGTCCACACTGCCAACTACCGAATCTTTTCAATGAGGAGAAGTCTGCCAAGACCAGCAGCAGCCACAAGCTGACTTCTTTATGTGTGTTTGCACCCACAAGAAGCAGAGCAAAGCTCAGACAGGAAACGTTGTCATGAAACACAAGTCGTCATCCCATCCCTGTGAACGCCTGTGGGCCCACCAGCACTGACAATGGAAGGGCTATGCATGCAGGGGACATTTCCACCCATGTCAACAGAGATAATGGGCACCTATTCCTAGCAGAAGCGGCTCCTAACAGATGCTGCATTTTTGTTTTGTTTGGGTTTTTACTTTTTTTTTAAGTGAAGCTTAAAGATAGTATTCAGAAGTGTTCCCTACGCTACCTGCTGTATATTGATAGACCTTCAGGATGCTGTACTTCACCTACTCAGAAAAAAGGTTAGCATATTTTCAGCTTTAACTTTGGGAAACTCCTGCTACAAAACTGATTTTTCCCTGAAACACAAGTTGTGTCCCACTAAATCATTTTTGTCCTAAAATGGTGACGGCACCTTACCCTATCCCCGGGAAAGTCTGAATGTATTTTTTGGCAATAATCATATTCTATATCCTTGTAATTTAATCAGTCGATCACTCAGCTCACCCACTCAACAGTAATAAGCCATTGACCCTGTGGTTTCAGACTGGATCAATGCTACACTTCAGTTTTGGACTCCCGGAGGCCTTGTGTGCAAATAGGAAGAAACTCTTTTAACTTACTTTAGATGTGATCAATTTTTCCTCTGATGTGTTGATTACATTAGCAGATTGCTTTCCCTAGAAACCTTTGTCCAACAGCCTGCAGGCGATGAGCAGCATATGCTTAAGTTTCTTGCTGGAAATGGCAAACTTAAGCCACTTGCTTGGGTATTTAAGGGTTTTCAGGTATATTATACAGTTCATTGTTCTCAGTCTCATTCACCTGCAGAAATCTCAGCTGAATGTGGCCTGACAAGTGGCAGCATAGACACTGCTGCCTACTGTGCCCCCACTACTGATGCTGTTGGCCGGACACTTCAGAGGTTTCATACTGCTGTCTCTCTGGACATACAAATGTTCCAATCTCCAGCGCTCCCAGCTTTTCCGAAACTCCATCTGAACCTAACAGAAGCAAAGAAGGAAACAAAAGGAATGAATGTAGAACTGATCAGCTCTTTAAATGACTCCATAAGAAAAAAGCAAGGACACCACACTACTGAGAAAAGCTGGAAGTGCTTTAAACCTGCAGTATTATTGCTTCCAATTATCTCATTAATCCATTGTAGGCCATTCCACATTTAAAAAAATTATGACATTCATTTTTACTTGTAAAAAAAAAGCTCCTTTATGCACCAGAAAATCTTACCTTCATTATTTTGCTTTAAATTGTATTCACCTCAATACTGATTGTACTCTATGCTCTACCAGTACTAACAATTAAGCTGACTTTGCTTATCAGCCACGAAACAGCTGAAAAGACTGGCTTCCTGCTCAATATTGCACCACAGGTATTCTTAAGAGTTCTAACTTCTGGTTTGATTTAAACATTATTATGTCCTGGATTATTTTTGTTCTTTGAGTATTTATGTGGGTTCTTTTTATTTCATACAAAACCGAATGTTTATTCAGAATTGAAAACAAAAATTAAGCAGGTTGAAGACTGTACTTACTCCCCCTTTTTAAATAGCAATTACAGTATCTCATTCCAGATACTAGCTTTTCTTAAAGCTACAAAGTATGCTCATCTTGTCACAGGTTCTGGGTTGAACTGCGTAACCTTTGCACTCATTTGGAAGTTCATCCAGGATTTTTTAACTGCTAAACAAGAACAGAATTTAGATCTCCCTGTTCCACGGGCAAACTTCTTGCCACTTGACTGAAGTAAGAACTCCATTAGCTTTTAACACGTAAGGCAGAGGACATAAAATTGCACACTTGTTACTCCAGATAAAGGCAGGAGTGCAACCACAGTAATCAGTTCATTATGGTGTGTACTTCAGCCTGGAAATAAGTTCACTGTAGGTGGGTCACTTAAGGGAGCCTTCTCTGGAGAGATGCTTTTTCTTTTATTTTAGGATCTCTCTCCTACCAAGAGACTAAGTAGGTTGATGGCAGTTTCAGCTCAGGTTTGTCATCATGCCCAGGCTGCCGAAACCTTCATATTCTGAGGGAAACTTCCTAGGGAACCAGCTGCTGTATGTCTGCTTTCTTTGCTTGTTCACTGTGAAATACTGAATTTGAGAGCCAGTCCTAAAAAAGGAGTAAAGCCTTACAAAACTAATTGTCTTCCCCTGGTGAGTACCTCTATCAGTGCTTGTCAGCTCTGGGCTACAGCCCTTGTATCGAACACCGTTCTGGTGGAACCAGCTGCATCTCTGTGTTTCTGACAACCTGTCAGAATCCAGAATCTGTCCCTCCACTGTCACAACCAAAAGGGTCAGAAGGAAAGATGCTGAGGCAGAAGCTTGTATTTTACCACGGTAAGGGGGGTTTGTTGTGTCAAAAGGTGCACAAAGACACCAGAAAAAGACAGTGAGTCTGGGATAGCTTGGCATAGAAGACTGAGGGAGAACAGTCAGATGAAGGCAGAAATGCAGGAACCATAGTGTCTGCAGGAAAAGAATTGACCATATTACCACTCCAGTATTTGGCATCCTTTGTGGGCATGGAAAACAGTAAGGCAGCACTGGGAAAAAGCTGTTTCAGGCATTTACTGGCAAATCCTGAATGAAAGCATGAATGTAGTGACTGACAGAGTAAGTCAATGAGCAATAGAAATAGGTACCTTCAGGCCAGTCAAAGGGAGGAAACAAGTCTTCAGTCCAGCTGGACATGACAAGCTTGAGCTATGATACAAATAGCCTGCAAAACTGAGATAAAGTGAATGGAAGACCTGGACAAAAGACTGTAGGAATCAGTCTATCTTAGGAATGGATCTGACTGGCATAATATCAGTTTTCTCTCCAGGGGTTAGGAAAAGGGTAGGGAGCAGCTCTGCTGCCTGTGTTGAACTGAGCTTTTGCCTAGATGGCTTTGAATGTATAAGCAAGGGAATAGGTTAAGACTTATTTTTCAGAGGCAGTTCTTGAGCACAGAAGTAGATCTACAGATCTTTCAGCAAAATAATTATCCTAGTAACTTCCTTGTGTTGATAAGATTCTCCAGAAATAAGCTATACGGGGAAAAAAAGGATACCAAGAACAAAGCTCCCATGATGTGCTCAATTTGGCTGGAGTAGAGCTAATTTTTTTGACAGCAGCTAGTATGGGGCTGTGTTTTGTATTTGTGCTGGAAACAGTGTTGGTAATATAGAGATGCTTTTGTTACTGCTGAGCAGGGCTTGTACAGTGCCAAGGCCTCTTCTGCTTCTCATCCCACCCTGACAGCGGGCAGGCTGGAGATGTACAAGAAGTTGGGAGGACACCTGCCTGCCAGGGGGAAGTAGCAAATGAATTCCATGTTTTGCTTTGCTTTACCTATTAAACTGTCTTTATCATCTCAACCCAAGAGTTTTCTTACTTTTACTCCTTCAATTCTCTTCCCCATCCCACCAAGAGGGGATGAGCAAGTGGCTGCATGGTGCTGGCTGAGGTTAAACCATGACATGTGAGAAAGGGGAAGAAGAAAAATTTTTATGTAGAGTATTTTAAAAGAGAAAGGGAAGAGGTGGGAGAACTTGAAAAAGATGGTCATGGAGATTAAAAGTTGGAGAAGACCTCTCACAGAAAGCTGCTGATTGAGCTTTATGCCACTAATGGGGAAGGAAGCTGACAGTGTGGCAATGAATCTGGAATCTGATTATAAAAATCCCCTAAATTTTTGCAAAAAAATCTCAAACAAATCATAGTGAAAGTAGGTCTAAAATGGTATGGAATGGAGCTGATGGAAGGGTTTAATTAATAGGTTGTATAGAGAATGACAAAAATTAAAAGCAAAAGGGAGGATTGGACAGTATTTCAAGAACTCAGGAGTCCTGGCATCAGGACAGATTCTTTAAAGTAGAAGAGAGTAAATTGTACTTCCCTTGCAATAGCAAGAAGTCAAAAAGGAGAACCAAGACTACAGAGAATGAAACCTGAATCATCTTGAACTAACTGGTGGAAAAAGGCAGCATCTCTGTGGTTTAAAATATTTCTTATAGAAAGCAGTACTAACAAAAGAAAAACCGGTCATATTAAGCCTAGCTCATTTTGCAAAGAACATTGGTGGTAACAGGCAATCTCATGAGACCCTGCTGTTGGCTTCAGAGCGAGTTCAGAGAAAAGCCACAATCTTTCAGGTGAAATAAGACTGAAATATGAAGATATTCTAATTTGTTTTTCAGAAGTAGATATTAGAAAAGGACATTAATGTCACTTCTATCTTCATTTCTAGTCTTGCTCTGGGCACTAGGACTTGCAAAGAATTTTCATTCTGTATGGTTAAGGAAAAAGAAAAGGAGTCAATGAGTCACAGACAAAAATAAAATGCAGACCACATTGCAAACAACATCCAGTATGCCAGAAGACAGTTCCTCATTTAGTCTAGGAAAAGAATTCTCGTGTAGTTCATAAACAGACTTTACTTAATCAAACTCTTTACACAGATTTATTTTCTGGATGCTGATGACCGGGCTGGACAAAATCCTACTCCCCTCTTTTCAAAAGACCTGGAACAAGCAAAATAATTCATCCTGGATTGTCTGTCAGTGAAGCTGAGCACACTGTGGTTAGATTTTATGAACTACATTACAAAGGCAAGAGAATTACAGTAACAAGAGATTCAGAGGATCTCTTAGAAACATAGGTAGGCTATTACACAGTAAGCTCCCTCAAATGAAACAAGCCTGCCTGTTTGAGGGCTTGTAATAAACTTTGGGTTATGATGTAACTTTGCCCTTGCATCATGTGAAGGAAGTTATTGAGCATTACACATGAGAGGCCTGGCTGCAGATGCACAGGGGATGTATGAGCAAATGCCAAGGTGAATCAAAAGAAATACATGATCCACCAGCAGACGGTGCTGCATCTCAGAATTGAAGTACACCTGTAAAGCCGTACAAGGCATTTGAAACAAATGTTCTCTAATTCATGACACGCAGCAAATGACATTCATTCACAACAGCAAAGCCTGCTGCTTCTCACCTCTGATTTTGGTAAGCAGTACAATTAACAGATTCACTTCAATAAAATCTTACCCACAAGCTACAAAAGTGAGCAGACTCCTGCAAGGCTTAGTTCAGGATGCCTGCTGCTTTTCTGTTGATTCCAGCCTCGCCATAATGACACAAATAGCACATTTTTCTACTGATTCCAATTCCTTGATGAGGCCTGTCTCTCAGTAAGTGATCTTGAATTACCATGTCATCGTTAAAAGTAGATTTCGTGTAAGTGTAAAACATACTGATGTGCATTTAATTTAATAATGTACTGCCAAATGAGTAGTGTTTGCTTCCCTTACAAACCTGGCTGCTGAATGAATGAATAATAATCACTTATAAGGTAACATGAGAGATTCCTGTAATACTGAAACAGAACAATAGCCTTTCCCACAACAGGGCCGGGATTCAGCAAAAACCACAGAAGATGGAACTTGAAATCAATTAACTCAAAGCCAAAGGTACATATCTTCTGGGCCTGTGAGTTTACCACTCTGTGAAGTTCAGTTTTAATGAGAGTGATAATGTCTTCAAGTAGCTAGGCCACAGGAGAACCAAATGAAACCAAACTGTACAGCAACAGCCACAAGGATTCTCCAACTTCACCAGCCAGCTGAGCTGAGTTCATAGAATAAAATGGGCTCCACTCCCACATTCACAAAAACAAGCAAATAAGGAGCACTATAAAACAGATTAAGAAGAGCAGCTGTAATTCTTAATTAAAGAATCCACCAGTGCAACCTACACAATTGTAAGCAACACTATTTGTGAGATTTCCACATCTACAAATAGTGACCCCTAAATTACACTGCCTGAATTCCTTCCAAACACATTTGTCTGATGAGTTATCCCACAGAGCTGTGCAGGGAAGGATCTGTAAAAAAAAAAACCTGAACAAGGACTATTTAGCAGTTCAAGACCATTTTCAATTTCCTTTTCCTATAGTGTATGCTGATAAGGCAAATTGGAACAAATAGTGTCTCTCTTACCTCATTATTGATGAAACAGTAAAGAATTGCCACCATCAGCCCCTGAAATCAACAAAAACCAAAAGAACAGTGAGCAGAGCAGTTTCTTCACTTTGCCAAACTCACTTGCAGAGGGCTAGACATGGGCATGTCCCTGATAAGACTGAAAGGTGGAGAATCTTTGGTCCTTGTCAGCTCTGATGGCAGACTGGAGGTTTAACCAAACTATGTGTCAAAGCACATGATATTAGGAAAAAGGAGTTGCTATTTTCTTCAATATGTTACTTTTGTCTAGTGATTTCTTTCCCCTTCTTCCTTACCTGGTTTCAAGTCATAAACACTTCATAAGTAAGCAATTCACAGCAGTCTTAAATACAGCTCTGTGCTTGATAAACAGGGAATGAGTGACTGTGCAGGGAAACTAAAAGAATAATGATTTCCTTACACAAGGAGACTCATTTGAAATGGCCTTACCTAAGGCAACAGTTAAACAAAAATCACAATAAGCCTACGCCCTCCTCACATACAGTTACAGCTGGAGACAGCTATCTCTCACAGCACAGACTTTCCAAGGACTATCAAAAACACTGGAGAAAGCACAAAATGTGCTTTCAGCAATGCCATTATACAATTACAGGAAATCACAGACAATTTTCTTATTGCCCTGAGGTAAACAATAGGAAGTAAATATTAATATGTGGACAGAAATACCAGTTTATTGTAGTGCAGTTGGCTGTTAAAAATTAGTCCTTACACCTTCCCTTCCACTCTCATAATTCTGTAACATCCAGTGCTAAACTGAGAAATATAAAGAACAGGGAGCATGCAATGAATGAGAGAGAAAGCAGGTCCCCAAACAGCAGTTAAAAAATATCTTATGCCCATGGGCACACTGTGAGTGCTACCTGGAATGAAGCAAAGGAGAGCTCAGTAAAAAGCTTCACAAAGCGCAGCATCCCCCTGGCATGCTCGTCAGTAATAAAGGCAAAGATGACCTCGTGGGTCCCCAGCAGTGGGATCAGAGTCAGCGTAGACTTGGCCAACCTAAGATCACAAAGAAATTTAAAAACACAGGGCCACTGAACAGACCATTGTTGATCCAAATGATCACTGGGAGTCACTGTTCCTGCATTCTCTTTCTGGCACAGTTTCAACTTTGGTAAGTCACTGCACCGCTCTGTGACGCAGGGTCCTCCTCCAGAGGCTGCAGGATAAAAACCTCCTCAAGATAACCTTAGTTAAGTTCCCACAAGTTTTAACCTCCCCTACCACTTCACTGCAGACCATTTCTTAGTGAGAGCAAAGCTCTGTATCCAGCTATTGGCTGCATTTCACCTGGAAAATCTTCCAAACTCAGTAAGAAGCCATGTGCTTTCTTGTACCTGTGATGTCTTTCCTCTGTATTCTTTTCTCCACCTGTAATTGGGAAAGACAACCAAAACATACCTTCATGATGACCTGAAAGACATAATCTATCAATAATTGGAATCTTTTAAAAATATCTTGGCAAAGGGAGGAGTACTTGCTATTCCTTCCCATCTGTGTGGCGCGTTAAATCTTCTAACCATTGTAACTATCTGTAACTGCAGAACAGTTTGTCAAAGCAATCAAACTGTCTTGAAATGAGTGATGTCAGTTCAAAGACACAGCTAGCAAAGGATGAAAGACAAACCAACCTGAAATAAATTATCTTTCACCTGTGAGAGAGTTCAAGGTGGACAACCACAGAAAAAAATTCACAAGAACGATCCTTAACTCTCTTTTGATAGACATACATGCCAGCCACCCAACAGGTTAGTGAAAGATGCCTGAGGATCATGTGGGAGCTTCCTGGGCCACAGAACTTGCCAACATCTCACAACAATCTGTTTTAAGACAAGTCAACAGACGCAAAATAACTCAATTAGCAGGGCTGTCAGACCTTCGTAGATCTTGTGTGCCTGAGGGCTACTGGCTGCTATTCTGAATCATGTAATCATTCAGGTTGGAAGGCACCTCTGGAAGTCTCTGGCCCAACTCCAGTTCACAGCAGGTTACTCAAGGCTGTGTCCAGCTAAGTTTTGAGTATCTCCAAGGTCCTCCAAAGCCCCTCTGGGCCTCCTTCCAGCATCAGACCACTCTGACTGTGATTTTATTTTCACCTGACATGCAAGTGGAATTTCTCTTGCAGTAAGTTGTGACCTCTGCCCTTGTCCTTTCACTGTGACCCTCTGAAAATACTCCATTTTCTGTACAATTGGGCTTGGAATCAAAGCCTCCAGCTCAGACAAGTCCTCATCTTTGCTTTGAACTCTGAAGACACATTAGGATTTCCAAAATTTCATATGAGGTAAAGAAGGTAGGTAACATACATGGCAACTGATTAAAACACACGAAAATACATGCTGTGTCTAGTTTAGAAAGCTGCAGCATTGAAATATCCAATGTCAAAGCAGCTAAGTCCAGTGCCAGCAGCAGTCCAGCTACCACAGCACGTAGCTCCACACTTCAAAAGCTAACTTGTTATTCCTACATTGTTTTTCAGACTGCAATATAAATGCCAAGATGCAGAAATGAAGGATGCAACCATGAATCTTAGCAAGGTGATTAAATAACAGGAAGAATACAGACAAAGTTAGACTGAAGCCTGCAAACCAAAAATCGAACATTTCTGTGATAGCCCTGACATTTCTCTTGAAACATCTCATGCATTCAAGATTGAAAGTTTGTCCCAACAACTGGCAAGAAGAACAAGAACCCTAAATGATCCTATCTTGTCTTCCTTGAAGTGAAAGCTTTTATTTCTATCGACTCATATGATTTTGTTCAAATTAGAGTAAGATAGGATATTTCAGCTGGGAGGAACCTACGACGACCACCTGTCCAATACTTAAAACACATTCTTAAGGGCACTGTCCAAATGCCTCAAACACTGACAGGCTTGGGGCATTCACCACCTCTCTAGGAAGCCTATTCCAGGGTTTGACCATCCTCTCATGTCTTCCCCAAGACATCTCAGTAAAGAAATGCTTCCTGAAGTGCAATCCGAACCTCCCCTGGTGCAGCTTTGAACCATTCCCACATGTCCTATCACTGGCTACCCCAGAGAAGAGCTCAGCACCTCCCTCTCCACTTCTACTCCTCAGGGGGCTGTAGAAGGCAATGAGGTCATCCCTCAGAGCCCTTTGCTTCAAACTAGACAAGTCAAAAGTCCTCAGCCACTCCTCACAGGACATTCCTTCCAGCCTTTACACCAGCTTTGCTGCCTTCCTCTAGGTGATTTCAAGGACTCTAACATTCAGTACTTGCATATGCTGCAAGTATTTTAAAAGTATCTGCTTAATTAATATTCATCCAGTCTAATGGAAGACTGTAAAGTGACAGACATCAAGCTTTCTGTTTATAACACAGGTGAAATACCTGCCCTGGCTTCACTGAGGCTTTTCTGGGGACTGACTGTCCAAGCAGTTACACCAATGTGTGACACCACACCTGTGCATTACTCAAGGGCAGTGGTCTTTAACCACCTTTGTCAACCCACTCCTTCCATGTATGTCCTTGTCTACTTTTATTCTGATGAGCATGAAAAGCGTCAGACCACCTTATGACATACCTGCATTTTATGTCAGTTTTGCACATCAAATTAGCCTGCAGTTTGGAGATGATGATGCATATAACTCTGATGAAGATGAGGAAATTTACCTGGAGAAATGAAGGAAGAATTTTTATCACCATCTATAAACACATGTGCATAACTACTCAAAAAGGCTGGTTTGTGTATGCATCTGTAGGTCTCTGTGCATCCTGCTATGCAGCAGCTGCAGAATTTACCAGAGAACTCAACTCCTTGCTAAGGAATTGTGGTCTAAATATGTATTGTGAATGCACAACCCACCCTTGAAAACACAGGCACTTCATCACACAAAGCAGGGGACCCTACTTACTCTCTGAGGAGTGACACACAGTAAAGGTGTGGGTTGGCCCATTTGCCTTGTCTGGGCGTCTGAGCCTGACACAGTATTGTGCCTGCAGAACAGGGCATTTCTACACAATGCCACACATTTTGTGGCTCTTTTGTGGCCCAGTACCTGAAATAGTATCACTGGTCTCCCTGAACTACCTTTCACACCTTCTGTTCACGGAGAGTTAGCAGCACTGCTGCACCATGCTGTTCTGTTATCATGTCCTGCCACTACAACATCACAGCATGTGGCCACATAAAAGAAAAAAAATGCTAGTCTGGAATTTCAGTGACAGAAACCAACTTGGTTTCATAAAATCACATTTCTGAATGAAAATGTCAACAGCCTCAAAGGTTATTAGCTTTTGGACATGCACAATGGCCACGTGTGCATCTTTGTACCATATCGTGCTGTTCTCAGGGAAATGTGCCATCTCGCAGCACGTGTCCCAGACTCACCCCGATGGCGATGAGAATGGGCAGTCTGATGATCAGCCAGTAATTCATATTATAGTTTCTGGTCCAGCAACTAGTAAGAGGACAAAAAGGAGATGAAGGGAAAGTTTCAGTACATTACTAAAATCTCTCGCTTTTCATTCTGTTCCAGCAATGCAGATGGGAAACAATATTAAAGACTAGATACTAGGAAAGCACATCATGCTGACATGGAAACAGATGCAGCTGCTTCTTAGAAATACTGAAAGCTTTGTACTATTGCAGCTATCATAATCCAACTGGATACTACTCACCGGCCTTTCTTGCTCACTAATGGCTAGCTCTCCTCCACAATTTGCTATGAATTATCATCCATTAATTGTGAAGATTTACTCCATTAAAACCAAGGTCAAATTTGTCATTTGGCTGAAAGGAGAAGGGGGGGAATCTGTTTGAGTCTGATGTTTCTGCTGTCGTTCCTAGCCTCCTCATCCTGCACTATTTTTTATTATTCTTAGTCTCCAATGTCAGATCATCTTATTTAATTGCTTGTTAGCTCATTATCCCATTATTTTCTATCATTATTCTCATATCAGTATGGAGATCAGTCATCTATTTTATCTGTCCTTATTTTCAAACAGGAGTTACTAATTTCAACCAGGGGAAAGCAACTACAGCTGCAGACTCCAGCTCCTTCAGTACATATGCACAAGGTTTCGGGTGCACAGGGAGTTTTAAAAATTATAAACAAGTAAAATCAAAAATGGGAGCAACAGTTCCTAACTTTCGCTGACCTGAGCCCCCTGCCAAGTAAGTGGCATGCTGCAGCAATATAATACTTCATTTTCCACATGAGCCTCATTTTAGCATTTTAAATTCCTGTCTCCTTGAGCAATACGGGAGAAAAATGACAAGAAAAGTCGTGGCAGCCACAGTTTGGGATCACTGGTTTGAAGTCAACCTTACAGTGACGGTTTGCACATCTTGTTCCTTTTGGTCTCCCTCTGGCCACAGCCAGCCACCAGCACTGCGTGATGGGCCCCGTCTGTGCACGATGTCCCAGGCGTTAGGGCAGTGCTCATGTGCCACTTGGCTTGTTGCTGCAGTGACAGCATTCTTAATATTTCTATGAAATAACTTTGTTAGCCTCCTGCTCAGCATTACTCAAAAGCAACAGTCACCAGTAAAGCCAGCAGGTTTCTCAAGTACACAGGCTGTGAAACAAGCTAGGAAACAGCACTACATAAAGCATAGGTTCCTTCCCAAAAAAAGGTTTCTCTTCATCTCCAAATGTGTTCTGCCACAACATACATATGCACAATTTTCCCTACGGCTTCTTAACAGACCTATGAAAGTTCAGCTTGGGTGATGCTGGTGCAGCTAAAACCCTCCCCAGCCCTGTAGTGGGACAGTCTAAGAGAAAAGAGCAAACCATGCAGCACGTGAGAGAGATCCGTGCTACAACCACACACCCACAAGTGCTCACGTAGTGGAGAGGAAAGGGTAGCAGCTCGGCTGTGGCAATTCCACATTCCCTTGCAGGGACTGCAAGGCTGAGAAGGGCTGGGAATTTCATTTTTCTTTCAATTTCAGTTTAATGCATACAAAAAGCATATTATTGCCACCAGCAGCTCTACAGCCTCCAATTCAATTGTATTTTAGGTATTGGAGAAAAAAGGTGTGCAGACTGTGTGCAGTCAGTGTACCTGAGCCAGAATCTGAGTAACAGAACTTCTTAACTGGTATGTGTGACTGGGAGCCAGTTTCATGTAGCCTTTGAAATTAATTTTATTTGAACACCTCAAGACTGATGGGATAATAGGCATGTCTGCAAGTGGAGTTCTAATTTTCTCACTAGCTGCAGTACATGCAGAAGCAATTAAAAATTTCTTTATAATAACAGAGGCTGAGAAACAATTCTTTACATTAACTCTGCCACATTTCTGTGTGGGTTAATTTGCCCACTGTGGCACACATCAATTTCAGCTACCTTTAAATCTATACAAATATGTGCAATAAAAAAACCATTACAGGTCAATTAAGGTGTCATGACTATTGAAGCATCCAGAAAATAAAACTGGTAGATCTCTACATGATTTCTTGCCCATCTGTGCTTTCTGTGATTGCAACACTGATAAATACACCAATATCTATTGTGCTTGGGATCTATCCCTACAGTTTGCTCAGCACCACTCAGAACCACTCAGAAGATGCTTGGCAACTAATAGCCTCAGAGCCACAAATGGAGAATTTGTCCAGTGAAAAAAAATGCTACTGGGATGTTTCTGCCTTTGCTTATCAATCCAGTATTCCCCTTCTAAAAGTGAAAACACTTGAATTTTTACCTTGAATTGCTACAGCTGAATGGAAAAAAAAAAGGATTGAAGGCTGACTGTTTTGCTCCCACACTTGATGCAGACAGAAGCAAAAATGTGTAAGTACCAGCTTTTCAGGCACAGTCTAATAACTAAGAACAACAGCTTGCCTTTAATTGTATTTGTAATCTAGACAAAATATTTTTCAATAGCTCACTTTTTAAAACAGTAATTGCATGCTAAAGGAGTTTATACTTGCACATGTAAGGAAAGACGAAGCCAGTGTGCAACCAAGTCTTGCAGGCTTCAGTCCTTTATTCAGATTGCTCTGTTCACAAGACTGCCTCAAATTCCCAGCCCTGACCACATTTATTTCCAGTTATTCTTCAAAACTAGGGAAGTAGTTAAATCACAAATGAAATTTACAGCCTGCTGCACGGTGACAGAGCTATGGCAAACAGCATGAAAGATACCCCTGGCTGCTCCAGCAAATGCCTGCCCAAGGCACAGAAATCTTGCCTTTCAGAGCAGCTGCTGCACGTGGTTATTTATTGCTATATTTTACAAATATTTAGACAAGATTTAGAAAATTCAATAATGTGCAAAATTGCCCCTTTTAAGGTCTGCTGAAGGCAGTGAGTGACAGTTTTCCTTAAAAGAAAACATAAATCAGCTCTGAGCACAGCATAATGTGGGAGGCTCAGCATGAGCACTTTGAATACATTTTCTACATCAATGGGAAGATAGGCCCATGCAACATCGCCTGTTCAGAGGCTGCACGGTCTCTACACCTATTCTGATAATTTCAACAATCTGTACAGCCACAATCTTGCTACAGAGTATCATCAAGTCAACCTTGAAAAGGAAAGTCAAAAAATCCTAGCATTGTTTAAGCCAGGAAAGGCAGCTTTGAATGAACTGGATCAGTACTACGAGGAACACAAAAAAAAAGCTGGTTCTTAATACTCACAAACACCAGAAAACAGTCTGGGGGTGGCTCTGACTAAACTGAATTTTCACATTGCAGCATCTCTCCAGCAATGATTCTGTCTGGGAGAAAAAAGAAAAGAAAAAAAAATCCTCTACAAAAGTGCTGGCTGGGTAGTTTGGAAACTAAGTAAGAGGAAAACCCATTAAATAATAAGTTAATAATAAAAATGAAAGAAATAAATTTATGCTCTTTCATCACAGAGAAAGCTACCCAAATATATCTACACAGCCGCTGCCTCTAAAAAGAAGCCACTTTCCTCCCTTTTGTTTTTTTTTAAATCAAAAAAACCCAACAAACAACAATGCTATTTATATAAAGCACACACCAAGGTAATTTTTTTTCAGAACAGCCACCATGGTAAAAATGAACAAAAAGTATTTTGTGTTCTACAGCAGTCTTGTGCGTGACATAGTTGACTTCAGCAAGGCTAATGTAAGCAGACAGAGAATGTGCCTTTATTTTAAGAAAATCTAAATAATGGGAGCTTAAACAAGAAAAGGCAATCACTTCTCTGCTGCTAGGCATAGGCTAATCACTACAAATCACAGGCAGAATCCTGTGGGAGGTTGCTGCCTTCCTCTGAAACAACTGTAAAGGCTACTGCCAAAGGCACAGTATCAGGAATGGTCTTGGTTGGGTATGATGACTCCTATTGTTGATACTGTAAGTACAGAAAAACAAAACATACCTTTCCTTGACCTGCAAAAGAATAGATGCATTCAGACATGCAGAAAATTCTGATCAGAAAAATACATATGCTCCTTTCTGAAATGTTATGCAAGACCTTCAGACAAAACAGAAGCAATTACGTGAGGTTTCAGCACATTGCCAAAGCAAACCACACTGAACAGAAAGCAAACAATGACCTGCTGGTGCACACATACAGCACAAATGAGATAGTGATAAAAATCAGAACTAAACCAACCCCTCATCTTCATAAAGGTACTTGACAGTTCCCCAGAGGATAACAAACAGCATTGGCACACCTGAAAAGAGAGGAGACAAGGCTGACATTGACATTGAGACTGAGAAAAGCAGAGAGGAGAACAATTCCCCCTGCCCCCCACAATGATGAGCAACATAATTAACTGATGTCAGGGTTGCAGCTCCTATCCACCACAGATGGCCGTGAACAGTAGGCTCCCACCTAGTTGTCAACAGATGTGAAAAATGAACAACACAACTGCCCCGTAACAGGCATTCACCACTTCTTCTGTGGATATTTTCACAGAGGGGCCAAGGGAATTAAGTTTCTGGAAGCTCTACTAGCCTCTGTACTCATGCTAGAGAGGGATGCAGTTTGCTCTGACCAAAACTTTTGTGTCCAAATTTCTGCTTGTGGGTCACCTACATTGTATTCTAGCAGGACCAAGCTCAGGCTGTCTATCGGTGTTGAGGCTGGAGCACACCCAGCCCCACGTGCCCCCCACGGCAGAGGGAATGTGGGCACACCCAGCAAGTGTCCTCTCCCCAGAGAAGTCCCAGTTCTGGCTGTGGTACTGGCATGGACTTGAGTGGCTGCAGCAAAGGCAGCAGATGAAGCTGGCAGTGAGGAGAGGCTTGGCCCAACCCTCACCTGTCAGTGCAAGGGCTACGGCTGGTCAGTTCATGTGGGGTGTAAAGGGCAGAGAGACAAGCCAAGTAAGCTGGCACTCATCACCTCCTTTACAGTGTCAAAGGCTCTCTAATTAATTTCTTCCACTTATGAAGAGCCTAGATCATGAAAAATAATTTTGAAGTGCATCTACCAACCAATACTCAGTACAGAAAACATTTAAAAAGCACACAAGGAAGGAAAGCAGGTTGTGACTCAAAAGGTAGGATGAGGAATTTGTGCCTAAGTATAGACCAAGATGGTCTAATTCATCCTTGGACAGTGTCGGACGCTGCACGTGCACTGTACAGAAAGCAACATTTAGTGTACTTTGTTACTTTATTCTTGAGAACCAATAAAGTAAGGGACCCTAAGGACATCAGGCTGCAGCAGCAAGTTCTGCACAAGGCAAACCCACAGGTCATGGCAGCAGAAGCCACAGGGAAACTGGTGATCTCCCACAGTCTGAACACCTCAAGCAGTATCTTTATTGGGTTTTATCAGTAAGAAACCTTCTTTTTTGTTGTATTGCAGAATTTCTCTGCTATGAGAACTGCTAAATACTACAGACACAAAATAACAATATTCTCCTTAATCAGTTAATAAAAAAAAAAAGAGAGAGAATAAAGAGCAGCAAGGAAAAAACACCAGTAATTAGAATAATAGCAAAGATAATGAATTGAGTAGAGATTATTTGGGCAAATAGCTACCATGTTCCATGGATGTACTTGATACTGAGAATACACAGTATTTTGTGAGCAAAGTTACCGAAAACTCTATGCTGCCTTGATAGTGGTATAAAGACATTAAGAACAGGTTCATTGCACATCACTTCTAAACCAAATGAGACTTTGATTCACAAAAAAATTATAGTTTGAATTATTCCTTTCTTGACTTTGCTGAGCATTAAGACATCTTAATATGAAACTTACAGGATAAGATAGGAACACAGAGAGCACAAAGGCTGCATGTCAGTGGATATATCATTTGATAGATCAAGTGATAACAACAATGATTTGTGGGTATCTCTGTCTTCTGGATACATCTCTCCATGTTTAATCAAGTTACTTGACATTGAATTAAGAACGTATATTAAACACTATATTTCAAAAGAGCCTAACTAGAGGGAGGCTGGTATAATAGAATTGCATCAGCTATACAAATATTATACAAATTAATAGGCAGCACATATAAAGCAATTTGTTCAACATTCTCTGCCCACTCCCACTTGTGATGCACACCACTGGTGTCTTGGTATTGCAGCACCATCAGTCACACTATTTTCCATGCTGGCAATGCACATTTTAGTCTGAGACACCAAGACTTAACAGTGCAATACACACATGAATTTGCACTGATGTTCAAACCTTACTACACGGATACCACCTGACATCTACCAAATTCACAAAGCCTTGTCCTGAGAAATGGGTGGCTCTGGAAACTGTCTGGGACACAGTCCCAGCAAATGGGAATACATGCAGCTTTCCAAAGCCCTAGTGAAGATCTAAAGAGGAGACTGCCCAAGAACATTCCCTGATTCACTTCAAGAAGTCATCCCATACAGCAAAAGAGCAAGTCTGAAGCATCTCTGCAATAGCTGCAGTTCGCAAGGATCACTGAGACTCTCCAAAGACTAATTAACAATCTTGATATCTAATTAGCCTGCATTAACTGGCAAAGCTGCACATATAATTCCGTCTGGTTTGAGCAGGCAGTGGAAGTAAACTGTACACAACTCCTTGAATAAACACCGCAGATGACTATGTTTCATTAACAGAATCAGTGATGCATTCCAGTCCTGGGCTTCCAACACAACACTTTTGGTGCATTTGAATTTCAGTCCCACACTTCTTTCTCCTGCTGCTGTTATTCAAAGTATATCAGATATCCAAGAAAAAAACTGCACTCACTTATAGGATGCATTTATTTAAGGTGTAGGCTGAACTCTTTCTGGTTTTGCTTTTTTGTCATACAGAAAGCTCTGAGATTGATCTTTTCCTAGATTAACTGACCAGAGAAAGGTCTCTGAATTCTGGAAATGGTAATGTCTACTTTTTCTTCTGTACTGCATCACTGCTGAAGATGCCAGAAACTGCAACAGCCTGCTTATGATAAACTCTGTGATGTTATTCTTGCAGGCTGATAGCTGACCCAAAATCTATGAACACTACGTGATGATTATGAAATCTGTCAACTGTACCAGGAAATAAGCCTGCTGACAGCTCAGCTAATAAAGTTCAACTTCAAATGACTGGGCATCTGAATTATAGGCTGCAATAATAATATATATTATGGATGATGAGAAAGTAATGGAACTGCCAAATCAACATCTTAACACCCCACTGCATAAGTAAGCAGCACGACCTACTTAGTTTCACTCTAGCTTATATATTCTACATCTGGCCAGATGTCTGCACAGTAAAAAGAAAAGGTGGAAAAACAGTCATTTTTCAGAATGACAAAAGGATGGGGTAGGTAAGAGAATGAAATTTTGAGAAAATCTGCACAGGCTGACATTTTCAGAATGCTCCACTATCCCTAATGAGAGGGGCAAGAAATTCCTGGGGCTGCTTATGGAAGTTATCATGTCCTGATAGCAGCATGTAGAAATCAGTGTCTTCATTCAACAGGCCTGAGATATTTTGGTAACAGAATAGAAAAGCTCAGGTTTCTTCTGGAACCCATGAAGTCCCCGTTACCACGAGAGGTGTCAGCAGGTGGTGCTACTCCATGCCATCATCCTTTCCTTACCTCCATGTGCAAGCAAGTTTCCATTCTTACAGACACACCGTACATGCAGCTTTGCATTGTACCTCACTCTACATAGAGGCAATTTCAGGAAAGACATATGATGAGCAAGAGAGGTTCCCCTCATCCTCACGTGCTGATTTGAGATTCTTCCTGAAATAAACTTGTCTCTGTAGGACCAGAGCACTGCCATCCTGCTGAAAACCTTAAAGAAGGACATATTCTGAATACAGCATTTTAGGACTGTTTTCACTATTTTAGCTGCAACCTGACATCCCGTGTTTCCACATGTGATAAGTTCAACCTCTGAGACAATCAGGCACACAAACCAGAAGGACACTACTGCTGTCAGAACAATTCCATTCCTCTTTCTCTCAGAAAGCATCCAAGATATTCAGTTGATCAACTGATTGATGAATGAATGCAAGAATGATGCGATGAGGAACTGAAAGATGTGAAAAATAAGTATGACTAGATTTACAAAGAGTAAAAGCACTAAAGATGTGAGAAGAAAAGATGGAACATTGTTTTTCTTCCAAAGAAAGGAAAAACACAAAAGAGTTTAATCTAGAAGACAAAGAGTGAAGACAATTAAGAGGAACTCCTGACATGCACTTCCTATCAAGATCAGTCTGGATACAAAACCTATTTTTACATCCTTGTCTGAAGAAGTTTTCATTTGAAAACAGAAAAGAAGTGGTCAGTGCAATGAATGCATACTGTTGCTACAGTGTGTTCATTCATACTGGGCTTCTAAAGGAAGGTTTCTTACTGGCTCTGTTCCAGTCAGATCTTCCTTGCAATCATCAGGATGTAGATTTTGATGCTCTAGCTAGGCTTCCTGCTTTTAATAGCCTTATTCCTCAAAGTATTCTTCCTTAGAGCAAGTTTGGATTGCCAAAGCTTGGAAGGAAGCAGATTATTTATTTTTTATTGCAATTTTCCTGCTGCAAGTGCAACTGGGTGTAAAATTGCCACAGAAGCTCAGAAAATATTCAGCTGTTTACTAGCATTTTCTTCTTAGCCTTTAGTGCTGAAAATGGTCTCCTGTCATTCTTCCTGTCTGGATGTCACTCAGAGTCACTGTGGGATGTTTCTGCTGTTTTCCCATTCTTCCCTCCTCCCTACTCCTAAATGTGAACAGGTCCCTTTTCCACTAAAATCTGCTGATACAGCAGCATTACAGTATAAACTGCTCTTCTCCAGAGACTACTTAGCACTGATAGCTGAAAGTCAATGTCGGGTTCAGCAGCTCCTCCCTTGGGCTCAGACATGATGAACACTGGGTTGGTGTCCTGGACACTGACTCAGAGCAGTCATACCGAGAAACAAACAAAACAAAAACGTAACGATCTTGATCTCTGTAGTTAGGTTGGGCATTCTCACCCCCTTCTTATAAATGTTTTTTTCTTCTCTCCAGAAAGTGAGATCCATGGGTAAGGATTTCTCAAGGAAGCACCAGGTACCAACAGTGTATAGCAACAGATTTTCTCTTCTGCAAGTGCAAATGACTATGTGAACCAACATCTGTTTCAGCTGCTGTTGTGCTGACCCCCAGAGTGAAGGAAACCTCTCACCTACCTGCTCTTCCATTAGCCTATTAAAAATTCTGGGGGTTTGATGCTGCTGAGTGTTTTTGCCTTTTTTTTCCTCCATCAGCGTTGAAAATGGGATATACAACTGTTTTTGCAGTAAGATATGTAGAACTAAAGGTTGACACAAATGTATGAAAGTCTGCTTTGACAAAGAAATAGAAGACATAAGCAAGACATATTCCACATTAAATGAAATAGGAAAAATTTTAACATTGCCATCTCAAAGTCTAGTAAGGCATGAAATCTCAGCAAGGAAGTGGCCATCAGGAATTCAGTTACCTCACAAGTAATAGAAAAGGTTTACAGAATCGTATCAATATATGTGATGTCACTATAAATGACTCCCAATTTATGAAACTATGTTAGTTTTCATAAAATCTATCAAGATTTTATAACTTTTCTAGGTGTTGTAAAGTACAATAACACAAGATAAACAGACTTTCCCCTTTATAAACACTTCAACAGCGAAGAATAATTACTCATTTGAACTCATAATAAATGGACTACTGTCTAATAACTGACTTTAGAATTGACCTGATATTATCATATAGCAAAACTACATTTGGAATATCTTGGAAAAACTGGTCTACTGCAGGATGAATCTGACAGAAAAGGGAAAGAGAATCTTTACTCATAGGCTTGCCAAGCCTGGGAAGAGGGCTTTAAACTAAACTAAAGTTGCTGGAGAAGGGGATCCTTTAGCCATCCCACTCCCACCAGTTGGATGCCAGTGCCAGTACCTGCAGGGCTATGATCTCACTGGCATCACAGAGACATGGTGGGATGGCTCCTCACTGGAGTGTTGGAACAGAACGCCACAGGCTCTTCAGGAAGGCCAGGCAGGAAGAGCAGGACAGGGTATCACCATGTACATCAGTGGCAGCAGGACTGCATGGAGTTCCACCTGGGATGGATGAGGAGCTGACTAAGAGCTTATAGGCCAGGATTAAAGGGAGGAGAGGGACAAGTGACGTTATAGTGGAGTCTGCTGTAGGCTGCCTGACCAGGAAGCCCTTCTGTAGACAGACAGGAGCAGCCTCACAGTCACAAACCCTGGTCCTCCTGGGGGACTTCAACCACTCCGATATCTGCTGGAGAGACAACACAGCAGGGCATAAGCAATCCCAGAGTTTCCTGGATCACACTGATGATAAATTCCTTCTCCAAGTGACAGAGGAGCCAATGAGAAGAGGTGCCATGCTGGACCTTGTTCTCACCAACAAGGAGGAACTGGTGGGGAATGTGAAGCTCAAGGGCAGCCTTAGCTGCAGATGAAATGATGGAATTAAAGATCCTTAAGGCAGTGAGGAGGGTGCACATCAAGCTCAGTACCCTGGAATTCAGGAGAGCAGACTCGGGCATGTCTGAGAGTGATCACAGTCTTCAGTTATAATTGTAAGAAATAACAATATGAAGTGACTATGTTTTTGAGCAATACAAATATGAAGTTTTTCTACATAAATATTCATCAAATGATGAGAAATGAACAAGTCAAAAATTATCCTGTAAGAAGACAATTCATTAATGGAACAAAGGGTCAGAGTATCAAATTAGCTCTGGCAATCAAATAAATATTTATTTTTTGTTCCAGGTTTATTTTTACAATTGATCAACTATTTCAAAGAGCAGGACACTCTCAGTTCAAACAGGAACCAACTGTCTCTCTCTGAAGCCTCAGCATTACACTGAGGCTATCACGCAGCTCAAAAATTAAATTAAATAAAAATCTTCTGAGCATTGCATACAGCAGAAAGTTGCCTGGTGAGGGACTTGAGCACCCAAAAAATGGAATCACCAATGAAGAAGCAGAAAGAAAAGGCAAAATCTTCACATCTTTCCACTGGTGAGAGATGAAAATGTTATCTGGTATAACTAATCTGGGAGTACTGAAATAGCAGATGCTTCTGCCTTTGAAGGTAGAGAATCACTGGTAAGGTTTGCACATGCAGACACATATGGAAGAGCAAGAAACTGTACAGCTAACGAATGAATGGCACGAACAGAGCTTTTCTAGAAAGCTTGGATGAAACCCATATATCTAGTGCCAAGTTCTTGCATTGCTGCTCATTTCCACAAACTCATCCAGAAATTTAATATACAATAGCAAAACCACCTTTGTAAAGGAAGAACAAAACCAAAATAACATCATCTGTTTCCGCCTTCTGCTTTTGCAGGAGACAAACTCTAAATAAAAGTGATTCAGATCAAAAGCAGCCTAACCCTTTCTTATAAAACAACACGATCCCCTCAGGATTTGACTAGATATAATTTTGCTCTAATTTCTTTTCCATTTCCTTTCATGACCTCAGTCATTGCTTCAGGATAGCTCCCTCTCCCTCTTTTCTTTAAATTAAATTGAGGATCTGATTAAAACATATATAGTTCAAATGTTATACAAAATGGCGCTGCTTTTGCTGCATGCCCAACATTAAAGAATATGGAAGATACAGAACTTTAAATAAAACTCTCCAGCAGGAAACTGCTATTGTTTGCATTTATATATTTATTCCTATCAATATGTCTGAAAACCTTTCCTCCTTATTCACCACTTTTCAGTAGAATTGGGTAATTCACAATAAGCCATTTATATGCATTTTTCCAGTGAACTCATTTGCTAAAATATTCACAATCGAAATCCATAGAGAGAGGAGGAGAGTCAAAGCAATTTGAATGTTCAAACTAGCATCTGTGAAAGCACTTGTAGTATTTACCTGGATTTACTTCCATCTTTCCAAAAGTGGCCTGATTCCACAAAAAGGGGAGGGTAGAGAAGAGGAAGGGAGAGAATGCAATAAAAGTACATGCAAGTCACTCCAAAAATAGGATTCATCCCAAAGTGTAATGTATTTTCAGGTGAATTATACCGTGAAAGAAAGCTTTAGCATTTCTACAGAAGGTGCCCCTTGCTCTGATTTCAAGGTATCACAGTCCTTGATTTCAAGCACAGACATGCCCATGGCACATGCACCCTGACCCTTTTTTCCCAGACAATCCCTATTTGACCTGCACTGCCCACTTAGCCAACGTGACAACTCCCTGCTAGCAGCCCCTTGTTCATCAGTCCCTCTGCATCACCCCCCTCCATGCTGCCACCATTACCCTACTGTTGGCCTCACCCAGATGCAAAGCATCATTGCTATTCTGCACCACAAGTAGTTAATGTCTTTAAAAGCAATGGGAAACTTCCAGGAGACGAAGCAGGGCAGTCTAGAAAAGTCCACACCCAGCTGGAACCACCCACACGTAATTTGTTCTGGGAAGCTGATGTCCTGCAGGAAAAGTAGTTTTTGCCACCGGTTTGGTGAGTTTCTGCGGTGTCCCACAGCCTCTGTGCCACAAGCATCCAGGAGCTGCGACCACACCCTCCAGCTCAAACAAGGTAAGGCATCGGGAACAAAAAGGGAATGCAGAGTGCAGGACTTGAACTGGGCAGCACTAGGACAGACACACAGGTTCTCCTGTTACACATCTGCCAGTGCAGCCACAGGCAGACAAACGGAAAAATCAACTCACCCCAGCCAATGCAGAGATAAAGGCGGAAAATCCTCTGCTCAGAGAATACTGAAAGTACCAGCAGTGTGTACAGGTACATGCCTTCCACCAGCAGCCAGTAGTAGTTTGCAGCCACACAATACTGCATCATCACGAAGACCAAACGGCAGCTCAGTGATTCCTGTGACAGAAGAAAGCACAGCCCAAATCAATGCAACTGAGAATAAAAGGACACTAACTCAAAAGACTGGTTCTCTTTCCTACTCTTTCTGCTCCAAAAAAAGGCTTGCTAAACTAATCACATTTTATTGTTGAAGGGACAGAAGCCAGTAATAGGTGCTATACACAGCAGACAGATGCTTTCAACAACATTACTCCTTTAAAAAAAAGTACAAGTTCTGTATTTTCCCCTCAATAAGGAATGGATTGTATTTTGAAAAGCACAAATAAAGATGAAAAGAACAAGTGAAAGGTACTATATCAACCACAGCCAGTGAATCTTCCACTTTCCTGGATACTCTATTCTGCAGTTAAGAATTTCCCTATTGAAAAAAAACGAGTGGATGCCATAAGGTTGCCTATTTGCCAAAGCAAAGGATTGTTGCCCAGTGCACCCCATTTAAGTGCAAATTCTCTCATAGCTGGTAAGTTACAGAGATGATCAGTAGAGCTTTAGATAAGTATGAAACCTGATTACCTAAATAATATATCCATCACATCTGATGAAACCACTATTGAGTAAACCATGTGTAAAATCATAAAGTCTACACTTTTTGGAAAGAGGAAATGACTGACAATCCAATACAAACATTTCCAAACCATTTAAGATGTGTTTTACAATAGTATTTTCTGGCAACTGACACATTGCAGATGAGAAAAAAAATCAACCATCAAATGAGATTCACTAAGTCGTTTTAGCACTTCTGCCTTAGGCAGTGTCAGAAAAGGATGGGTTCTAAGGATCTATCAGGAGAGTTTCCCATTACAACTCCAATCCTGTATGCAGCAGCAAATGCCATACCCATGTTTTAGAATCACAAGGGGTGTACAGATAATAAAGCCACCTTTCTTTGAGGATTCAAGTGCATTTTGCATTCCAAATCCAAATGGGGAAGGGCACACTTCCATCATATTTACAAAAGAGTTCTATATCCTCTCTCATCAGTCAGAAGTATTTAATTAGGCTGTTCCTCCAAACCTTTTCCAAACGCTTTCAAATTTGCATTTTAATCAGATACTTCCTTTTTTTCCCCTGTCATCAAGAGATTATATAGAGATGACCAAGAACAACCAACTTATCTGGTCATTAGACCAGATGGACAGTTCTATCACAAAAGGTGCTGGCTTAGGAAAATAAATGCCCTCTTCTCACTGCTAGAAAGACATGAAACTGCAGCACAGAAAGAAGGTACGAGCATTGGTGTATGTATATATATAGGTATGCAAAAAGATCAACTTCTTGTTCCTCTGTCTAGTGGGGGCAAACTTCCCACAGGTAGAGAAACATATCACGCCATCAACTAAAGAATTAAATTACCTGCTGTCATGCAGACACACCATAGTGATGACTCCAGTATTCTAAGAACGACCACAGTGTCTGCGCTTACCTGGAAGGCTATAAGTCCTTCCCACTGGTACTCTTGCGTGGCTGTGCTGTACATCCACTTCACCACCGAGTCTTTAATGAAAACAGATATAGCCCGGAGGATAAAAGAGGTGAAGAGGTTCAGGTGAATGTAATTCCTCGTGCAATGCAGATGTCTGTAAAAATTAAAATCTAGTCATGATCCACTTCCTACATAAAAGATGCAACATCACACACAGGACTGAGAAAGTGAAAAACAAGCCCTGTAGGAAAACAGGAGGCACCAGAGGAAACCCCATAACTTGAGAATGGCTGTAGGGATTTCAAACTGTCTTTGGGAAGAAAATACTATCAAGGAAAACACATACAAAATTTCAGCCCTTAGAGACAACGTTTGGGGGAAGGAAGAAGATACGTGTGTTAAGAAAAAAAAATATTTCAAAAGCTTAAAAAGTGTAAAAATAAAGTAATTTTCAGAAGACTTATCCGAAAGGACTAAAAAAGTCAAGTTCCACATAATGCTCAAGCTAATTGCTTTGAATTGACCCCAGTGTCACTGCGCAAGTTTACCTTGGCAAAGCTCAGGACTGGTGTGCAGTGCAGCTTCTGGCTGTGCTCAAACCCACAATGAAAAAACATCCACCTGCAAATCACCCTTTGACAACAAGAGAAAAATCTGTATTCAAACTGCCTCCTGGGAGAATTGTAAATACTTTATGTAGAAGTAAAAGGAACAGATTTTTCACCTCTGCATACAGAATTGAAAACAAAAAAACAAAGAAAAAATCCTCTTGAATTTCAGCAGCCAGATGCAAAGACAATAAAATTGCTACTTGTCAAAAAAAAAAAAAGGCATGTTAAGGGATAGCAAAAGAAACTGCAGTCATGTAAATGGCATCCAATTGCAGAGAGCTGCCAATATTTTACCAGCCTTATTCACAAACATTTTTCTTCCAGCTCTTCAAGAGTACACACATTACCTCAAAGGAAGTTACCCTGGGTATGATTTTTTAGATGCTAAAAGACAGACATAACAAATGGTAATCAGCAATTATTCCAGCAAAAGTTTCAGTGAACTTATACTTTAAATGTCTGGTTTTTACAGCTCTATAAATTTTGGTAGAAAAACTGACTTGGTCTGAAAGTTAGAGGTCTGCACTAAAGAACAACCTGTTTTTCATAGGTCAGATAGAATTTTTTGTATCACTTTTAAGCCACAATTTATTTCAAAACTTACCTATTATTAGTATTTATTTTCCTTAAACTCAAAATTCTTTTTTTGCTACCCTTCAGAACTGCTACACATTTCAATCTGATTGAAAAAGTTATGTAAATTAGGCAATTGAAGAAAATAGGTTGCAAGTAGTTACTGAGTATTTTTGCTACAGGCAATGCAAGTTATTCAAATTGTTTCAGTCGTGAAGTTATGTGCCTAATTCAGCTTCCACCACTGAAGTTACAGATTTTCTTTCCATTTCTTTCAGAGGATGTAAAATAGGACTCTAGAGAGATACTGTTTTCTCTGTTATATCATTTTTAAAGACAAACCTAAAGGCTTTTCTGTAGTCTAAGAACTTAAAGAGGCCCATCAGTATTTGCATGTCATCGAATTAAATTTTGATCCCCATTTGCTGAGGCTGAGCAGCTCTGGGGAGATGAGCAGAGATTCCAGTCAGAATCCAGAAACTGCAATTCACATAGGGGTAGGTCTCATATTTCATGAGATCCAGGACCAAGTTGTCTCCTGGTAAACTTAGACAGGAGAACACAAAATGGATTGATGGCATAGTTTTAACAAGACTCTTGGTACCTCTAATGTCCTTGGAACCTCATTTTCAAAATAAGAAGCACACACTTGTGTACACTTCTCCAGTCCCTGCTTCATAGTTGAAGGAAAAAATGCTAAAGCATCACTCCACAAAAGTCACTGCATCAAAATTCCCTCTCTCCTAGCAGTCCTTGCTGACAAACTTGCTCTTTGTTCCCTGCCAGAAAACATCCTTTGTTCCCTTCTTCGAAAAGCATATGGTTGTGCTGTGTGACCTTTACATTTGGGCTGCTAAGATTACTCAAGAAGTGTCATTGATAGGTGAAATGAGGAGAAAACAGTTATCCTGGGAGACATTTGAAGACTTCAAGACCATCTGGTGTTTTTTCAGAAAGGTCCCAAAGTTGCACAGGTACAACACATACAAATCACAATTATCACATGGCATGCACAGAGGGTGAGCATGTCTCTGGATTTCTGCAGTCACTTTAAAACTTCCTTGATACTGCCCACCTATGCTTCTCCACTGGAAGGAGAAGGGATAATACAGTGCTAAAAAGTATGGTACAATATGAGAAGGCTTGCATAATTTTAGTTTTGGAAATTAGAAGTTAAAAGGCATTAAAAAGGCCCTTTTTAATTACATAAGGGAAGAAAGGAAAGGGACTGCCTTCCTAAAAGTGTAGTGCAGTCACCAGAGCAAATGATCAACTGGCAGTCATAATTCTTTAGTCAGGGAAGGAAGTTTCTTCAGGATCTGAAGGTTCCTGACTTGATTTCAAATAAGAGTACCAGGAGATGGAACACTATACTTGTTTAGGAGGCAGCCTCATCAGCACGTAAGAGGGATGGGACCCTGGTGTAGAGAGAAGCAAGGAGCAGGACTTTGTAGCAGAAGGACGTCCTTCCCACAAGAGAACAGGATCTCATCTTTGTGTTTTCTAAGTATCAGTCTCCTGTGCTCAGCACCCCAAAACTGAAGGAAGGTCTGGCTGGAATCAAAACATCTCTTGCATTTACAGAGAAAAACAAAAAAGATCCCTACTAGAATCCAAAGTTGTGTTTTGGTCTGGTTGGGGTTTTTTTCTTTTATTTATATTTTTAACCAAACACAGAGTGTACCTTTGGCATGTGCAACCAAGAGTGTCTAAATTTTTATAGGCTCTGTTGAATTTGTTTGTGCAAACTTGGATGAACTCAGTATGTCCAGTTGACTATGGCCAGCTGACAGCAATTTATTTCACATGAATTTTTCAAGTTTTAAGTTAGACTCTCTTCCACACTATGAAAGAAATAAGAATTTCTGAAAATTCTCCAAAAATGAAAATTGTGTCAAAAATCCATTTCTGCACACCTTGCATGTGAGGGCTGGGATATAGCCCAGACTGAGATTACTGCTCTGTGTAACTCCAGGCAAGGCAAGATGAAAATTTTTCTCCTAAAAGTCCTTGCCCATCTCAGACTTGTGCCACATCTGCAAGGTGATACCACAGAGGAAAGTTTACCTCTCTCTTTTACCACCTCTTCCAGTGGAAATTTCACTGAAATAAAAAATAGCCTAACAAAATATTCCAATTGATAAAAGTACCTGTTCTACATGGTCATATGGGTAACTGCAAAAATTTGGCAATTTTACTCGCATTTTGAGAAGGAATTATTTTAGGAAGGAACACAGAAGTGACAAAAGATAGAGAAATAATGAGGTGATGGAAGAAGGGAAAAAATGCTCAAATGTTTCTGTCAAAGTCTGATACTGTCATATAGAAAAACATAAAACCTTTATTCCACTCTCTTCAAAGCTTCACCAGTTACCTGAATCCAAGAAGAATGGCAGTTGCTATTACAAGGGCAGAGAAGGAAAGAGCATATCCAATGGTGTATATGATGGACAAATTCAGGAGCTGTTCTTCTGGTGCATCCTGAGAGCATATAGAGAAGAAAAACAAAAAAGTGGAAGGGGAAAAGAGAGCTCATGGCCTTCGATTCTTTTCTCCCAGCTACTTTCTAACTTTCTTAATGATAACCAGAAATCATTCTCCTACTTTCAAGTTTAAATGCACATGTTAAATCAGTCTCCCAGTTTCCATATGCTCTAAAGAAATAAAAATTTAATCTTAATTCCTCAGCTGCTCCCAGGTGTTTGCTCAAATAGTTGGGTTTTGCAGCCTGGCTAGAAAAATAGATAATATGACATTATTTCATAATAAAGTTGGAGAGACATGAATTACCACACAAGCAAATCTTAAAACAGATGGCAGGAAGCACAGACAACTCAGATCTGCAGTAAAAACAGCAGACAATCTTTTCAGACTTGAGCACTTCAACCAAGTCTCCTTTTTGTGGTAATGAGGGGGATCCTCATCTACACTTAGAAGTGCAACAAGCCAGGTCCTATTTGATGATTTGGAGGCAAAGCATGCCTTGCATTCACACAGCTAAACCCTCCCCTGCCCCCAAATAATCTATCTTCTACCTCAACTATGCAACCTCTGGTAACAAATCACAGCCCAACAGCATGTCTTGACCAGGGTGTTACAGCACTCTTTGAGAGGGAGTGACCTGGTGCAGACCAGAGTAGTGAGGGCTCTCATCAGATTCACTGAAAACATGATTACTGAGACCCTTGCCTGAAAATTCTGGCCAAAATCCTTATAGAGAAGAGAATTACTTGAAAAGGTACAGGCAAGTCTGACTTAGAACACAGTCTTACTGCTCAGCCTCCGAGGCACATTCATATTCACTGTTCTAGTTCATCTCTAAGCGTGTATCTTTGTCTAAATTGACTCAGGGATTTTATTTCCCTTCTTCAAGCTGCTAACTGTGCAATTGACTCCTGAGACCTGTGCTATACAAAGGAATACATTCCTTGTACTTCATAAATTAGGTACAGTTATTCAGATGTACTTTGCACAACCAGGAGGATTTAAGGTGACCATACACGCTGTACCTCAGAGATTTGCTAGGTTAATGCTTTGAAGAGAATGCTGTGAAAGCTGCCTTATGAAAAGGAAAATCTCTTCAGTATCAAAGCTTAGGCAAACTACTGAAACCTGACAATTTAAAACATGTAAAAAGATGAAAATGACATCGTACACCTAAATTTATAAAGATTCGCTAACAAACACTTTGGAATTTGTTTTAGTTACATTTAGTTACATAACACATGACAAACTTATAAAAACAACTTATTGTTCTCACACGCCAGATGCATAAACCAAAGTTACTAGGGGCTCTGTATACATTAGCTGGAAAACCAAACATGGCCGTTCACATTTCAGAGAGTGACACCATGTACACAGGGTTTCAGAATCCAGACCAGTTCACAAAAAACTGGAGGCAGGTGTCAAATGAACAAGTGTTACCATTAGGTATCTCACTCCTCAGCATGTCCCAACACAGCTCTGGAAGAAATCACAATGGCCAACAAGGAAAAGTCAAACAACCAGGCTTACACATTGCATTAAGACAATGTGCTCTGCTGGTACAGCACAGAAAAGGGACAAGAAATAAGGCTGCAAGTCAAAGGAAAAGTTTAAAATTCACATATCTAGAGAACAGAAACTCTCTCTTTTCGCATTTCCTCCTAGTCTGCAGCCATTTATTCCTTCTGAAGAATGAGGCACTGAGCAATGGGAACTACAGAGGGCACAGATCCTGCAGCTCTTGAGACTTTCATAAACTTGAACTGTTTTATCTAGGTAACGCACTAGCTCCCAGTAGCCCGGGATAGGGAGAGTGCACTCAATTTCTGCGAGTAAAAGCATCGCCCTTGGAGGTTCACAGCAGTAGTGGTATCACGTGTCATGGGAACGCACACAGCGCACCGGCTGACGCCAATGGCTGTCAAAAATCCTCTGAAAATCCCTATGGTCTCCTTCATTTGGTGCCAGGCATCTCAGCTCCCTGCAGAGTAAAAAGCACGAGGGCAAGAAAATAACACTGACAAGCCTAATTCCACTGCCCACAGAAAATGAAGGTATAAAGACAAAAAAACCCCGAAAAAAAAAAAAGCAGGGATTGCCCCATGCCCAAAGGTGAAAAAGCAAATATCGTTCAGTTCAGTTCATCTTAATCACCTTAATAGCTGCTAACAAGACAGAGAGAGCAAATGGTCACTATTATAATGATGTGACAATGGAAAAAAGGCAAAGGAATAACATTAGGTCACTCCTGCAGTTGAGGTCCTTGCACTGCACCACAGCTGGGATGACCTGAGTCACTTCTCTTGGCTCTCACGTACATTTAAACGTGCTCTCGTCTACCCTCCATGTTCCTTCCCTTTGTTGAAGGGGAGAGACCTGATGTCCCTTACCATTAGGCTCAGTGAGGTGAGTCAGTGAAGATTACTTTGACAGGACAAAAATGCATGGGCATCAACAATCCTTTTTTTCCTCTCTTCTGCTTTGTCCTAAACAACAGCAACAAGATAGGAGGAAAATGGGAAAAACACTTACCTGGTCAGAGGGCTCACACTCAGACAGGTTCCTCCAGGGCAGGGTCGAGTTCTCCTTCAGCAGCCAGGTCCCCTCCAAGGTGCAGAAGCGGTACACCTGCCCATGCAGCACTGCCAGGAGCAAAATGAGCCACAGGGTAAGCGGGACAAGAGCCTGCTCGACCAAGAGGCAAGGCTCACAGAGCGGTCTGCATCTCCATGCAGCCCTCCTTCCTCACCCATCGCTCTCCTGGCTGGAGGGGGAAGCTGCAGCATGGCAGGGGAAGTGCTGCACCTGTTCCCTGCCTGTCCCCAAAACTCTGCTGCTTGTCCTCAGGGCCCCAGAGCAGCTGCCAAGGCATCAGACGGCTCCAGGACATGCTCCAGGACAGTCGCTGACCATTCCATAGCAACAAGAGACTGAAATAATTGCTGCCATCTTTGTGTGGATTTTACAACATGCATAAATTTCAGCTCAGTGAAATACTAGACTCTGAGACACACAAATTCTGGGAACATTAAGTTTCAACTATAGATTTTACATGGAGAAGAAGGTACACAAACACTAAATGTGCTTTTTCTTTTCTGAAAGCATGCAGATCCAGAGAAATCTCAGAACAGGTATGCTAACACAAGCTTCCCAAAATGTAAATGCTTATACAAACATCTGTGCTACAAAACAAAACCATAAGTCTTTTCCTAAACTACCCATATACTCTTTCTACTCCTTCTGTCTGCATGTTTGACCAACAAAATTAGAGATAAATTAAATACCTTTCTGGAGCAGTTAGCTGCTCAATCTTGTAAAAGCAAGTATATTGAAATGGTTCATAGTAAAATCACATCAGACTGAAGCACCAAAAGAAAAATTGCAAAGGGAAAGGAGCACTCAGTCCATGCACAAAAAAGAACTCTCTCTCTAGTGTCTGGAGTTCTGGGGAAATCTAAGAACTTAGTTGTATACATAAGCAGCCTGGAAGTGTCCTTGTAGTACAGTAACAGTGTGAGCTGCTTTGCAAAGAAGTTTCTCACTAATCACATTTTTAGGCCAGTAAGCTAACCTATTCTATATAACAAAGCTACCCCTCAAAAAGCAATGCAGGGTCAATCCCTCAGCCAGGGTTAGCCTCTACCCAGACAATGTTTGGAAAAATACACTTACAATATTTTGAGGTATAAGAAGCTGAGTTAGGAAGATTCAGTTCCACAAGGGCATCAAAATACCTCCCAATTACAGCTTTTGCTCAAACTCAGCCTTGCCTGCTGCAATCTCATCCTGTTGTCAGCTCCCTTATTACTGCAAACTAGAACTCATTAGAATTTGGCATTTCTGTTCAATGAGAGAATTTTAAAACTTGAAATTCTAACAACCCAGTAGGTTATTTGTATGTTAGCTGACAACTGGTAATCTGTTTGATAATTATCAGCAGCAGACAACTAGTGGGTTCTCTAAGCGATGAATGTTTTAAAAAACAATGTAGGCATAAATATTCCAATAAGCCATTTTTAATAAGTATGCTAAATGGCAACTGATAATGCTTGTGGTAGGCACAGCCTATTTGCTTTTGTAATTGTTATCCTGAATATACCAGTAAGACATAATATAAAGATGATATAAAAATTAAGTTACGCTTGGTGGAGGTTTTTTCCTACTATTAAGAGTATCTCTTTACACATGTTCACATGAAAACAGAAGGAGAGATTAGGTACAGCATCTGCAACACATACATTGACAGCCACTAACTGCACCCGCTCTCATCATCTACTGCCAGTTACAACCACTTCCTTAGGTTAGAGTATTGCTATGATGTTGCTCAAAGGTCATAAGCTTATTTAGGAACATCAGGAATAAAAGAAAGACTAGGGAAAATGCGGGTCCTCTCAGGAAGGATAGGGGAGACCTGGCTACACAGGACATGGAGAAGGCTTTGAGGTACATGATGGCTTTTTTGCTTCAGCCTGGAGAGGAAAAGGCTCCAGGGATACCCCTACAGCAGCCTTCCAGTACCTGAAGGAGGTACAAGAGAGCTGGAGAGGGAGTTGCCACAAGGGCATGTAGTGATAGGACAAGGGGGAATGGCCTTAAGATGAAGGAGTGCAGATTTAGATTAGATATCAGAAAGAAATTCTTTACTATAAAGGTGGTGAGGCACTGCTACAGGTTATGCTGAGAGACTGAGGACATGACATCCCTGGAAGAGTTCAGGACCAGGCCGGACGGGACTTTGACCAACCTGGCCTAGTGGAAGACGTCCCAGCCCAGGGCAAGGTGGTTGGAACTAGATGATCTTTAAGGTCCCTCCCAACCCAATGATTCTGTGACAATATTAAGGATCTCACACCTGATGAGGGCAGCAAGTAGGAAAGCATCACTTTTCCCCCACCTCCCCCCTCAGGATTAGTGGTCACAATTTGCAGTAAGGCATTCCAAATATCTATGCAAAAGCAGCCCTAGGAATCAGGAATCAGTAAATATTGTATATTTGGACCCAATGAACTTGAAATCCAGGAGGTTTAAGTCCAGAGGGTCATAGGACTGGAAACTTTGGTCCGACTGCCATAAGATGAGCTATAACCAAGTACTACAAAACAAAGTTAATATGACGAATAATCTCAGAAAACAAGAAATTTGACTATATTCCTGAATAAAAAAAAAGAAAGAACTACTAAAGGAGAATTAAGTTGAAAACAAGCAAGCAAAAAACCCCAAACCCCAGCACTATTTCACATTTTCTGAAACTCTTTGTGAATTCCCCCCCTCTGCCAGTATTTCTTAGTGGCAAGGTCTAATTGCGATGAATGCTTAGCTTCAGTGTATTTATTTTCTCTCCCAATCATCATGACATATTTTAATTTTCTTTTTATTGATAACACTTCTTTTTAAATAATAAAGACGAGAATCTATTGCATGCTGAAGCCTGGCGTATATTAGAGAATTGAAAGGTTTACTGTAAATGAAACATGGAATTTGCTATCAGACAAAGACAAGGCAATTCATTTAGATATGCAGAAAAAATAATGTAATGCTATTACACTGGACAGGAACATTCCTGCCACATCTAGGCATCACAAACACTCAAACTGGATGGCTCTTACAGACTTCTGGGCAGTCACATGCCAGCTGTGTAAGCTGTCATAGCCTCATTGATTGTCAGAACAGTGGTGATCAGTGCAGGACTCAGAGGCAACTGAAGACCAACTGGCCTATCTGTACCCAGAAAGAGCCTTAAAATGTAAAAGAATAAATCAAACAAATTCCAAATAGATAGGACTGCACATCACAATGTGAGCATAAACACCTGGTCTACGGAATAAAGTATGAGCCAAAATGCTTACGAGACAGAAAACGTTAAAGAAAATTTTCACTTTGAGGCACCACTGAGATTCTGGCTGATACACGGAACAATGCTCATGAAAGAGATGGGAGATTGCAGAAAGCAGGACATGAAAATAATACAGGGCTGATGCACTGCAGGCAACCAGTTACCCCCAGAAATGTGAAAACAAGTCTCACTGTTGTGGAAATGGATTGCTTTCCATAATGTGTCAGACTCCCTATTACACACACAGCATCACTCTGTGGAGCTGTGAAGGGCTCAGAAACAGATAAAAACTACACACACAAGACCCTCCATGCCCTGCAGCTGGGCCCATCCAGCACCAGCACCATGCAGGACCTCCCAGGTGAACCTGCCTTTGAGCACTGTGTGATCCATCACAGAAGCTGCCCAGAGGAGATGCCCAGAGCCACAGTGCCAAGAGCCCAGACTTCAACACAGCATGACCATGGAAAGGTGCACCTTTGAAACAGAACCCTCTCAAACTGCATCAACCTGTGGTCATTCCTACTTTCTCCATTTCCTCGAAGCAGAAGGCAAACAGCCTCATCTACTCATCCTCTGGGCAACAGGCTCAGTCACTGCGCAGTAGCAGCTGGCTGCCTAGCACAACCAAGGCTGTTAACGACTGATAGCTCAGGAGAGATATCACCTGAACTGAATGCTCTTTCCCCAGTCTTGCCTCACTGAAGTGAGGGACAGAGCCAAGCCTCTGCACCAGAAACTCTGCTCTGGTGTTTCTCCAAAATAACGGATAAAATCCTGGAGACTTTAGATCTTCTTTTCACATACTAAATTCTCATCTTTGCTTGCTGAAAGCAGTTCCAACGAAGTTCAAGGAATCCACTAGCTTTTAATCAGGAATGTCGTGACTCAAGAACTGCCAAGTGTCTTACCATTCTTACTGCTCAGGGTAAAATGTGGGTTTGTATTAAAGCTACCTAAAAATGTTTTAAAACAATTTTTTCACATGTACGTTTTATGACTCCCTCTCTGCACAGCTGGTCATGGCTTAAGATGGCAGAGATCTTCAACCCTCTAAAACAGATAAAGGGATAGTATATGTACACATTCTGTCTTGCTGAGGGCCTGGTTCAAAGCTTACCATGAACCTCATTTCCTTCAACTTTCATGTGATGCCATTGCTGAAAAGAAATTCAGAGACACTGAGGCAAACTAACAGTGACACGTTTGGAGGTGGCCTGTATGTCATGACAGAAAAAAGGCACCCACAGCTTCCCCCGCAAATGCTGAGCAATTTCAGCTTCTTGCTTGAAGGTGGTTTACTCAGAGGCAATTCACCTTTGTCCATGCCTGAATTCTGCAGAGTGACTCTGACCCTCTTACCTTTAATGCAGTCAAAACACCAAGCATACAATGATCAGCTTCAGTTTTAACAGACCAGAATGACGAACAATATTTTTTTAAAGGTTCGAGGTGGTTGTTGCCTCCTTGCTATCCTGCAATACCTTTTTCCTGTCCAGTTATGTTTTCTGTTACCATATAGTCAATGTTTCAAATCATTCCACTATATTCTAGAATTAGCTATCATCATCTGCAAATAACAAACAAATCCACACCCAGTGCACAGGAAATCTGATTTTATTTACTTTTTAAGTTAAAGTGCAAAAATTTTCAAAACCTTCGGAACAGCAGCTTAATGGCACAAGGTGTCAATCACCCCTCGTTAGAATTACATGTTAAAACACAGACTGATGCCCAAAACTCAGTCTCTCTAAGCTTATAAAAGGTAGAGAGTCAGCACTGAAGCTAATAACATCTATCTAGTGAACCTGTAAATCAAATCAAATCCCAGAAGTAGCTGAATACTTTTACATATGGAGAGCATGGGCAAAAAGGTCACAAACTTTTCCTTATTAGCCCCACTTTTACTAGAAATAAAAACAAATTGAATGACTTCTCTGTTTGAAACAGTCAACCTCACCTGCATTTTACAACATCAGGGTGTCAAGGTCACTGTGACATTACTCACCCAACTGTCCCTGAGGATAAACTGGAACATTATTCATTGTAAAAGTAAATTACAGCATGTCCTAGCCAATCAATTCTATTCAGGCAGAGAGATGAGAGAATGAGAACAAGATACTGCAGTTTTGTCTGTCTGCTCTGTGTCAAGTATTATAGACCTCTCCGCTGTTAACATCCATTCTCTACTTCCAGCTGGGAAATTGTTTTGGAAAAGGTAACAATTTTCTCCATAAAGCAGGGACTCACTGCAGTATGAGAGCATCACGACAGTCTCCCAGGCAGACTAGCTTGTTCCTGAAATGAGCAACCCGCCCTTTGATGGGGATAACAATTTATCAGAAATTGGGAGGTTGCGCCCCCACCAGCAGCTCTGTTCTGTCACTTGATGTGACTGGGGCAATGCTCTCCTGAAAGGAATCACTCTTGGCTGTAAAAGCTGCTGCTAAGTGTCACTCAGCCCCAGCCCTGGTGCTGCTTACTGCAAAGGCATCCTAAACTCAGGACTCATGCCTGGCAGCATGCAGCTAAAAACATGACATGAGGGAACAGCCTGATCCTGAAGCCTGTAGGGAGATGGAAGAGCCCCAGCCTGCACCACTGTCCAAGAATCACATTCATCAAAGTGCTCCTTTGTGCTGGGCTTACCGCCACATCATCTGAAATTATATTACCTCAACAGGCAGTTTAACTACAGGTACTTTATTTAGTATTCTTTCACACCATTCCTCTTCCCTCATAATGTATTAGTCATCTTAACTCCTCTGCTTTTATAATAAAAAAAATGAAAAAGAAAAAAGCCTGTTCTTGCTTAGCTGGATTTTCCCTTACACCACGTAAAGGTAGCTGTTAGGTGGGTGCAAGATCATGTCTGTCTCTTGGTAGGAGTGTGAATGCATTTACTTCTCTTTTTCCTCTTGTCACTCTTCTTCCTTGCAGTGGTTTTTTTTAAATTGGAAAAGACTGGATGAATTCTTGGATCTTTCAAGCTAGGAGCTAGTGATGGGGAACATTCACAACAGGGATGTTTGAGTCTGTTTCCCCACCTCTCACCCAAACAATATCCACTACTGAAAATTATTCTCTTCCTGCAGCAAGAACTTGAAGTGATCACATGAGATGATCCTATGCAGACCTAACAGATACTTTACATGGTGCAAGGGAAGATTCAACTAAACACAGGCCATGCCACAGGCTGCACAGCCCCCAATGCCTGTCCCAGAAATTCTCACTGCCTGAATCCTCTGCTGTCCTACCAAAAGCACAAAGTCACAGACACTGCAGATGGAGATGATGCTGTTTGGCATCACCCAAGGGACACTGTCTGCATATATATAAATTCTTATTTTAAAACATTCTTTTTGAAATTACATTAACACAACAACACTAAAGATTCAAGAATTAGAAAGTGTTAAGCTAACGCTACTTATATGAGTTTTAGTTCCACCCAATAACATTGTTTCTACATACACAGTCATACACTTTTTTCCCAACAGAATCCACGGTTTTATTCAGGACAGAATAGAGGAGATAATTTAACATGAAATTATTCATTCTTACTATTGTGAGATGCCAAGCCAGATTTAAGCAGACTGAATCAAGTCTATACCAAATACAGCATTTTATTTGTATGGTCCTTTCAAAGACCACCAACAATTCAGCTCCCCAATGAACACTAAAGGCTATTATCTCATATGCATAAAGACATGATCCAAAAAATAAGGACCATATTTTAGTAACATAATAAAGTCACATTTATATAAAAAGGAAACTATGCAGCCACAAAATTTGTTCTGAATGGGTATATTCAGGTCTCCTAGTGCAGAGATCATCCTTGCCAGCTCTGCAATATCTTGCCTCACTCAACACAGACTTTCTCAGTTAATGAGGCAATGATCCTGCAGAGAAGAGCCCCCTTTACTACATCTCACATGCAAATCCATTCTTCATAGTGAAGGAACAAGGTCTATGGAAAAAAAATAATCACAGAATATAGCTTCATAATTAAAAACTGCTTACATAATGGTGGCCAATAAAGGTTATGCAAGCAAAGAAGACTGTGCCAAATCACAAAATATTCCGTAAGCCACAAACTTATACATCACTGGCTATGAGTTAGTATCCCAAAAATTAAAATAGCTTTCTGAAAAACAATCTTGTTTTTAACAGAGCATTACCCTAAAAGGAGCTATACCCTCCAAGCATTTAATTTGAGGAACTCGTATTAAGAAAAGGCTGCATTAACTATGCTAGACCACACTGACACATAAAATAACTCTTTGAAATAAACTTTAAAAAAATCATGAAAGTGCACGCATGCATGTGTGCATCAGGTTTAATAAAAGAGTGTTTATGAACTATAAAAGATATGTGAATTAATGCAATAAAAGGCAGCTTATGAAAAACAAGTATTTATGATAATGGTACAGCTTTGTCAACATTTGGTAAGATACCAAAAAGCACCATTAAAAGTTTTGTTCAGAATAAATAAAAATGGGTTGGAATAAATTTATTGCAACAATAAACGTGATTGGAAAATGCAAAATAAACTTGTAAAAATGGTGCTAAGAGGTTTTGTGGTTTTAAGTTATTGGATCAGTTAATGTAATCAATAGAAGTCATCCTATTAGAGGATATTAAAATAATGCAAAAATAAAAAAGCAGTAAAAAGTTCTCTTAGAAGTCTGCAAACTGAAGTCTTCCCAGGGCAGACAAAGGGATCTATTTTGCTATGCCTATATTCCAAGGCCTTATAAAAAATAATCAAAAAAACCCCCAAAAACAAGCTAAAAGGAAAGGAAAAAACTAGACAAATCATTAGCATAATGCTTTCTGAGCTAAAGCACGGAAAAAAAAACTTTGAGAAAAAAACCCAAATAACTAGTATGTTAAATATGCACAGCCAGGAGGGAGAGGCAAGTACACATGGAAATAAACACTGGTTGGTTGATGCAGCTTCTGAGCAAAACAAGAAGCTCCAGAACATGGAGGTTAAAACAAATGCCAGGTGATGCAAGAAAACTGCGAATCTTCGGCAACACAGAAATTAGTGGTATTTGGTTATCTGCAGAAAAAAAAAGTGGTATAAAGAACCACTGATTAAATAATCCTAAATTTATCATCTCTCACAAGACAGTTATAAAGATAATCCAAAAAATCCTAAACGATAGGAAGCTTTCAGCATAGACACCTGCTAAACAGATCATAAAAATTAACTCAAACTATCTAACTTCATTTAGAGCTAACTATAATTCCACAAGAATTAGCCACTATCTACAAAAAGTAAAGAATGTGGCTACTTCAAAGCAGAACAAATAAAATGAAGCATCTCATGCATTTCAAAGACTGAAGACACACCATTCTTCTCTCTCCTAACTGCACTGCCATCCTTGGTTCTCCTCTTCAGGTTAATTCCTTCAACCCTTCCTGTTGCTGCAATATTTAGTCCTATGCTGCTGCTCTACCTTCCCACTGTTGACCCACTTTCCCTTTCACCCCACACTTTCCTATTCCTCTTCCAGCTCCTACTCAGGCTTGCCATTTTCCAAAGCCACTGTAAATAAAACTGCAACCTAACTCCAGCCTCTCATACCTCCTTTCTTGCCAGTCTATCCCTCAGCCTTCCTCATCAGATTCCAAGCTCCTTCTGCTCCAGCCAAGCAGTGAGGAGGGGCAAAATCAACGAAGAACATCTGCTCTCAGAGCTGGACCTACGGCAGCCAACAAGGCCACAAGAAGCCCTGCTCAGCCTGTGCACCAAAAGCATGTCTGGCCCCAACAGTTACACGTTTCAGGAGAAAGGAATACTACTCCACAGTGATATGGCCTCTGGAGACTGTAGGCACAAACAAGCACTCATAAGGAATTCATCCCCACAAGTAGCAAGAGACGTATCACCAGTACCACAGGAGCCACCATCTTTTCTCTCAATAGTGACCAGAGGCCACTAAAGCTGCAGGTATGTCTGGATTTCTCTTTCCTTTACAAAGTCAGTGTTTACACCAATCTCAATGATTCTTACCCTCCAACCCAAAGCTGGGACCTACCCCTGATCTAAAAATCAGGATCTCTTACACCCTTATATGGGTAATTTCCCCCAAGTTCTCAATTCCATTTTCATTTCTGTTCAATTTTCATTGCTTGAAAGGTATTTGGATGGACATAAAATCCCTCTGACTTAAACTTTTCTTTTCCTGCCAAGGAGCAATCCTTCCCTTGAATATTCACTGCCTATGCTACCTCACATTTAAAACAACTTAAGAGAGGCCCACTGTCATTCATCAGTCACACTGACGCAATGTTTTCCATATTTTACCCATGCTTTCATTCTGTTTAAAGGAATTGTTGGTGCCCTGCTTCATTAAGCTCCAGGACCATTACCAGGCAGTTTTTGCGCGTGTAAGTCAGTTTTTTGCCTTCAGAGGAAATATGCCGATGAGCACTTGATCCTTTTCTTGCCTAATTCATTTCTGCTCATTCCAATTGTCAAAAAGTAAATCAGAACCAGAAAGTCATATGAGTCTGACCAGGCATCAACCAGCATTATTACTGTCATCAAACAAGTCATGTACCCAGGTTCTCCCATAAACATTGCCCAGAAAAGCTTTATTCTTATTCAAAGAAAAATTAAAGTGATGTATGGAAATCCTAACAGTTAATATTTGGAGCATGTTTGATGAGAACTAGACACTTTCAAAATTCATAGCAGGGACCTGGTTCTCACAGGGAAAATCTAGTCTATGACAGAAAACTCTCAAGGGGAAAGTTACCAATAAAACACACAAGTAGAAAAGGATAATATCGCTAAACAAATAAAACTGGGTGCATGATTAAGAAGTGTAATCCTCGTAAAGATCAGCATATTTTCAAGTTAAAGTTGCATTTGTGAAATGGCATGAAAGGGAGGATGTTCTATAATTAGACCACTTACATTCCAACACCTTTTCAGTCAGTCCACATTTTTTTGCACGACTACTCTGTCAAATGAAAATATTAAAAAAATTCAAACACAGACCTACTAACTTCAAGAAGCAAAGACTGAGTTGTCCTTAAATAAAGCATTTACTTACATATGTAGATTGAGTTGTATGTTCACCCAAATTTAACTGAGGATATTGGGATTAAGAAGCAACCTATAAGATCACTATCACACCAGAAGCATATCTGTTATGTGAGAGGACACACGTAAGCTGGATGTGAGAGGAGCCTTTCCCAGCACCCAAGGTGAAGTGCCAGGAACTCCTGAAAAGAGGAGGAAGAGGTGAGCCATCTGAGCAAGTTGCTCTCCACCTATGCTGTTTTCAAGATCAGGCAATCTTGTCTTATCATATCTTCCAGGACCTGGGGGGAAAAAGCCCTAAACAATCAATATTTTACTAATTAGCAACATTTAAGTAAGCCAAAAGTTTATAACCTGTTTTCAACAAGGCATTTAATTATGTAGCACACACAAGCACTATTGTTTATTCAGACTCTTAAATTAGTTCAGTTTACTCCTTGTCCACAACAACGAAAAACTGCAAGTTCTTAGACGTAAGTAACCCGAAGAAAGGTTTGAGGTCCCTCTGTTTAAGAGTGCACTGTTACAGAAAACAAATAAAAGCAAGCATATAATAACTTCAGTTACACAAATATGTAATGAGAGCACAAATTAAGTCTAAGATAATTGTTGTGCTCAAACATATCTAGCTACCTGCTAGACTAGCACGGGCAAGGCACAGAGGCAGCCCAGCTCTTCCTTGCAGCTGGGTCTAATGGTGTTCATTTCTCACTGAAAGGCACTATTCATGGCCAGATCAGCTGAAGGAAACTTTTCAAGCACTTACAGAATGAGGCTCAGCTGTGCCTTTTCTGAGGTGTGCCTTGACATCCTCGACAGTGCATTTCAAGGAATTACTTTAAACAAAAACATGATACAGTTATAACTAAAAAATTTCTGGAAAACATGCAGTCCTGCCAACTGCTCTAACTCCCACAGACACAGCAAGCTGATATCCTACAGCAAGTCTGTCCAGCATTAACACTATGCCCAGCAGCGCAAAAACCTTAATTCTTCCTAGAAGGTCTCAGGCGACCAGATCTATACCTGACATATGAACATCATGCTCCCATCACACGTGTGCATTTCAGTGTCTGGCCATACGCAAAGTTTCCTGTTCTATAACATATTTGATGTATTTTGGTTGCAGCAGGAGAGGAATTAGAGCAGAGAGCTTTTCACTGTCACTATAGAAAGTCACATCTCAGCCCAGCTGGAAGGTCATAAAGCACTGCTCTATTACATGAACCTCAATCTGAAGTTTACCAGCAGTTCATTTAAAAAGATGTTTCTTTTGTTTAAGCAAAATTGATAAAACTGAGAATGGCATTGCCACATGGCCCAAAATAAATGCAGGTTAATAATATTTATCCATTAATGATTTTAAAAGTTATTTCTGCCAACAGTCCCTAGATCTACCCTCGAGATGAGCAACATATGTTTGAGAGTTCTCTGGTATACTACCAGATGGAGACTAACAAACAGAGACAGAGGTGAACTTGAAAGACTAAGATTTTTTTTATTATTACTTTAAGCAAACTGAAATTGCCAATTAGCTTGAGACAGCTTTTGGTGCAAGGAAGTATAAATTTTGAACTGCTTAAAGGTTAGCAAATGCAAAGAAACATATTTTTCACTGAAAAAGGTCACACCCCTTTTCAGCATTATGGAGAGCTTTCTGGAAGCTTGGTTTTATTAAAGCAAAGAAGGGAAGAAATTTAATAAATGTCTCATCATCTTCGGAGTATCCAATATTTGAAGGGAAATTTATTTTCTTCCAGGCAAAAAGACAAGCAGGTACTTTAACTATACACTCACGTAGCCATCTGCTGCCTTGGTTTTAAAAGACTACCCCAAACTGCGAAGCTGGATGATTAAACAAAAAGTGAGAGAGATTAAACCAGACAAGGTTTAACTTGGTCCCTTGAACCAAACGTTCCTGCTGCGCATATAACTTCGAAAACTGTCTGAAGGAAAATTCTCACACAAATGCCTGCTTCCTCGGCTGTAGGGTTTTCCACACAGCCCTCTAGAAAGCCACATAGTTTCTTTTGGTCTGCTTTGCACAGGTGACATTGGAGCTTCACCACCACAGCACTGCTATCCATAGGAGGTTTCACACACAAAATCAAACACCTTTTTTTCCCTGTTTCTGTTTTTTTGCTGGCACTGTGGCACTCTGTCCCCAAGCTCCCTCCCCCTCTGAGTTTGAACAGTGCACAAACAGGCAACTCAGGGCAAGGGAACAGGACCAGGACACCAGATTTAATCCTGCAGCACAGCAGATGCATGAACACCAGCCCTGAATGACCACGTTTGACAGCAAGTGGCTGAGGGGGCTACTAAATCACATTTAAGAAAAGATTAGCGGCAGAAGCTTTTTCCAATGGTCCAGCCACCCCAGCAGCAATGACAAAATCCTGCTGAGGCAGAAGTCTACACGTGATCCTCACCTGGGTCATGGTATGGCATGCCACAGACCTGAAGCACTCGTGGCAACACCTTGACAAACACAACAATGTTCTGTCTCTTTTCTCAGCCCGTCTCCTTGGTGGGCACAACAATCACAGATGGACTTAGTTTGGGAACAGATGGATTCATTTCAACACTTTTGGTTTTCCTGCTTGTGTAGCAGGGAATAGAATTCCCTGCTTGTGTAGCAGGGAATAGAACCTGCAATATTGCTGTACATGATACCATTACAATTGTGCAAGCATAATCACAGCTTTTGGGAAAAGAAAGGAACCACACAAGAGGGAAGGTATTAGTTCATGATTTAAGCAGCAGCCAGGACTAGCTTAGACACTAATGCTGAGTGGGGACTGTGCAGACAATTTCCATGATCTCTGCTGCACCACAATAAGGTTTGTCTATATCTCATAACCCTAGGGAAATTGCTTTAAACAAGCATAAAATTCTCATGGTCAAACTGCTAACCTCTGGTACTTGGGAGTTCCACAGTAAAGCCCCACTTCCACCCAAAGCCTCATGCAAAGCCCACACCTGCCTAAAGACACATAAGGAAAATAAGTTCTGCCACCAGAGAGAAAATGGGGAGTGCTGGACAGAGGGTCTCAAACGTAGGTTACAGCAGGGGGAAATGAGACAGATCTGACCTGGATGTATCCTTGCAACTGAAGGTACTCTGGAGCAGCAACCCAATCTGATTCTGCACTTCCACACCCCCACGTGAAGTGAAGCTCATACAATCTCCGTGACTGGGCAAAATTATTGTGTGAAGTACAGTTGTGGTGCCAGTTATCTCCACAATTTAATCAGACTGACTCCATCTCCAGTAGCCAGAGGCAGACACAAGGTTACTATCACAGGTTGTCTGGTATTACTGCTGCATTATTCTGCCACCAGAGAGACTTTCAGGTCTCTCACACCACAGGCTGGAAGCCAGTGTTGTTTCCAGGGGTCCCCAGGCTGTAATTTGCCTCATGATCTGGGAGAACAAAGGAGCAGGCGTCACCATTGCAACACATAACATAGTAAAGAGAGGACAATACAGATAATAAAGTGAATTACAAGAGACAAGTGATTCAAGCAAAGGTGAACGACAACAGAAGTTATTAGGTAAATAAAGAAAACTATTTCAAACTAGAATAAAAGTAGATTTAGAGAGCATAGGGAACTACAAAGCACTGAGGCCTCATGGACAGCCATCAACTAAGGCATACAAGACATCTGGCCCTTTACCTGGCACAAGAAACACTACAATTTAATGAGACCTTGGTATTGCAAAGGCCCATGTATGGTTGTACTGGAAGACTTCATGGTAGTACAGACAAATCATTAGGTCTTATGCCTCCCTCCAGGACTGAAAAGAATCCAATGCACTCCTGGGGCACAGCTTCTGGCTTAGTTTGAGCAGCTTTGGTGTCTCTGTCTTTGGAGGAAACTAAGTCAGTCATGGCAAGCAGCACAATCAGGGGTTGCTTCAAAATTCACTACTGTGCCATAGCAAGATACCAACACAGATACAGACTGGCATCAAAATAATTCAGGTGTCAGACCTCTCAAAACTAGAGACAGGTCCTAAGCTGAAACAAAAGTATTCAAAGATTTCAGATTTTGAATGGAGATCTGAGCAACAGCCACATCTGTGTTGATGCAAGTCTGCAGCCAGCCTCGGTGCAGCCCAGCGCATACAGGAGCAACTGATGTGGCTACTGTTCACATAACTCTTGTCTCAAACTGGTACCTCTGGAAGGTTTTTTAATTAAAAAGGATTTAGTGCTATTAAACAATAAAATATCAGAACCCCAGAGGAGGCATAATTGCAAGATGAATTGTGCAGCTCCACAGTTTCCAAATCCACATGGTGTAACTGGCAGCTGGCCTTCAATTATAAGAAGGTAACAAGAAAAAGCACACAGCCAGTGACAGTGAGGCAAGGTGCCCACCGTCCCTTAAAGGAGCCCCTACTGCTCCCTTCAGAGCTTCTGCACTGGTTGGGCTTTGAGACAGCTATGGCCCTAGAACTTGTCATAATCTCTCTGACTACAACGTGGATAGCAAGGTGTGCAAAGTTTACCTGGTGTAACTTCAATGCTATCATAACCTGAGTGGGCTTCACATACAGGAGCAAAAGCTTCAACTCTGTCAGCCACAAGTATATAAAGATTTGCCTTCAACAAGCTCTGGCTGTGGTCCACGATCTGTACTGGCAACTTTGCAGAACAAATTCATTTAACAATATGAAATGAAATTAATTTAACCCTCCTGCTACTTCAGCATCTCCCCACAGACCTGCCCACAGGGGGAGTTGCATAAGAACAAATAAAAGCCAAACAGCTAGAGTGAAATAGCTCGTACAGATTTGAGGAACTTCTGTAGTTTGCTCTTTCAAAGACATATAACCAGGGCAAAAAAAGCTTTGCTTTGGGGTTTTTTGCGGGGTTGGGAAGAAAGGCACGCAAAAGTTAAGCACGTGCTTGTTTTGATAGTCTAGACATTTCACTTTGTATTTTCAAAGCATTTCAAAATAACACTTGAAAACCAAGAAATCTTCCCAAAGAGGAAATTTAAGAATTTCCCTACAGAGCGCTGAACAGAATACTTTGTTTAACCAAAATTAGATTCCCTTCCCCGTTCCATTTGCCCCAATGATCCTGCTTCTTGCTGTCAAGAATCAAGAAAGAGCTCCCTCACTACATGCACAAAGCTATTTTATACGGGGCTCAAGGGACACAGATGACTTTATGAACTCCTACCATGTAGTTACAGCCCAGCAGTGTCTGGGCTCCTCATTTGCTAGGATACCAACCCCTGTGCTGTGAGACACGTCAGCCACCTATTTCTCATTCCAGTGAATAAGAAATGATTTAACCTGCACTGAAGCAGAGGCTACTCTAAACCTCAGCTACTTTGGCTTTAGTGGGATACTGATTATCCAGATACTCATAATATTCTTTTTTCTGTTAAGAAAATAATATTATGACCAATATACTTGAAGCAGATGAATGCTAATACAGCTGCAATCACACCAATCAGGAAACCAATCTACATAAAAGAAGAAAAAAATAAAAGAAAGACTCAAAAGGAATGAGGAGAAACCCCCACATTTCAGCTGGGTGAAATTCCCAATCTAGTTTGCTGCATAACTACAGATGAAAAAAAGACAGCAGTGCAGTGCCCCTGAAGAAAAATAAAATAACCCAACCTTCAGGGCACATCTCAAAAGTGCACCCACAAATGAATAGCCAGTATTTCAGTGCAACCTGTAATAAAAAAATTCCTCTAAAAATTCAGGTTTAATTTACTTGCCTGTCACAAAAAAAGTCGGTAGCAGTACAGGCATACATGGTCTCAAGCATAAAATCTTGGTCTAATGTTGTGATGTTTCTTCAGTTATCATGAAGATATTCCCAACCCTCAGAGTCCATCCTTGCAGACAGCATGCCAATACTGACTCTTTCAGGGATGCTGACACACCTACTAGGTAACACGACAAAAAGAAGTCTCAGCCTCAGGGTTTCTAAAGAGATCTGACACGAGTGGGACAGTACTGATTTTCTCTGCTGTACTTTATAGGCTGCCTTTGAAGCAGCATTTTCAAAAAAGGCTAAAGATGAATGTTGCAATCACAAGGGAAGTGATCCTGTAAGAAAAAATCTTGCAAATGCACATATTCCTTAGCACAAAAGACCTGTAGGCCCATCCTCCGTGGATTTGTCTTGTGAAAGGCTGGTCTTGAGTCTCTGTATGCACACAAATCTGAACAGGCACACAGCACTGAACACCAGATAAACTCTCAAGTTTCTCAATGAACAGATTCCCATCTCCCTGCAGTTGCTCTTGTACCCTGAGATAAATGAGCAATCCAAAGACCCAGAGAAAGCCATTACTGCGGAACCATGCCCACAATGCGGACAGGGATTCAGAAGCCGCCACACTGAACAAGCAAGAAGAAAGTCACACGTCAGTGAGCAGCTCTGTGGCATCACGTAGGGACAAGAACTGACTGACATATACAGCTGGACTAGTGGCACAGCACATACCTGCTGAGCATGTAAAAAGTTCTTCATACCATTTTCAGCTTGCCACTCCACTGGGCAACCTGCTGGGACACATCTGCTGTTGAGATCTACAGAAGGGCAGGCTCAAGACTGACAGCCACTAGGACAAGAGCAGTACACAAACAGCAAAAGCTATTAAAGCATAGTTTGCAAAACCTGTAATTCCCCAAGGAACGCTCCAGCTTTCCAAACATTCACCATGCAAATTCTTCTCCCCATCTTGTATTCTGGCTGACACCAACAGAAATTTGTAACACCTGACAATAATTGGTTACCAAGACTTATTATCCTATAAAAAATTAACAGAAACAGAGAATCAAAACAGTCAACATTGGAATGAGACTCTGGATATTTCCTAAAACAGTGAGGAACTAGGGCAAGTTCCTCAGGTTCATGTCTAGTCAGTCTGTGATCAAGGACAAGAGACTTCAAGGACAGAGAATCCAAATCCTCTCTGGGTCACCTGTCCTAGGTATTTAATCAACCTCACAGTAAAATAATTACATTTAAAGGAAATTTTCTGTATTTCAATATGTGAGCACACACGTTGATAAGATTTCCCCTGAGGCCTTCTCTTCTCCAGGCTGAAGAATACCAGCTTTCTCAGTCTCATCTCATAAGAGAGACACTCCCATCCCTCAATAAACTTCAAGGTCATTTGCTGGACTTGCTGAAGTAAATCCATGTCTCTCTCATACTGGCGAGCCCAGAACTGGACAAAGCACTCCAGATGTGTCACACTTCCCAGAGCAGAGGGGAAAGATCATCCTTTTGAGCTGCCAATGATGCTTTTCCTAATTCAACCCAGGAAGCCATTGGTGTCCTTTGCCTCAAGGGCACATTGCTGCTTATGCCGAGCTTGGTGTCCACCAAGCCTTTTCTGTAAAGTTGCTTTCCAGCCAGTCAGCACTGATACACACAACTATTCCTCTCCAGGGGCAGAACCTCACAGGATTCCTGTCAGTCTATTTTTTCAGCCTTTTGTCTAATCCACACTTCATCAGTTTGTCAAGGAGGATGTTATGGGAGCCTGTGTCAAAAGTCTTACTAAAGTCAAGATGAACACCTCCATTGCTTTTCCCTTAGCCACCAGGCTAGTCCTCTTATCAGGTTCATCATGCATGACTTCACCTTCATAAACCCATGCTGACTACTCCTAATCATCTTCTTGTCCCTTACGTGCTTGGAAACGGTTTCCAGCATTATTTGTTCCATTACTTCCCTGGAGACTGACAGAAGGCAAATCATCTATAATTCCCTATATTTGCCTCCTTGCACTTCTTAAAGATAGTGGTGACAATTGCAGGAATCTCCCTCAATTACCATGGCCTTTCAAAGATAATCAAAAGTGACCTCACACTGGCATTAATCAGCTCATTCAGCACTTGTTAGTACATCCTACCAATTGCTGTGGACTTGTGTATACCCCATTAAAGTATTCCATGTTCTGATCCTCATCCAATTAGAGTAAGTCTTCACTGCTCCCAACTTTACCACTGATCTCAGTGGCCTCAGATTGCTGAAGGTGAGTTTTACCAGTAAAGGCCATGATGAAGGCAGTGAATACTTCAGTCATTTCACCATCCTTTGCCAAAGATTCTCCTGCCCCACTCGGCAGTGGATCCAAATTTTTTTCTCATATCTCTTTAGAAGCCGTTTTTTATTGTTCTTCATCTCACTTGACAGATTCTGGGTGGGCTATGACTTTCCCAATGCTATCCTTAAATAGCCAGTGTATGCTTCCTGGATCACCTTTCCCTCCTTCCAGCTCCTCTACACTTTTACACAGAAGTGGTCAAGTCATGAAGAGACTCACACTCAGTGCTTCCTCCATTTCAGTACCCCATGATAAGCAGCCTTTGGTTTCAGGTGACTGACTCAGTTCAGTTCCCGGGGGATTTTGGGGGTGTACCCCAGGAAGATTTCTACAATCTTGAAAACCTGACTCCTAATCAAGGGAGCAGCAGTCTTGAATGAGTACGCTTGGCCGCAGCGCTTTGTACTTAATGATGACCTTCACTGAACTTTTGAAGGCACTTCCCAAACAACATCTCATCCTCTCCTCCTCTCAATTTCCAGGTGATGAGATGGAAGTCCTGCAGTGCTAGAACCTGTTTCAAGTTCCAAGTAGGGGGCTAAGCAAGAACAAGTAATAAACATGCTTTAGTGACCACTCTAAATCACAGGGTGTTCAATTTCCTATTGCTCTAGATCTTCTATCATAAAGACATTACCTCTTCATCACAGTAGCTCATTAGCATTCACTTTGAACACAACTCCGCAAGATGTCACGGAATACTATCAGGTCATGGTAATTCAGGCTCCTAAATTGCATACCTGGCACTGATACAAACTTCTTGTTTTATACTGGACAATGAAAGGCCTCCTTGTTCCATTCTTATTCCTTGCTGATAAAACAGAGGTTGAGGTATATGCACAATTTGCTCAACAAGGGAACAAATCCAGAGGTTTAATGATTTTCTGAAGTATTTTGCAATTCTCCCTATCAAGGAGTTTACAGAATGCTGCTGTTCTCACTAAAACAAACACTGTTTTCAGGATAATTAATTTTTTAAAAACTTATTTCCAAAAGTATGAAAGATATTGCACATTCAAGTTATTAATCTGCAGTATTGTGTTAAACCTTGGCTCTTTCCAGCAGTGGTTTCAAGAGCAGTTGGAAGTCCAGGATCTTACAGACTGAAAGTAAACAGGTTTAGAGGAAAGAAGTTTAGGTCTGTGAAGAATTTTAGGTATCCAGATGGAAAACTATTATTAGAAAAAATTCTGTAGCATCCAATCATTTTATGTTAATTATGAAGTAAATATTAATTCCATAAATTTGTAAAAGCTTGTTTATCCATTCCAAAAACATAACATCTTTAATAATCTGAGGAGGATTAGCAAACAGCATTTTAACTTCTGAGGTCACTTTGGAAAGCAGGCAGGGCTGAAGAGGTAACCAAGGGTGGCCTTTGCAAGGAGAGGCTGGAGCTGTCCCATGCTGGACACAACTGGTTCCAGAGACCCACTGCAGGGCACAGCTGAGCCCCTCAGCCAAGATCACAGAATCAACTAGCTTGGAACAACTAGCTTTGAGATCATCAAGTCCAACCTATGACCTAACACCACCTTATCAACTAGACCACGGCACCTCAGAGAAAACATACGCAGGAAAGAGCCAAACACTGCCTCGCAGTGAGGGGTGAGAAAAGAAGTGTGAGCAACAGCCCTGTGTGGAGCTCTAAGGCCAAGCATGGCGGTGACATGAGGAGATGCTGCAGGCACCAGGGCAGAGACTACTTCACAGCCCCTGGGCTTCCATGGTGGATGAGGTAAACTGACTTTGGTTGGCTGCCAAACATAACACCCAGCCGCTTTCCCTCCTCAACAGGATGGGGGAGAAAAACTAAGATGTAATATCTTGTTGCTCAAGATAAATAAGTAACCAGGAGAAGTAATGGGAAAAACTGGGATGGGATGTTGCCACAGAGGGGAACAACTATGGGGAATCCTTTCTGGTTGTAAAGTGGCGAAGGGCCAAGGGGTGTAGTAGTACTGCGTGTGTAAATTCTTAACCTTTGTCAGTGTTGTGGTGGTATTTTGATTTAAGTGTGGGGATTTCCCCACACACATCACCAACCCTTCAAGATAATGACAGTTTAATAAGGACTGCAAAAGCTACACATGCAAGTAAAGCAAAATATTCACTGCTTCCCGTTAGCAGGCAGACATCCAGACACTTCTTGGAAACAAGTAATGGTTACAGCACATGTAACCATTACATGGGAAGACAAACACCATCATGAAAGCCTCTACTCATTTCTTTCCCCTTTCCCTGAGCTTTAAAGCCAACCACAATATCACATAGCAGGAATATCCCTTTGGTCAGATAAGATCAGCCATCCCAATTATGTCACTTCCCAACCTCATGCAGACCCCCAGCCTCGCTGGCCTCAGGCAGGGCTTGGAGAGTGCTTTGATGCTGAGCAAGTGCTGTTGTGAAGAAACTCACCTCCAACCCAGCCAGACCCAGTATCATCTCCACCCCAACCAGACCCAGTATCATCTCCACCCCTTATTTCATGCTATTTGTATTATGCCCAGGTCCCACATTACACAATACATTTAAATAATCTCTGACTATCCCACTCCCTTTCTTTGTCATTCCTGATATTCCTTCATACCAACACTTACAACATTCTCCATACTTACAACATGCACTTTGCACCCATCAATCAGAATTATATATCCTCATTAACTAATATAGTCTGTCCTTTAACAGAGGCCAAAGCCAATTCTCCACACCACCGTAGCTGGCTAATAAACTGTTTCACTTGGACTTCAAAGCACAGAAAGGTCTCCACAAAGAACAAGCTGTACAAGTCACTGGTTTGAAAGACAATACTAGACAAAGTGATCTAATACACCTTGCCTTCAAGTGTACATGAACATAAGGGTGTAAAATCTAAAGGTGACATTCAGTCCTTCATAGAAGAAGCCTTTACAACCAGTGACAATGCCTTCATCTCACAGCATTCTGAGAAATAAGTTTATTTCAGGAAGCAGCACAAAACACTTTAGACTTTTTTGTCTGTATCTTCTACAGGATGACGTACCAGTTACCTTTGTTACTTTTATCTCAGTTTTCCAACTAAGCCATTATCATTGTTAGATAGCCTTCAGCAAGCACACAGAGCTAAATTATTAATAGTCACCACTAGCCAAGCAGCAAAACCAGATTCCAAACTAAATGCAACCTTTAAGAAGTCTGTTCTCTCATTTTCATCTTCTCCTGCTAAACAGAGATAAAGAATGTATCATACTAATATCCATCCCTACTTTTACGTTACAGAGCACTGACTGCACTCACAGCCATTTAAGCCAATCTTGTCCTTGCTAAGACTGTGCAAGGAAAATAGGATTGGTTTAAAGCTGTGCCTATAAGGAAAGGCTCTTACCTGCATTAGCCCAGGGAAGATACCAGGGGCAGCTGACATTCACGTAGGTGCCAGGCAGTCCATCTGGCCAGCAGGCATAATCGTCAAACGTTCTGTTGCAGAACTTGCCTTCTGCAGAGAGAGGGAAGGGAGGGTCATGCCACTGCCTTGTACTAACACAGCAAGAAGGAAAAGACTGAAGAGCAGAATATAAAAGGAAATACAGATGTGTGCATTTAGGCTTTGATATGGAATTAAATGACATTTATTTATCCAAAAGAGTTTATCTCCACATAGGAAACTGTTGTTTCAGGGAGGAACTAAGGAACAGATTAGGGTCTTACAGTGACTCAACAGACAAGAAAGTAATGGATTAGTATTAATTTACCTATCTTTTCTTTTTTACACCCTTACTTCTCCCAGTTTAATTTAAAACCATTTTTGCTATGAACACTAAAGATAATAATTCCTCATAATGGTTCAAAGTCCTGCAGTTGGAAAGTCTACCCTAATATATAGGTCCACCAATGAAATACCCACACACAACCATAACTTTGCATTACAGCTTAATCAACATGAGAATACTTCAGATTCATTAAACTGTCACTCTTAGAGGGCAGCACTCAACTGCTCAACAGAATAATGCAGCAGAGGGAGATGAATGTGTCCCTGCCACTGTGATCAGCTACTGCTCTCACTCTGACATAATAATGTGGTTAAGACAAGGAATATTAACAGTTTTGAAATAATTCTTCACAGGCACAACTTTAGACCCATCTTCAGTGTGTCACAAAAGCACTGAAGCAGAGGAGAGGCTGCATGGTGTCCAATTCAGAGCATCACTGACAAGTCACTACTTGTCCCCTAAACACCACGATGCTAGCACATCACAGATGCTCTCAGCACATTACAGCAGCTCAAACACTACGACAAGCTACATTCTCTTCTTCCTTAAGTCACTTGCTTTTTTTTTCCAAAGCCATTTCATCATTTTACAATGCTGAAAATAATTTATAACAACTTTACAACCCACAAACTCCTAGTTCAATGTGAACAGCACGGTCCCAGATTTCCTAACACCTTGACCTCTAAAAAAGTTTCAGGTCTATTACATTAGTGGCTGTTTGATATGCTACAGCTACCACTTGCCACTGCATAACACTCTGTACCTAAGGACAAACATCTTTACAATGAAATTGTTCCATAAAATGCTTCCTCCAGCAGAGGGAAGAGTCCCACAGAGAGCAGGCAGGAGCAAATGGGATAAAGAAGCAATGGACCAGAAAGAAGTATTTTCAAGTTCATAATCACTCCCTTGCTACTGTTATCATGCATTTTAAAAATTAATACATCCTATCGCTACTAAACCAGCTTACCTGCCACAATGGGGGGTGTCTCATACAAGTATTTCTGGCACTGGAGCTGATACTCCTTCCATTTTTGTACAACCTCAGAGAGGGACCCATCTGAACTCTGAAAGAGAAATCATGAGTCTCAGACATTTCAGGGATTTAAACTGTAGGGTTTTTCATGCAGAATGAGTAGGTTAGTGCAAAAATGACTACAAAAAGCCAGAACAGCACTGCTTGTCACAAAAGGTACAAGATGATGCTATGTATCTGCCTAATTTCAACCAAAAAAAATTCCCTTCTATTTGTACCATGAGGAAACAAAAACCCCACAAACTATACCATGCCCTCACTGAAACCCAAACGGAGCTAGCCTTGCTCTCTTGAACATGCCCCAGTTGTGTGATTTATTATCTCATGAAAAGACAGGGACAGAAGTAAGTCCTTTATTAGTAGTGGTTTTCTTTCCAACAGCAGTATTTCTGCTTTCCCATAAATGAAAACAAGTTAATTCACTGTATTCCACGGACAGTGCCCAAGCATTCTTCCAAAATGTAGATGAAAGCTTTTCCATTTTATTTTTCCTTTGATGAACAGCTTTTCCCTGCATCCTGCATATTTTTCCTGAAACTGTAGAAAGACGTGGAACCTCCATTTTGCACATTTTGACAGGCTGCAGGTTCCACCATCAGCTACCCCAAGTAGTGAGGGGGCAGGGGAAAAGTACATACAAACTCCATCTGAGGACAAAGGAAATTAGCTGTTATTAGAATGAGCAGCTAACTCAGGGCTGGCTGCTCACTCAACCATAGCAGATGTTCTACCTGGCTCACAGAGATCCAGCTTTACTCACTGCATTTGAGTAAAGACATTACTCTTTCTCCCCCTTCTTTGTATTTGTATAAACTAAGTTTAAATATCCGGATTAGGAGGCTGTAAGTGATCAACAATGCAGGTAACTCAGCCTTCTTTTTCCAGAGAAAGGCCCATGGATGTCTCAGACATACAATCAACAGCATGAACCTAATGGTACAACACACTAATGCTGCTGAGTGGAAGGAAGTTCATTTAATCCCAGGTATCAATCAGTTTATTTAGTGAAGCATGAGGGTAAACAATCCTTCCAGGTTTACCCTCCCAGCTTCAATCGGTAATTTTTATTTTCCACTTGTGCTTCTAAACCTTTTTCAAATTATTAGAATAAAACCAGAGCATGGGAAGAATTCTTTTAAAATGAAGAAGTAATTTTAAAACTCTGCTGCACTTCAGGAAAGCCGAACTGAATCTTGTCCACTACAACCAATATGACTAAAATTTAGACACCAATGCAATCACCTTGGTATAAAAGAACAGAACAGACCAGACCTCTCAATTCCTCTTCTTTTATACCCTTCCAATTAAAAAACTGTTTGAAAAGAAATAAACCAAGCACCATATGCATAATGCTTCTGCCTGGATTAACCCATTACATTTAATTACAACTACAGTCTTGCACATGCAATGAAAAGTACAACATTTACTGAATACCTGTGTTGTGTTTCAAGAGTAAGTACCTATAAACGTAACTTGTAGCTAGGGCTTCACGGCCATAATTTTAGAAGAATTTAGTCAGCTCCCCCTGAAGTCAAAACAAGCACAAGCCTATGGATCTTGGAAACTCTGACCCTGTTTGCCTGATTTAAATCACCTTATCTATGCCAATAAATGCTGCAAAGTCTGTCTATTGTAAAACAAATGGATTCTACTGAATGTACCTACAGAAAAACAAACCTGTAGCTAGTGATCTATGCTCAACATACCTGAAGAGGAAAGAAAACATCACCTAAATTAGGTCTACAGGTGCGTGTAGAGAAATAGATCATCAGTAACTAAAACTAAAATGCCATTTATATATCCATGTAGGCTGAGTAAGGATAGATGACCTGAATACAGGGAGAGAAACAGTTTTCAAACTTAAGTTTCTCTCAGGCTGTCTTTACAAAGTGACTTTTAGGTTATATATCTTTTAGAATCAGAGAATCATTTAAAGGTTTTCATTTTACAAGGGTGGTAAATTGAAGTTACACAAGACTGTTTCACTATCCTCTCATCACCAGGTTAACAGTCTAATAAAGGAATTAAGAGGAACATTTTCAGGATGAACTCTTAAATTACAATTCAGTATAATTTCAGAAGTTACTAAACATCACACATCTTCCCAAAAAGTAACTATTGATCAAGCATGTGGATGACTACATCAAGTTAATCCAAATTCAGCTTTAAAAATCATTACAAGATACAGATGCACACAGAGTTTCACTTAGAAACGAGACTCTACCTTTTAAAATATCCTGAGAATATCCTAAAACAGCTTGCACTAAGAAAATTAGCACTTTTGGAGTCAGGAAGCTTTAAAGTAATTTTTCTAAAACAAGCTTTCATCTGTGGCCTTCACGAATGCAGGAAAAACCAGCTTTAACTACAGCTTAAAAGCAAGCCTCTATCCCATAATTTAATGAAAAAGTAAAAACATTCTACATATACTGGTTTTTCATAATGTGAGAAGACAACTCTAAGAAGGAGATCAGCAAACTAAGAGTGAAATAATTAGACATGCCTTTGTGTGGAGATGACCTATTAGACAGTTTTCTATTATCTATGGGTTGCTGCAATAAGACAATCAAATATAACTTCTAAGACTACATAATTTGTTCTCTCTATGCAACAGTTCACTGTGGTTCAGCTAAATACTGTGGTTTGTTATCAGACAAATTGACTTAAACCTGATTTTAATATATGCTAATTTCTATTTCTCAGAGCTTATGGCCCACGTGAACACGAATCACAAGTTACACAGTGCCACAGATTCACCATGTGAGTAGTTATTCAAATACAAGATACTGTCTTTTCTTGAGAAGTTATTTAATTCCTTCTGCAACAAAGCACTAAATGAAAGCATACAAGGCCAAGGTTCCTGGGTCAGTACCTAAAATTTGGAGCAAATGGAAAATGTATAGCTTCATTAAATTCAGAACTATCTTTTCATTGCTGAAAGCACGTAGTTGTGGGTTTACTCCGGGGATTTTTTCCTGTTATATTCAACCACACAGGTGGAAAAACAGCAGTAGTGTTGCTGTGGTGAAAATATATCACAGAAGGACAGCAGAGGAGAAGATGGAAACACAGCTGACTGGTTAAGGTGGAGAAGTCAAAAGACATGAATAGATGACAGACATTAAGGAAGTAAGTGACGGTGCAGCCTAAGGAGCATGAAACAAATGCAGAAAAATTAGGACAGTCAAGAGGACAGAGACTGGGAGCCTCTCAGTGTATAAATACAATTAAGTGCAATTAATCTCTAGTAAGCATGCTCTAAATTAGCATATTTAACAGACTGAAGACAGAAGTCCTTACAAATCCTTAACACCTTCATAGGAAAGCTCCTTTCTATAGCCATCATTTGTCTTCATAGGCCCTACTGTAAAAGTAAGCATTTTAATCACTTTTCAACATCTTTGAAACTATTCCTGCTGAAACAAAAAACAGCATCCACACAGATCCAAGGTGAACAATGCCACAAAAGCAATATTCTAATACAGTGAAATCTGAGCACACAGGGTATAAAGCCTCCAGGCAAAATGTACCATGAAATGGCATTAAAGTGGAAGGGAGAGTTCTCAGATTTTCAAAGGCAACTGGTGACTCCTGGGATTATCTTCTCTCTTCTCCCACCACCACATATACAGTCTCATATGCAACAGAATGAGAAATTCCTCCTTGCATTTGTATTTCTTTTGTCCTTGCTTGTCTGTTTTTAAACAGGAACACTTATGTTACAACTTTTTCATGTTTTTAATATTTCAGGATAACAAGCAAGACTTTGCCTTGCTGCTAAAGGCACATGTGCTGTTACAACCACTGGGACCTCCAAATTGCTAATCTTCATCTTCAAAAGCAAAAGATAAGCAACCTGGCATTGAACAACAGTTTGGCATGGCCTTGGTATTCTTCCCTTGGATAGTAATGCTGGCATCTCTACCTTGTGAGAGGAGGATTCAGATTATATTTACTGCCTTTTAGCTCAGAAGGGCACTAGTGAGTTACTTTTAAATTTCACTGCCCTTTTTGAAAAGCCCAAACCAACACATTACTTCAAGGCTATTCTGCTCAGGATCAGCACAGCAACTAAGTCCAAGATAGGTGAAGATTACACATTACAAGCCTTATGCTTGTTCTGACTCATAACATCCTTTCCACATATAATACAGATCTTATTAAATCATCACTTATGTAACATAAACTAGAGGTCTGCATCAATACACCAGTGCAGAGCAGAGCAGGACAATCCCCTCCCTTGCCCAGCTGGCAGTGCTGTGCCTGTTGCACCCCAGGACATGGTTGGCCCTCCTGGCTGCCAGGGCACTGCTGACTCATGTTCAACTTTCCGTCAACCAGAACCCCCAGGTACCTTTCCATAGCACTGCTTTCCAGCATCTCAGTCCCCAGTCTGTCCATACATCCAGGGTTGCCCCATTCCAGGTGCAGAATCCTGCACTTTCCCTTGTTGAACTTCATATGGTTGGTGATTGCCCAGCCCTCTGATTTGTCAGGGTCTCTCTGCAGGGCCTCTCTGACTTCAAGCGAGTCAACAGCTCCTCCCAGTTTTGTACCATCTATTATCCCTTCCAGTCTTGTGTCTAAGCTGTTTATGAAGATGCTGAAGAGCAACAGGCCAAGGATGGGGCCCTGTGGAACCCCTCTAGTGACAGGTCCCCAGTCTGATGTCACCCCATTCCCTGTAACCATTTGTGCCTGACTCATGAGCCAGTTGCTCACCCATCACATGATGTGTTTATCCAGCTGTGTGCTCGAACTTTTGTCCAAAAGGATCTGTGAGAGATGGGATCAAAAGCTTTACTGAAATCCAAAAGGATTACATCAACCAGCTTCCCTTGATCAACCAGGTGGGTTACCTGGTCGTAAAAGGAAATCTGATTTACTGGTGCAGCCTCACCTTGAATATTGTGTGCAGTTTAGGTCACCACAATACAAGAAAGACATTAAACTATTACAGAGCATCCAAAGGAGGGAATGAAGATGGTGAGGGGCCTTGAGGGGAAGCCGTATGAGGAGCAGCTGAGGTCACTCAGTCTGTTCAGCCTGGAGAAGAGAAGGCTGAAGGGAGACCTGATTGCCATTACACCTTCCTTGTGAAGGGAAAAGAAGGGCAGGCACTGATGTCTTCTCTGTTATGACCAGTGCCAGGATCCAAGGGAATGGCCTGAAGTTGTGTCAGGGGAGGTTTAGGTTGCATATTAGAAAAAGGTTCTTCACCCAGAGGGTGTTTGGGCACTGGAACAGGCTCCCCAGGGAAGTGGTCACAGCACCAGCCTGACAGCGTTCAGGAAGTGTTTGGACAATGCTCTCAGGCACATGGTGTGCCTCTTGGGAACGGTCCTGTGCAGGGCCAGGAAGTGGACTCTATGATCTTTGTGGGTCCCTTCCAACTCAGCATATTCTGTGATTCTGTGAATAAAAGCCAACACAGTGGTCACCTAACATGTTTATTGAATTCATAGCATGGATATAAGCTTGAATTTACAGTTTTGTCGTAAAATCACAGCCCAAGTAGGACAGAACCCTACCACCCCACAAAGACTTGCTGGAATCCAGTATCATCTTGCATTTATTGGGATGTTCAAGAAAGAATGATTTCTACATTTCAAGCTTAAATGAATTAATTTGTTTGGGGCTTAAGTACAGCCACAGTCCTGAAAGTGCTTTCCCATCCAGCAAGACTCTTCAGCTTGCCACAAGAGCACTCCAGGAGCAGAAATTTAAAAACACAGGCTGTAGCACAGCACAACTGTACAACAGCACTAACTGTTCACAGAACAAATTTATCTCCCCCTGAAATCTGTCATTGCATTTCTCCAATTCTAACTAGAAGTAAATATGAAAGAACGTGACTGGAAGGATGCTATTACTATATCCCCAAGCCCATTAGTCAAGATCAAGATTCAATTTGGCTGGAGTTACAACAAACTTGTCAGAAAGTCCTACAAACATTGCTGCTCCAACCACTTGTTTGTAAGAACAGTTACGTTGCCTTAACCATTGCTAAAAAAAAATCCAAACCAAACACTAAGCCAAAACACCCTGTACTGAACTTGGTATTAACAGAGTCCTTTGACTCACTGTTCACCCCATGATAAAACAATCCTGTTGAGGATCAGTCCTTCAAGTACAACGCTTCTGGAAGACCAAAAAGACATTCTGGTGTTAGTGTGGAAGAAGGCTTTATTGTTCAACCCTCACTCTCCCAAAGAGATGATATTCAACCCAATTTAAATAACAATTTAGTTCAACTTCCGCATAATAAGTTAATCTAAATCCATTACATGCAATATCTCACAGTCCAGTTACTCTCCTTTAAGAGCTGAAGCTATGCCAAAGGAGGAGAAGGTACATAAAAAAAATGATGTCTCTACTATAGATAATTCAAAAGAAGTATCAAAGGTACCCTTTTACAGAGATCATAAATTAGATCATACTTTAGGACTGACATTCCCTAGATTTCTGTATTTATCACATTCTCTTCCCACATTACATTGCCCAGTATCAAGTTTAATGTAGTCATTTGACATTATGCAACACTAAGTGACCCTCTGAGATAAAGTCATTACTCTCAGTCCCTTCTGTAGGGCTGCTTGACTGATCAGATGATATAATATTAATTATGCTTCCCAACTCATATTTTACAAGACACTTCATCAGTGGTTGGATCACTCTGTACAAATTCCTCACCTTTCAGAAAAAACAAACGGGATCAAAACAACTTATCTTTCAGAGGGAAGCCAGCTTCTAGGAGCTTTTCCTGTAAATGCTTCTGTTCCTTAGTTACTAATGAACCAATTATTTCAGAAGCTCAAGAGCACCAGAAAAAGAAACCTTTCAGCATCCTCCCTGCTAGTGAAAAGCAACAAATGAGCTCCCTCAAAAGGAGCTACTGAATTCAAGGAGAAACTCCCTGGTGACACCTGCCAGCTGTTCTTGCCCTTGGGCTGCAGCAGCTTAGTACTTACAAGTCCTTCAAGAAAAACACAAAGTCTCAGGACTTCGATAAAGGCAAATCTTGAGAACAGTGTTTCACCATCTGTCCAAGCATGGAAATCCCTCTGTTCTGTCACTGACTTCAGGTTTCATGATATAAAGCTCTTGAACTCAAAGCTGCAAGAGGAAGCTCTCACCAGACACTTACATATGATCAGTGCACAGAAAAGACATTCCTCCGTCTGCCTCTTCAGAGCTGCTCAGCCCACATTTCTTTTTCTTTTGGGAAGTGTTTGTTGCTGTTGTTCTTTTTGTTTGTTTTAAACCAGTGGCTGAAACTCACCATTCCTCTCGCTCTCAGCTGAAAATAACCACTGCACCACACAGTCCCTCATCCTGGCCTACCTGCCCTTGTGTGTTTTTCTTTTCTTTTTTACACACCTGCACAGCTTATGGTTTGGGTGGGCTCAACCCCACAGCAGCCTATAATATCGCCTATAAGGGCACTTATCACCACTACCCCATTCCCCTCGTCCACCCCCCTCCATTTTTAAGATCTATTCTTACTAGATTAAGAAAAAAAGAATAAGCATATGCATCTCCTAAAGATCTGGAAATGCAGAACGCTTCTGCGCAGAACCTCAGATAAGGCATTTTAAAGAACAAAACCAAAACTGATTTGAGGCATATTCCTATTTGTTGGTACTTCTGCACAGGGAGCTCTCAGTTCAGCTGACTGATTGTTCCACAAATCATTCCAAATACATAAACTGAGCAGGAAGGAGAGTTCAGCCCTAACCACAAGGGTTTCCATTCCAGGACCAAACATTCCAGGTCTGTCCTGGGATCTTTCATTTGTGCTTTGAAAATAACCAGTTTTCCCAACCCTGAAATTTTTGTTTTGACAAGGTGCATCTCAACGAGAAAAATAGCTCTCAGCCCCTATAATTTTCTGGATCAAGACAAAGTATTTGGCATTCAGAGACACAGATGTCAAAGCAAACTTTTAAAGACCTAAATCAACTTGCATAGTATACAGTTTCAAAATAAAGGGAATAAAATAAAGCCTAATATCGCAGCATGCTACAAAATCTTCTAGAGACATAAATAAAATCAAACTCCCATAGGTCAAGTAAGATAGTCTGAAAATGTGGTGCAAACCCATGTTCATAGGGTTCAAGTCTCTAATGTTTCTGTCTCCAGTGATGGACAGACCTGGGACAAGAACAGTTACCTGCAGAGTTTTACTGTCCCATGAAGAACTTTCCCAGCCCAGAAAGATTTTCGTCTTTGGTGACTGTAGGACCCACGAATCCATATGCTCACTGTTGAAGCAGGTACACATTTAGATTGGCAGCTGCTGTTACCAAAAAATGTTATTTTCATTACAATGTCTTCCATCCGTTCTGGTAAGTGTTCCTGTCAAGGAGGTATTACATGAGCCAGTCAAAAATGCCAGAAGAAAACTACTGAGCAACTATGCAGAAGGACAGAAGAAAAATGTATAATTCAAAAGCAACTATAACTCACAAACTCTTGGAGAGAAGAAAGCAATCCAACAATTTTAGTGGGAGACAGCATACAGCACTCATGAGAATTACATTATCATGCAAGGAGATTTTACTGTACACTGCAAAGCTAGACATACGCTTTCTGAATTGCTCTTTAGCAGAGGACTTTAATTGATGCAGTCGTACAACAGAGCAAGCAAAACATAGTAGTTTAAAATGTATTTTTAGACAGATACACAAGGTGTAGCCTAGAAACATTAAGGAAAGAACAAAGGTAAAGTTGAAGAACACTGCAGGAGCAGCGGAAGCTACAAAGCTGCTGATGAGCACAACTTTGTATCTACCCTTACAGATTTAGAAACAAAATTCACCCTAGGCTACTGGAAGAGCAACTCAGCATTTCAGTAAAAATTGTGTAGTAACACAGAATCATAGAATGGTTTGGGTTAAAAGACATTTAAAGATCATCTAGTTCCAATACCCCTGCTGTGGTCACGGACATCTTTCACATGGATCAGGCTGCTCAGAGCTCAATCTAACCTGGCCTTGAACACTTCCAAGGATGGGACATGCTTAACTTCTTCGAGCAACCTGTTCCAGTGGTTCACCACACTAATGCTCATACAAAGTAATTTGTTCTTTCCATCTAAAATCATTCTACCCTCCTTTAGTTTAAAATCATTACCCCTTGTCCTATGACACTACAAGCCCTGGTAAAAAGTCTCTCTCCACCTTTCTTATAAGCCCCATTTAAGTACGGAAAGGCCACCAAAGGTCTCCTCAGAGCCTTCTCTCCTCTGGGCTGAACTGAGTGCTCTCAGCCTTTCTTTGTAGTCTCAGATCACCTCCACAGCCCTCTTCCAGACCCAGTCTAACAGGTCTATTTCCTTCATGTATTGGGGACCCCAGAGCTGGATGCAGCACTCCATGTGAGATCTCACAGTAACAGCAGGGGGAGAACCCCCCCTCACCCTGCTGGCCACACTGTTTTGGATGTAGCCCAGGATACAACTGGGTTTCTGGGCTGTGAGTGCACACCACCAGCTCATGCCCAGCCTCTCATACACCAGCACCCTCAAGCCCTTATCTGCAAGGCTGCTTTCAATCCATTCTCCACCAAGCCTGTATGGATACTGATGATTCTCCTGATCCAGGTGCAGGACCTTGCACTTGGCCTTGTTGAACATGAGCCCACTTCTCAAGTCTGTCAAGGTTCCTCTGGATGGCACCCCTTCCCTCCAGTGAATCCAGTGTACCACTCAGCTTAGTGCCACCTGCAAGCTTTCCAAGGGTGCACTCAATCCCCCTACATCTATCAATAAATTTAAAAGTACTGGTCCCAGTACAGACCCCTGAGGGACATCACAATCATGTACTGTCAAATGGGACAGAGGGAAAATTAGGGATATATACGGTTAAAAAAGCCAAGGAGGTTTAGGGTGGAATTCAGATGCCTGATGATAGGTATCTATAGTTCCATTCAACACGGATGCGTCCCTCATGTTGTCGCCTGCCACACCTACAGAGAGGTACAGGATTCCCCTGTATCCTACGTCACATCCATTAGTCCCATACAGGGTCTTGAATACTGCAAAAGTTCTGAGCAGCTCTAAATGCCTACATTTGGGCAACTGACTCATCTCTAAGCTGCTCAAGCAAAACAAAGTAAAGAACATCTGTCAAAGCTGGACTTCTGGCTCCTCTTGCTGAGGCTTAAAATGCATTTAGTTAAGCTGGTTCTTTAGGACATACTGAACCAAGTGCATTTAAAAGGATCTTTTTCTTATGCTTGTAACTGATTGGTTTCTTTGTACCAGTCAGCAACTGGCCAGTCCCAGAGCTGGCTGAGCAGAGGGACAGACGGAGCTGGCAGTTCCACAGAGCCACATTTGAGTTTTCAAGTTTAAAAAAAAGTTAACACAAAAAAAAAGAAAAATCACCACCAAAAAAAAAAATCTAAGAGTCATCTTCCTCACAACCTCAGGGGACTGAATGAACATCACTTCATTGTAAAAATCTGTATTTTTCACTAGGCAGAAAAACTCTAAATCTTTTCACTTTCCATACCAAAATATCCCAAGAGCATTAAGCTCCCCCAACTTTTCAAATGACTATTTAACAGCCACTCTTCTTAAAGACCTGTGGTGCAAAGTGTAGCTATTTTTTCCAAGATCACAAATCCTGTAGCAATGTAAACCTGGTCACCAGTTTGTCATACCATCACTGCAATCCCTTCAATAAGCTCAACAACAAGAAAAAAACCCAACCAAATAAATCAGACACATTAACTTTCACAAACCTGTTTCTCACTGAAAGCATTCCCATCTACACTTTTTTATTTGTAAACAAACTTAGCTCTCCAGTTAAAAAAATTACTCAACAGAAAAACAATCACCACAAAGCTATTTAAAAAACACCACCACACACAAACCCAAAAACTTCACTATACAGTTTCATGGGTTCTGTATCTACTATCGCTTAGATATTGCCAGATAGAACGGAATCAAATCTGTATTGCTTTTACCGGTCCTAGTTGAGGGCAGTAGTTTATTCTGGTTTTAACAAATGCAAATTAACTCCCTCAGCAGCTCATTGTCACAGTGGCTCAAGGTTCACTGTCCCATTACCTGCCGGATGCCTTGTCCCTGCCAAGGCAGTTATATGTAGCACCTTCACAAATTGCCAGTGCTTTCATCAACAGTTAGGACACATTTGAGAGCAGAGCACACAGAGAAGTCCCGCCAGCGAAGCTCATTCACCAGACGTCATCTGTTTGCCTTCCAAATCCTAAAAAGTAAAGGCGCTTGACAAATTTATCCAGAAGAGATTTACTTCCCAGTTTTCCTGCAATCTCTCTGAGCCAGGGAAGCTGACTACAGAAATACAGACAGGTCAAGTTGAATCACAGACTTTCCTTACGCTAGGACTGCAAAGCAACTTATGAACCACCCTATTGCTAAAGGAATCAGCCTGGGTTTTTCCTCAAATCTGCTGCATTAACCTTGCATACCAAATACTCAAATACTAATATGCAGTCCTTCTTGTGCAGTCAGTGCCAGGATCTCTGGCTTCAGTTGAATCAGCAGCAAAGGATCTATGCATTAGCTCTGCAAGGCAATCCCACAATCTACAATGCTTCTGTCTCCAACAGTAACAGAAGAGAGGAACTCAGATGCAAGATCTAACTTCTATTTTTTCAAAAGTTTATCCCTACCCCATCTTCAGGACACTTCTAGCAGGCTTTGATCTTCATCAGTTGGGATCTCTTTACATCATTTTCTCAGTACATGGCCAATCAGTTTATTCTCCTCATTCACTATCCTCACCAGCCCCAGGGTTGGATCTTACTTCTTTACTTCAGTCAGGTGGTTTGACAGTTGTAACTCTCCACAGAAATCAGCCTGCCTCCACCTCATTCCTTCTTTCCTTTCCTTACTCTCAGAGGTATATGCAGTTAAAGAGGACTGTGGTTTAAGCTACAGAAATGAACTGCAACTGTGCTGATGTTAAAGCTGACTGGACTTCCACTTCTTGCCATTTTGCCTTGGGGAGGGGTAGGTGAGCAACAGAGGAAGACTTCTGTTCAAGCAGTAAGAACACCTGTTTTCAGAAAGCAAGAGACAGGATAAAGCCCAAGGGAGAAGCAACTTGATAAGGCAAGCAAAGAAAAACATGGCAGAGAGCTGAGTAAGCTGTCCAGCCTGGACAAATGGAAACACAGAAGAGAGAGCTGCCCCTCCAATCAAGTCTCCAAATTATTCATTTTGAGGAAGGTGAAGTTGAGCATAAAGCTTCCCCTTCCCTGAGCTCCAATTTTAAAAGCACTGAGGGAAGCAGTGACCATGCAGTAATAAAGCTGAAAATGGATAGGTCACTTAAAGGAATTAAACTCATTCCATGTTAGTAGTTTCACAGCTACATATTTCCCCATCTGACATTAACCTTAAATCAAGCAGCACTTGTAGGAACAGAACACATTCACAGAGAAGATGCTAGAGAAAAAACTTAGGAACTTAAATAGCAGAGGCTTGGCTTGACACGTATTTTCAGAGGAAAAGTTTTCTCTCTGAGTGAACTTGCTCTGCAAAAGACTTATGTTTTCATCTCAGTTCATCCTTAAAATGTACTTTGGAAGCACTGGGTCATCTTATAGCATAACTATCAGCATTTAAAGCAGCATAAGCCAGCATCACTGTTGAACGCAGTGTTTTCGCCATCCCCAGAGAAAGGTGGTGATTTTCTCCCCCACGCCTCACTCCCCTCTTCTCCTTATGCCTTATGATGCACTCATACCATCAGCAACTGCAAGCCAAACAGCCTTACTCTCAGAGGTAAAATTAAACAGGAAAAATATTTGACAGGCTAAGAGTTGCTGTGAAGCAGAGTCAAATGCAGCACAGCTCACAGTGAGACATAAGAATAATCTTAATTTTCCACCATCTTAGAAGTGAGTAGTAAGTAAAATCCTGTATAGCACATAAAATGAATTACTGGTTTCAAAATGGTAAGCCAGGAGTCAAATGTATTACTCAAAAGAAGCAAAGACTTGAGGACTTCAACACAGCCCCTAAATTTTCGTCATCTATACTCCCTACCATACAGCTCATGATTTTTCACCTTTTGCAACAATGGTGACCTTGAGGCCAAAGGACTCACATGATAAACGCATCAATTTCCCACAGAGCACCTTCTAGAGCCTCACAACTGCTGCACCCATTTCATACATGCCAGCTTGACCAGAAAATACCATTCTGAAAAAGATCTAATCTTGACTTGAAGACTCCAAGTGACCAAGAATCCACTGCACGCAGGCAAGCTGCTATTGTGGTTGATCACCCTCAGTATTGAATTCTTCACTTATTTTGAGTCTGAGTTAAATTAACCATGCAAATGACTTTGCTAAAGAGTAACTACCTTGCAAAACATGAAGTATGTCACAATAGGTTTAATTAATAAGATGGAGCTGAAGTAATTAAATTGTATCTGCTTCAATTTTCCCAAGATAACAGGTTGGTTAATATTTATGAGGTTAGATCCTTTTTCAGTCTTTTCATAACACTGTTGGATGAGTATCAGATTAAATGGCTAAGAGTTACTAGTGAAAGCAAACAAATTGAATTTTTCAAAGACTGTTACCATCAGGTACCACCACATTGTTGTGGAACCCTGCAAAGGAGATTCCAGGCTCCTCCACCCCACTGCCATTAATCTGGTTTCTGATAAAGGAACCAGTTGTCCTTTAGCCTCAGATTATGCAGACTTGTTAGACTGTTTTATCTTCATTACCATTTTTGAAACCATTGGCTTGTACTTGTTGCCATCACCTTCCTCACCTTTTCATTATACATAATTACTGGAGTTATTTTAGCCACCACTTCCATTTCCTACAAGAACGGTTTGAGTTCTAAGAAGACACCTGCAGAGCTGGAGGTATTGGGGACATTATCATCATCACTATCACCTCCAAGTTAAAAGTATTTGTGCTTTTTATATGATAATTTTTTCCTTTCATGCAATTTTTACTCTTTCAGCTTTGCAGCTGCAGATGGTAGCTTACTTTTTTTTAAATTTTCCAGTTAGAAGGAATGAATTGGGTAAACAAGTCAAAATCTGTAGATGGAAGTGCTGCAGTATCAGGGCTGTAGATCACATCTGCTTCTAGAGATTGGTAAAAGCTTTCATGCCTGAACACCTTGCCCAAAAAAATACATCTGTTCCTTGCAGCTACCAAAGTAGCATACTGCTGTACTACAGACAACAGTCCTTTTTCCACCTCAGGCATCTTTTTTGCTTTAGCATTGTAGATTATGAGGGCAGAAAGTTCACTGAAACACTTAGATTTAAAACAGGTAAATAAGCCACTGTGTGTGAAGTTTCTGCTCAAACACCACTACATAAATATAAGTAAAAACACTTATTACCCAGGGAGAATTAAAAGTACTAAGTGGAAAAGAAAAGAAAGGTCAGCTCCAAAAACAGGTTGGAAATGGCAGAAACATAAAAAAAACTTGTGTTCTGAACAACCTGCAGCAACAGCTTTGCTTCAGGTCACTAAGATGCATCCTCCTCCTTTATGGCAACCAAGATTTACACAGATGCAGTGAATAAGTCCTTGTGCAAGCAAACATCCTGCAACATCCTTTTTACAACAGTCTCCAATTATTAAAATGAGCAAGTCAGAAAAGCATTAAGTTAAATCCTTTACAATTCCTGTCTCTAAAATGATGGATCATTCAGCTATGCAGAGTGTTTAAAAAAGGAGGGGAAAAATAGACAAAAGAACATTTTTATTAGCTTTTCAAAATCAAAAGAAACACAAATGCTCATCACAATAATTTAGTGAGGCTCCAGGTGAGCCCAAAATATCTCTGCAGGCTAATCACTATATAAAAAGGAGGGGGGGGTTGGAGGGGAACTTCCTAAAAGTCTCCATCTTAACTGGAGTTGTTCAGTAGTATCCATTTCATGGAATTCAAGGGAGGAAACAACACAGCCAAAAAAGGCAGTAACTCACTACATGGAGGACAGGAAGACAACACTGGCCAGAGCTGGGACATGCTCCCTGGAGGGGCCCATTAGATGAGCAGCTTGGGCAAGCGGACAAACATACAGCAGACAGGCCAGCTTGTCTGCTTTGTTTCTACCAGAACTTTTAATGGAAAGGACACTAACCCACAGAACATTTCTCTTGTCAGATTACTTGGACCAGAAACGGTCAAAAACTTAAGAAGGCGCCGGGGTGGAGGAAAAGACAGATGAGAGGGAAAAAGCAGCTAAAGAGAAAATGATTTAGTCAAGACCAAAGTAGGCTGACACTTTCCATTCCCAACTGTTCAAATAGTTTATTTTCCAGTTTGGATCATAAAAGTAAATAAAAGATAAGCATTGCAAAATAAGCATAAAGCATTTAGATCACAGTGGTGGAAGTTGAATATTTCCATGTCGGCTGCCTGTCATCCCATACTTGACAATGTTCCAAGCTTGCTACAAATTTGCTATGAAATTATCTTCTCATTTCCCAGTGACATAGTCTGCTGCCCATGCTGTCTTTCACGTAACACTTTTCTTCTGTGCTGATCCCAGCTGTCCATTGAGCAAGATACAGATACTTTGGACAATATAATAAATCTGTTTTTTCAACAATTTGGTTTTGCTCCAAATATTTCCAGCATGACGAAAAGAGGAGAAAAAGTGAAGAATAAGAACTATAAATTAAAAACAAACCAAAAAACTCCAGAGGCCACGAAGCAGCATCAAGATAAATTGCCATCTCCGATGGAAATTGGGGATAAGAGAAAATATTTGGAATTCAGGATTTTTATGCAAGTTCTTTCTAGCACACTAACTGGAAATTTAGTTTCTCCTTGATCAGTCAGTACAAAGGCTCTCTATCCTTCCCCATACAGTACAGGCATATTCATGAATTACTCAAACACGTGAATTTTCTTTAAGGCTTTACTCAAGCATTTTGCCAAGCAGCTCAGCCATAATGGCAAAGCCACGATTAAAGAGAACTGTAAGTCTTTCTGTTAAAGAAAAATTATAGACTATTTTCAAAGACAACAGGAAAGACAACACAGCAAAGCTTAAAGCCAAGCTGAGAACCAAGTTGCTGAACCTCAGAACTCTACACACAACAGGCAGTACAAAAGACAGACATGAAAGAAACTAATTATGGAAAGCCTGAGCAAGTAGAAAGTTAACCTCATGAACCACAAATGATGTTTACATTAGCTTTGTTCTCCCAATACTACAGCCTTCAAGCTCCCTCAGTAGTATGTGTAGCACCGACTGACAGCTTGGTTTGTTATTAAGTGCCTGGCTCTGAAGAGTATAGTGTTTAACAGCACAAATAGTCTCATTGATGAAGATGTCTCCTGTGCAGCTGTAACCCCTTCTCCACCAGCAATCAATTACACAGGAACTGAGAACATTTTCAGACAAACACAGTCCTTCAACCTTGACTCAATATAAAAAGCAATTCATCCTTCACTGCTTTCTGTAGTTATTACAGATATTTCCAAGGCACCCATCATATTAGCATTCAAACACACAGACTTGGTGAATTAAGTGCACATGGAGGAAAGCATTACCATTCCTTCCCCATAATATGTATTTGGAAGGGGTCACTTTACCAAATGGATTATAGCCACACACACACTTTTAATAGCAAGAGTGACAACAGCTCCTACTTCCTATGCAAAATGTAAGGCAACACCGTAATCCATTTCCCTATTCAACATGTAAACCCACAGGAATGTTACTCACCTGACTCAATCTCCCTAAAATGAAGAGAGCAAGATAACTTTAAGTCTTTCCATGCAAGATAGTAAGAGAAAAAAGGAAACATTTCCTCAAGGCCCAAATCTGGACATTTCTCATCATCTATCAGCTACAAGATCTTCCACCAGACTTGATGAGGGGCCACAAAGACATTTTGAGACACCTCCGCGTCTTTTCTCACCTGACTATTCCATTTTCTAGTTCTGGAAGAAAGCCTTTATTTGAAAGCACAAACACCATATAAGCTAAAAAGAAAACTCCAACAAAGAACAACAGCTTGTGAGTGAGCCACAAGTTAGAGTTCGGCAGATTCCTTGTCACCAACAACCACTGTTTGGATGACACCTCTCCCTTGATCGCTCAGACTAACCATGACTACCACAGCAACAACATGGACAGCTTGCTACCCACATTCTTCTCTTTCCCACGTAAAGACATTTGAATCCTATCCCCAAAGAGGACCCCAACTACTTTCTGTAGCTGAAAGCACATACTCCCCACCCGTCCTGACACACACATTCATTTTCTGTTGAAAAACATTTTATTCTGACCAGGTTTTCAAAGAGTTTCTTTACAATACACCATACACACCCCTCAAAACAAAACAAACAAACCCCACCTCAAAACCTCTCTCTATCATCCTTCTAGGAAAAGGAAGAGCATCCTGTAAGATCACAGTAGAGGTCCAAAGAAGAGACTGCTGTTCACATTTTGAAAGTCTGTGACACCATTTTGCAAAAACAAAGCAGAAGTAGTCAAAGCTACATTAACTCAAGGCTTCTTTTACAGAAAATTAACAGCCTACTAATGTACCAGCTTCCTCTAGAATTAATACATAAGGGAAGAGATTAATCCACTCATTTGCCCATTTCCTTACTCAGTGTTTAATTGCTGGTGTGATCATGTAAAGGTCTATTTGAGTCCAATCCAAGGTGATTATAAGTCTACTGTACAGAGACTTCCTAAACCTTTTCACCTCAAAAAAAACTCGGATTGGTGAAATACCACAGTAAATTTAGTTTATAGCTAATTAAGACAGATGAACAGTGGCAGAGTGCAAAAGAAGGCAGGAGCAATGAGCAAGACAAAAGCTTTGTTCAACCATTAGAGGATGTCCCACCACTCATTTAGCATAAGCAGCAAGTAGGAAAATAGATCAGGAAATACAGAGCTCTGGCAGCTCAATGACCCACCAGCACTGATGTTACCTTACAACACAAATAAATAAGTGGCCCTGCTTGAGCAAGGATGTTGAACCAGATTACCTCCAGAGGTTCCTTCCAACCTCAGCTATTCTGTGGTTCCAATGGCATTCAGGCATCAAAACAAGTAAGAAATCAAGAAATGCAGTTTCCAACTCCAGCTTTGTTTTCTGCAATTTAAAACCATCTCTACTACTGCAAGGCCATTATGTTAAGAGTTCAAACTATTAAGCTAACATTCCTTTATCATTACATCTTATTAGTAATAAAATCAGTTTTATTCTACAAAGCTTTAATAGCCTCATTCATTACCACCAGGTGTCTTAATCCCCAAAGAGCAATGAACAAATACAGAGCATACTGAATAGTTATAGAATAATTATTTGACCATTTTCTTCTAGTACAAGTTTCTCCTCTAACTAACTATAGTTAATTAAAAGGTAAAATTTCTGCCCCTTGGAAGCCCATAGGGAGCAAAGCTGAGTGCAACTGAATGCAGGTTTTTCAACTTTCCTGTGTCAACTTTTACTCAATTCAACTAATAAACAGGATTGCCAAGATCTAGGCTCAAAGCACATCTATCACAACAATAAATGTGCTGGAACTTCATTTTCTGAAATACTGTTTGAACAGGATGTTTCTCTCTACCTTTATATCTGAAAGCCATCCATGCCATCTGTGATGCTCTGTATTTCATTTAGAGAGGTCATACATATTAAGGATTTAAGGCTTTTTGAAAGAAGTCCACTACAAACACATCTTAATTTATTTGATGTACAATTTATAACAGTGTCATTGTAAACAGCACATAATAGCATCCTGTCTTCTCTTTTTTTTCCCAGAATGTACTCTGCCTGCAGTGTCACTGAGTTTAAAAGGAATGGGATCATTTTGTTATTCTTAGAGTGATGCATTTCAAATGGTACTTGATGAATCTGTCTTCATTAAGAAACGGTAATGAAAAAGGCAGTATATTAGAGAGCATCGCAGCATCTGACCAAAGCAAAGACCAATCGCTATTTCAAATAATTTAGACCAACTACTACACCGCTAGACCAATATTCCCATCCCAAGGGATAAAAACTAGAAGCTTAATCCATTCTGCATAGCAAGCTTTGCACAGCAGAACATTTTCATTTGGGTGGAATAGGACTGAAGGAGGAAGATGGAGATTGACCTAAATGATTATCACTGGTCTAGTGATACACAGCTGTATACCTTACTTGTAACCCATCCACAGCTGTACCAATGTCCTTTTAGAGGTGACTTAGGAAGAAGTGTAAGTGCCTTACAGGGTCTGGCTCCTTCCACAACAGCAGTAGCACCTCTGGTGATTTTGGGGCATAGGACACAGGCTGTTACCCTCCCAGATACTGGTGCTCCCCTCACACTTCGTGATTACCATTCAATTTCCCATACTGAAATTGAGTGAAGAATTCAAGCACTGATACATATGTTCTCACTTGCTGTAAGGCACAAAATGTGGATTTCTATGTACAGACCTCTTCAGCCCAACGATCAGTCTGTAGAGAAGTCACAGCCAGCCACAAAGGCAACATGTTTCTGGACTTTGCAAACATGACAGGTACTTTGCTCTACCACCCTATTCCAGCTCTCAAGGTGCTCACTGAGCCTGAACAACACAAAGATCACACTGGGATGAGTAAATTAGTAATTTCATAAAGTAGTAGTTGATTAGAACATTCTGTAACCTATAAACCAAGCCTTTTGAGTTTCCTGGTTTCTCCCCTCCAATTAGACAAAGTAAGGCACCTGATACTTCTCAGTGCTTCTGTACACACAACCTTTTCTGCATATCAAAATGACTTCCAGCAACTCTTCAGTAGCTTCTGTACAACACTCTAGAAATGTCAGAAGAGAAACAAAGTTATCAATTTCCATCTTGAAGAAAGTGTATGAAGAGGCTGCTGCATTGCCAGGAGCCTGTGCATGTCAGTTCATTAATCTGTGAAAGAGGATTGCAGATATCAGGCAGGCCAGTCTCTCCCAGAAGATTTGAAAGGTAACAAGTACTACTTTTTCACACCACAGCTTAGTAGTAACATTAAGCCTGTACTTCAGAATTTCTACCAGGTGCCTGCAGAAGCCAAAAACTAGACCAGAAACATCACCCAAAGGGAGCAAGTCTTCCGCCGTTACTCTACCTGCAATAGTTCAGAGATAGTCTCCTTTACAGGAGAGAGCAAAAACACCTTCTGGGTTGCTGACAATACACATGGCACACTGTGCCTAGGACTTATCTTCCATTCAATAAAAATCTAAAAAAGAGACAAATGTCACAGAAGGATACTAGACAAAGGTCAAGAGAAAGTTATTCTAATGTCTCTAACCCTTCCCCAGAGTTGGTGCTTTAGAGATGAACTGCAGCACAGAACACAATATTAAGCCACATCCACCAAGGCTCCTGCTAACATGGAGATCAAATGTTTTCCTGTATGCTTTGTACATACATGACCTCAAACATAACAAGTAAGTTAAAAAACAGTCTCTCCATCTAACTGAGCCCAAACCCTTTGTCCTTTATTGTCTCCATTAAAAACTGACTATGTCATCTTGAAAAACATTAAAGACTTGGTGTAAGATCTTTGCAGTTGCAGGAACATACTGTACCCCCTCACCTACTCTTCTCCTAATGCCTTATAAAGTTACAGCAAACTTCAAATTTAAAAAGAGATGCTCTAGAATGCCTTGGAAGTTCAGTTCTGTTTTAGGGTGATTTTCAAGTTTGTTTTGGTTTGTTCGGGGTTTTTTTTTTTGAAGGTGGTCACAGGTTTTGACACCCATCAAAAGTAACAAGGTAATTCTCTGATTTATTTGCTCTAAGAGGTTCTTAGAGAACTGTGGCCCCATTGCTGCAGTTGAGAAGTCACCTACTTGTCATCTGTCCTTTATGTCACTGAGTCACACCCTATATTTTCATAAAGTCCAATTACACTCATTTTATGAGGGCTTCTTTCAGGTATCAAGGAAGCCTGAATTGCTAAAAGATGAGCACAGACTCAGTCCAGTTACATGAGAAACAAACTCTGTGAAACTCAGTTGCAAAAATGTTGAGCTGCAGTTAAACAACTGGAATATGCTTTGGGGAAAAAAAATAGTTTTCACAATGAAATAATACATAAGGATGAATACAGCATCCAGGACATGTTGGTCACAACATGAGCAGTGCTGATACCTATGGAGCAGAATGGGAGTAGGAATATTAGCAAATGAAAGAATACAACAGTCGTTTCCTATAATATATAAAAGTTTGCTGTTAGCAGAATTCGGAGGAAGATTAATGCTACATATCATGAAATAACCTGAGACTGGTTTTATGAGGTACAATCCACTCATTTCATTGGAATGACTTTTGTACGCCTCCCTTGAGCGCTTGGTAGACATCAGGGTAAAGCTTGGTTATAGCATCCATTCCTCAACTTGCTTCAGCACATACATAATGCTCACAGGTAGCTGGACCACCTTTCAAAGCACCAGAGAAATACCCACCACAAGCAGAGCCAGAGCAGCCAGGAGGCAGGGCCTGAGCTTCTCATCTGCATTTGGCTTGTCCACACGTAAGAGCAAGTCTCAGCCTACTCATGCTGCCACAAACACATGCTCTGGTGCAAGAGGACAGTTCCATACACTTCTGCCAGGCACCAGAGAAGTATTCAATGCAAAAGTCTCAGCGGTCACCATTCTTCCCATTTAGAGAAGGATTTATAGGACAGCACTGCTCTCCCTCAGGCTGCTCACACAAGTGTTTTGGTTTACCTGATGCCAAGCCTTTCAGTGTGATTCAGCTTTCAGACTGCTGTACTGAGGAGCACCAGAACTCCAGATGTCAGAGGAGTTACCAAAGCATCCTAGTCAGAAATGAAAGTCTTAAAAAGAGCAAGACTTCAGAGATTGTCCTATGCAGGATGTATACACACCCCATATCCCCACTCCTCTTCGCCCTAAACTCATTAAATCTAATAAAGAAACTGCTTCATGGGGAGAAGGGGCAGCTGGGGAGGCAGAGGAGGAGGAGAGAAGCAGTGCAGTTTTACAGAAAGAAGAGGGAAAAATCAGCCTGAACAAGGGTAAGGGGCATAAGTGGGTGAGCAGATATGCAACAATTACAGCAAAATTTAGATGACAAGCTAACTCACGCTCACTTGTCCTCTAAGGAACCAGAGAGCCAGAAGGTAGTGAAGAAGGCAGGACACCAAAAGAGCCACAAACTTCTCAGTTGTGCTCCAAGGGTTCATAGTTTCGCACATGCAAAAAGGTTCTCCTACAAAGATCACAACTCTTTAGCTGACTCCAAGGCACAACGAGAAAGCAAGTTCCTTTTCCTGAACTTGTCCCACAGTGCAACAGAGAACACACAGGAAAAGCAACAGAGCAAGGAAATGGGTGATAAAAAAACCAACAGCTGAAACAGTATCTATCAATAATAGAACACAAGTTTCAAAAATTGTCCTGAAGTCATCAAAGAAGGCACTCCGAGAGTGGCAGGGCATGTGCACAATTGGGAAAAGGCAAGAACAGAGCAGGTGAATGCAGATGAGCTCAATGAACAGACGAGCACAAGACAAAAATATGGTAATTGAAAAAGCCAGCATAAAACAATTGAGGAAAAAGATGGCAAGAAGGTGAACTAACAATGAAATGCAATCAATTGCAAGAAAAATAGCAGTCAATACCAGACTACATTAAGACAGCAATCTATTAACAATCAATTGTGGTGAAACAGCAATAAGATGTAGTCAATAAAACGACCAGCTGAAGGAAATACTCTTTTTCACATGTCTAAACTACAATTTCCTCTACACAGTTACCATAATTTTGATTGTTCATTCAATTAAATTAAGCCCATGCTTTCTCTATACAATAACTGCAGTATTTATGATAATAAGAAGCCGTATTTGACCTTGGGGCTGGGGCTGCTCACAAGGTTTCATGTAAACGTTTAGGAAAGAGCTGTTTGTGGTATCATGGCCACACTTAAGCAACTTGGATTGATTCATTCACATACATCAGAGGCAGTGGCAGTTGTTTGTTTCCTTAAGAAGACAAGACCATAAAGATTAAGGGAAGGACAACTGGTAGAATCCAATCATGTTCTCCTCCACAAAGATGTGCCACACTGTATCCCTGGAACTCTGTCTGTAAGGCTTACTGAAGTCCCAATAGAATTGCAGGGAGTTTCCTTTTGCATAGGTCTGTATCCCTGGCAGTAAGAGTAGAGTCATCTACTTTCCTCCAGCAGTGGAAGGGGTGGGCTTTTCGCATTTATGTTTACAAACCACAGATCATGATGGTGCTGCAGCTTTTTCTGGAGATTCTCCTCCTGCCTGTGAAGATCAACACGTATTTCCTAAGCTCCTCCACAGTCACACCAAGGCAAGGGATCACTGGAATGCAGCAACCATAGCCCAGTGTGGTTGAAATTCATAAATACCAGTTTCCAACACTGAACAAAAAGAAGCATCAAAGAACAGTATTCAGCCAACATCACACTTTTTTTTCACCCATCATAAATTCAAATTTGCTGCATATGAAACTATGACATTTGAAGGAGTTACCTTCTATTTGGCAAGCTAGAGATCCCTAGATACTGTTTACCCTATCCCTCTTCTAATGAGAAACATTGGATGCAAGCAATAAACTTGGTCTTTTTCAGTAGCTAGGTTAGGAAGTTTTATTTAATGAAATGAGTTCCTGCCCAATGCTTTAATTCAGGCTCACAAGAAAACAACATTGTAGAGCTTAAATAAAAAGTCTCTTATCTACTTGCCTGATAATTTTTTTTTTCCCAAAACAGAGACATACCTGCTATTGTGTACACTTACTTTTGTTAAGACACAAACTAATAGAACTGATGTACTGCACAAGGAAACTTGAGCAGGCAGCCTTGGTGGCAGTACATACACTGGTTTATCACAGAAACGAAAAAGTTGTTAGTGAAAGAAGACCATAACAGCTTTCATTTCCCTACACCACTGCAGAAGGAAACAATCAGTTTTGAAAAGGACTATTTCCAAGTTAAAAACTAGTGAAGGCCCTGTGATTTCAGAGATAACAGCTCCTCCTGGTGTGTCCTCTCAAGTAACTGGCAATCAATCAATGCAGCAAATTAAAGCCCTATTTATACAGGCTAGCAGAAACAGGATATGATACAATACCTTTAAAAATCTGACAGCCAGCAGACAACTGTTTATGTTCTGTATATCAGTCCCAGTTTCACTGAAATTTATCTCAGCTATAGAGTCACAACTTTTGGAGTGCAGGAGTTTTAGTTTGCAAAGCTCTATCACTTCCATCTCACTTTGAGAATAGAAGTTCTTCTCACAAAGGAGAGCTCCATGTGGTGTACAGCCATAATATCTGTCCTTCCATGCCCAGCTGTATCTGTCTAGACTTTTCCTCAAATGCTTTTGTCCAAACTCTCAGATTGTCTCCTAATTTGAGGGGCAGGGGAGTGGTGGTGGTGTGGTCTGTGTGTGGAATGGTGGTGGTGCAGCAGTGGCAACAGAAAAAAGGGGAAGGATTTAAGAGCTGTTTCACTAACTTAAACTTTCCTGGAACACACATCAGAGCTTTTAAACAATGCCAAGGGCCAAGTTGTAGTTCTGTTGTATGAAACACAGTCCTTTCCTGTGGCACTTAGAGATCACAGGCCTGGGAATGGCCTGGGTTGGAAGAGATTTTAAAGACCACCTAGTTCCAACCCCTCTGCCATGGGCAGGGACACCTTCTACTACACCCAGGCTGCTCAGAGCTCCATCCAACTTGGCCTTGAGCACTGACAAGGATGGGGCATCTACTTCTCTGGGCCTGTTTCAGTGCCTCAACATCCTTACAGTAAAGAATTTCTTCCTATCATCTAATCTAAACCTAATCTCTTTCAGTCTGAAGCCATTCCCCCTTGTCCTGTCATTACATGCCCTTGTCCTAGGCTCCTTAAGCCTGAAACGCCATGTGTCATCCCCACCTCCCCTCAAATGTTTGGGATACCATAACAAGTATCTTTTCAGTTTGTGTAATCAGATTTGCTATGTTAGGCCATCTGGCTTTATAGCACACACACTGTCACTAGCTTTATAAAGTTTCCAGAAAGTTTAGAGTTGTTTCTAAACAAAACAAACAAAAAGATCCCCACATTATTTTAGGAATACATAAAGGTTTTAGTCACTTGGGACAGCATTTAATCTGCATTGGATTAAATAGTACAATCATCTAATTTAAGTTTTACACCATAATATAGTAATGAACTTAAATAGCCTATAAATATTAAGTTTTTAAGAACCTGGCCATATTCCTGGGAAAGCAGCCTACTACCTAGAAGCCAGCCAAATATGCTTGAATAATAACTGCAGCAAGATGGCTTAGTGTAAGACTTTGTCCACCCTTTCCTCCACGGCTTTCTATACCTCTGCCTGTACGTGCTGCTGAGACTGGTCTAGCATATTTTGATTTTCAGAGTGCAGGCAACAAAAAAACCCCCAAAACCAAAAAACAGTTCTGTGAAGCTTTTGGGAGCAGAAAATGGAGAAAAAGAGTAACTCAGAACCTCCAGCCAACCTAGTAATGGAGGGACTTTTACCCAGGTGAAGATTCACCTAATCAAGATGCAGTCCAACTCACCATCCTTGCTTCTGCAAGGAGTCACTAGTTTCCAGGTTCACTTTTCTTTTTGTTTTTCAGCCAACTCTATCTACAGTCATTTTCCCACCCTAATGACTTCTAAAGAACACAGATCTACAGGATAGTGGTAGAGTCAGGAACCATAATTCAGTTTTCTCAGCATTAGGGCATGTATCAGAACACAAGAAGTCAAAATAGGCATGGTTCTGCAAGCCTGGGCTGGGGCACGCAAACACTCTGGGGACCTCCGTGCCCTCAAGGGCAGAGTACAGCAGACTAACAAGGCATTCAAAACCACCTCCCTCACACTGCATCTTTTCCTCAAAGCTTAGCAGGATTCAAAACTAGCCCTCCTGGAGACAAATACCTGATCCTATACACGCACAGTTAAAGAAGCAGATGCTGCATGCAGAACTAGAAAGCAGCCACAGCAGGCTTCAGAAGGGTGAGCAAGTAGCCGTAACTAACTCTACGTGCCCAAAACACCTGCAGCCTAACAAAGTCATGCCGTTGATCTGGAGAACAGCTGGCTGCTGTATCTAAAGAAGCCTGAGTAACAGAATAGTAACAGAGCACCAGTAACATACACATACCCACACACTCAGTACTGATATTTACGTGAGTGCTTTTCTATTCCCATACCAGAGCACTTCAGAAATAAGAGGTGAAGAGAGCAAAATATCTATAGCCTTTCCACTGAATTCATTGTTTCTACTTCTACCCAGACCACCTCTATTATTCGCATTTAGCCTGTGAAACAAAAGCAGGGGTAGTTTGAAGAACAAGACCCCCCAAATCAGAATTGTGGCACAGCTCTTTTCTGCTCTTCACTGACATTTAAACTACTTCTTCAAGATTATCTTATCAAACCTTTGAGCAAAAGTACCACATAGAAAAGCAGGATCTGAAATCCAAATCCAAGAGAGAGCTGGATGGCAGGGAACCAGTGGCCAGCTGCGTGTCAGCTCTCTCAGCAGCAGGGCATCAGTGCTCAAGGCCAAACAGGGAAAGGACACAAGCTTGTCACTAGTAATGAGATTCTGCAATGCAGCCATGTGCTACCAGCGCTTGGTCATTTTACTACCCTCAATGCTGTAAGGAAGATCTAGACCTAGGAATTACCCGTCACCCTGCATTTAAGATGATGGCATGTAAGCAGCACCACCTCAGATAAAAACTCTGGACTAAAATTCTTCTTCCTTCTACGTACATTCTCAGCTTTCTCTTCTCCCTCTTCCCTTTCTCACTTATTTTGAGAGGGCAAGGGGAGAGAGGGGAAAAAAGTAAAACACTAGTCAGAGCACCAACAAAATTTTTCTTCCCTCAACTTTGTATCACATAGTTCTGCCTTCCTCTCACACCTGTCTTTCACATATTTTACTACCTGCTATTGCCTGTGCAGCGCTATTTTCAGTTTCCTTTAAACATCACCTTTAACACTATTCTAAACTGAACGTGAGAAAAGAATTCAGATAGCAGTCTCATACTTTTGTACACTTACGACAGAGCAGAGTACTTTGTACAGTTTCTCAGCATAGAACAAGCATAATCACTGCTCTAGAGAAGTTGTCAGATAAGACCCTCTAGTGTCAGAAAAGGCTATAAAAGTACTTGTTTTATTGTATGACTGAAGTTATAGCATTGAGGCCATGGAAGCCTCTTACTCCTCACCTGCTCCCATTTCTTCATCCAGCTAAAGGAGGCGCCTTGGCTCAGAAATGTACTTCACTTTGATTCTCTACTGCTGGCAGCCCCACCATTAGTTTGCTCTGTGGTCCAAGCTCAAGTAGCTCAGTGATTTATCCTGTCAAATACCAAACACCTCCACAGATGGAGGCTCCCCAGTCTCTACGGGCCCCTGTTTCAGTGTTTGATCATCTTAACAATGAAGACATTTTCCTAACTGGAATGTTCCCAAGGGCCAGTTGTGCCTGTTGCACCTCTAAGGGCCTAAGATAGATGGCAAGTAAAACAAACCCACCAAGAAAACCCAACATGTCAGACAACCCTACAGGCTTAGACCCAGTTGGGTATTAAACAGATCCTCTTAGTGCTGTACTGTAGAAACCTGCAACCCCAAAAGCTTGTAGCAACTGGAAAGAAACTTGACAGTGTATTTGGTCCACCATCAGATACACTTGACCTCTGCAGCCCACAATGCCAGCTTTGAGCCTGTCCTTGGTCTCCCCACAGCAGTAGCCTCCTGGTGCCACCCCAACGCTGTAACCTCCATCCCTCCCCATCAGGCTCTCTTATCTCTCTGTCCCCAATCCACCAAACTACAGTCAGCCTTCTCTGTCCATCATCCTTTCTCTTCTCCCCATCGCCTCCTCTTGCTCTTCACACAGATCATATTTTGCTTTCCCACTCTCACGCTGTCACAGCCGACCCTACGATCCCCCGCCAGGACCCTGCTCTGGTTTTCCCACGGCACTACATTTGTTTGCCATGACAGACACCCGTGTTATTTCCTGTGGGTGCCGGGGGGAGCATCACCTCGAGGGCAATGCCCTCGTAGCAGCAGCGTCCCCGCTTCTTTCCTCCACTCCGTTCGCCCTAAGCCCACACCCGCCCGCCGAGACCCCCGGCGGGGCCGCACGCCTCATACGCGGGACCGCGCACGGAGAATTCTCCGCGCTCCAGCCCCGCCGTCCCCGGCCGCCGCCGCTTGTGCCGCAAGTGTTGGCGTGGGCGCCCAAAAAGTGACGGGTTTAAAACTTCTGACTTCTCTTCGAGGCGCCCCCGGACCCGCAGCTACGGGAGAACCGCCGTGGAGCGCAGCCCCCGCGGGATCCCCTCAGGGCGCCCGGCCGGGGCAGCCCCGCGGGGCAGGGGCGGCACCGCGCAGCCCCCGCGCTCAGCGCAGGCACTCACCCGCCTCACCGGGAGGGACCTTCCCGCGGCCGCCAGCAGCAGGAGAGCGAAGCCGAGCGGCGAGGAGGGCATGTCCGGGGCCGGCCCCCATGCGCGGGGACCCGGCGAGGCTCCGGCTCCCGCTCCCCGCGGAGGCTCCACCGCGGGCACAGCAAAGCGGCTGCAGACGCGTCGGGGGCTCCGNACTACCTCTGCGATCCCGTCCCCCAGCTTTTCAACTTCTTATTTTGTTTTACTCTGAATCTCTTCAGGCTTGGGCATCTTGGTGACCTTCATGCTGTTCATGACGCTCAAGTTTTATTAGGTTTAATAATAGTGAATGCAATTATACATTTATAACGTGAATTTGCAGTGCTGCACGCAGAGCAGATCAGAGCTTGGTTTCTAAGTTGAAGACGGGGCACAGGTCAGTCCCGACAGTAGTATGAAGTGTAAATCTGGAGGATTTAGAATACTAATTTTGCTAGCAAAAGAAGGCTCTGAGTCTGCTTTGTGCTAGATTCATATTACTGTTCTTATTTATTCACTTTGCACTGACAAGTAGAACTAAACCTGCGCTAAAGCACCTATATTTGGTGACATTCTACACCAGAATCTGGAAGAAAGCCATCAGAGCGAGAAGGAAAGCTCAAAATTGAACCAGGAAGTGGGGAAAATATTTCACATTGGTCAGTTAGATGCAGCTAGAATATAAAAAAGTTAATAGTTTAAATATTAATAGTGTGTATTAATTCCAAATACAACACAGCATCAGTCTGATGCTGTGGAAATGTAACTAGTTAGAGCATTGATGCTGTGAGATCATGAAATTCCTCAGTGTGAATAGTCAAGGCAGCACTTACATCTCAACAGCTAACTCGAGACAGAAAGAATCTGCCATGGTGGTTTGATTGACTGAAGGCTGAAAACATATTTCCTTCAACTTTTCTAAAATGAGAGAAAATAAAGATTAAAAAAAAAATTACTACCTTCAGGCCAGGCAACAGAAACCTTTAAATAAAGAGAAAGGAACCTCTTCCATGTGGATAGCGCTGCCAGCCTTAGCATGGTGCACCTATTTCACATACCAATCTTTACTAATCTCTATTGTTTCTGCATAAGGCTTATTAATTACGTTTTCCAGTTTAGACTTCTGCTCCCAAGATGACTCCCAGCACCTGTGTGCAGCAGAGGGCCATCTGCTTTTGCCAGACCTCAGTAGGCTCATGCCTCCATTGAAAAGCCTCATCAGGGCTATGACGGTGATGTATATCCTGTTGGAAGCAGGAATTTTACTTTGGAGAATAACTCTGCTTTCCAGAAATAATCAAAGGTAGCTCTTCAGGCATGATGACATCATACCAGGGGATGATGACCAAGCAGCCAGGCAAGGACTAAGGCTTAACTATCACAGCCTACACTGTGTACCCTCTACGTTATCTTTGTGGATGGAGATCTGCATGGCTGACAGCAAGAAAGGATGAGTTGGCTGAAGGAGGAGGTGCTGTGGAGATACGATGGTTCTGTTTAGGCCTAACGAATGCACAGAATGGAGAAAAGTTGTATAACCAGAACTTTGAAGGACACCATGGCCAAAAAAACCACTTTTGCCTAAATTAAGGGACATTTAAATATTAACAGGCAAACTCTGCATATGCTATTAAGCTCAATGAAGTACATGCTACCACATACATGACTGTATTACTCAATTCCCCCCTTAGATTATGATATACAGAAGGAGGAGAAGGGCTATAAGATTGGGCTGTGTACAAGCAGGGTAAAAATGTCACCTAGTTAGGAAGAAGACCCACAAGGACCTTGTAGACAGTTGATGGGCTACTCTCTTCTCTCTTCTCCCTCCTCCCAAGCAAGGACACCTTTTTTGGTAAGCTTCTGCATACCATTATTATTATTGTTACTATTTTATATCTATTGCATCAAGTGCATTTATCAACCTCAATTCTGAATCTGTATTTCTGTTGCTTCACTAAACCGCACTATTTGTGGATCTGTGATTGCACGAGTTCCTATTGACCACAACCAGACCTACAGTGTTGAAACTGCAGTATTTGTGACTCTGTGTTCATGGAAGTTCCTATTGAACATGACCAGACTTAGTGCTGGGTGGGTTACAATCAGAAATCAATCCCAGGTGCACCCAGACCCTCTGATCTCCGAGGACCGGCTGGAGCACAAGGGAGTTTATTTTCTTGCCAAATTTCTATACTCTTGACAAAACACATACACTAGTGTTACCTGTATGAATAGAGGAAAAAACCAAAGTGGATCAGAGTAAACTCTGAACAGGTGCGTTTTCACTGTGTCCGTTAAGAAGCTATTATCAAATCTCACAAGACTAAACAAATCCTGTTGACTTAAATGACTGTATTAAAATACAGATCATTTCCTTAGAGATGGAAAAGTATTTACTCAATAAATTCAAATCTCTTTTGTGGGGAAATACTGTTCAAAGTTGTCTCTCAAACCTGGGTCTGTTGGATTTTTGTTATATTTATTCATGTTTTTTATAATATAAAAATTTAACTTGATCTTTTATCAGTGATTATGCAAGAAAAGAACAGTTTGAAAGTAGCCAAGTGAATCATTAAGATGACACTATCCAAATTTGAAAGGAGCTGGGATCCTTTCAATTTGAAAAATACAATGCAATGAGTTGATGAAGCATTGTTCAACTTCAGAATTCTGTTTGTTGAGGCAAGCACTTCTTTTTCCGTAGCTGAAGGACTGCAGATGCTATTTAAAATGCAGGACTTTGTAACTGCTCTCTTGTGCCCTTATCTTCCAGCTGAACCAGACCTCTCATGTATTAAGGAGGAGCTGCCTTACACTGCAACATAGGGATTATCGTACTTGTATGACCATTAAAGCATTCTTAATGCAATTGACTATATTTTGAGGACAAAACTGCATTTTGAAAATGTTCAGTGTCTCTTTCAGTAATCTCCCCTGATAATCCTTTTCTGTGGAGATGGCATAAATATAACTGCAGGCAAGACACAAAGCATTCTCAAGGGTTTGGGTTCTCTGCTCTCTGAAAATTATCACCACTGGGCTCGTGTATGTAGAAAGTAACATCCCTGTCCCACGAGAACCTGAATGCTTTGTCTCTCAAACTTTCTGAAGGGGAAAATCTATGTCATGGGGAAATTGCATGTTTCTACTGTTACGTTTGCTGAGTAGCAGACATTTTCCTAAGCTGCCATAGGCAGTATCCTAAGGAATGTTACAAGTTTTAACTGCAAGTTTTGCACTTCGTGCTTCACCATGACCAGTAACTACTAGCTTTTATAAACACCATCTTTCATAATAAGTTTGTTTGGCATAGAGACATACTCTTGGATCTCAGTGCAAATAGATCTGAACTCCTGGTGAAATTTTATTAGTTTCTACCTTGCACACATATATTTAAAGTTGCAGGGTACAGGGTTGGTGACGTTTTGAGAATTAAGTGTTTTCTGAGACTCAGGATTTAAAGGAAAACTGGAGGGAGTGCCTGCCCTGTACAGTGGCTGTGCAAGTGTTGCCCAAGTGCCTGAAAGGCAAGAGCCATTTGCTCATGTGTTTTGTACCTGTAGTGTGCTGCAGCAGTGAATGTGCTTTGGCTCATTTTTTTTCTACAAAGCTAAGAGGAACTCTCAGTAAAGATCCTTCCAAGCTCAATAAAAGCTAAAGTGTCTGAGCTGAGAGCTAGCACCTATGAAGTAACTCAAATAAATCACTTAAAAATTTGAAATATATGCTTAGGAAAGGAAGAAGAAGAATTTTAGTGTTGAATCATTGAATTTGAATGGTGTTTGTAGAGTTGTAACTCATATAAATATCTTCTTAACTGAAATAGAAGTTTATCTAGGCTGAATCCTTCTGTAGGCCTCCTGGGAATAAAAAAAAAAGGTGTCTCTGAGCAGTATTATGCAAATGAGAGTTAAAAACATATAAGCCACAACTGTAATTACAGCACATTGGTGTTTAGAAAGAGCATTTAGTCTTGGAGCTATATATACTTCAATATCTTTGGAGATACTAAATTACGTGAATTGCACCTTGAAACCTGAACTCTGGGTTAATTTATACTTCTTAGTAAAACTCAAAATTATCTTATTTTCAATCAGAACATGACTACTGCAAATACTTACGTGACAGATCAATGTAAAAAAACTTCTAAATGTTTTTAAAGGGAATTAGGAAGCAGGAGAATTTCTTCTGGTTGCTGGCCGTGATACACATTTTGCATTAAAAACCGGTAATTGTAATTTAGTGCTTTTAAGTACTAATTGTTCTGTTACTTAAGTTACCTGCCCACATGCAGAAGAATGTGCTCAGTTCATGAAATGTCTCCTGGCAGCTCTGCAGGGCTGGAATGCAGGGGTTGAAATCAACCAGCTTTCCCTAATTGTAGATGCAGAATCTGAATGAATGAACGTAATCTGTTGCTCCCTTGTTTTTCCAGACATAAGGGCCTGGTTGTAGGTAATGGACAGCTCAATTTTTCAGCCATCAGACAGTATGGCTTGTACACTTTGGGCGATACGTTTCTTGATGACAACAAAGATATGAGTGCAAATATAGTTTTGGTTTTTTTTTTAACTAAAGTTTTGTAGATTATGTAATGAACTGAAATAGTTGTATCTACTTTTGGAGTCTAGCTGCTTTGCAGAATTTATTCTGTGTAATGATAGTATGGAGGGAATGATTTAGATAGGTATTTAATTTCAATACAGTACAGTTCTCTGTCTTATAAAGAAGAAATTGATATAAATATCTTCCTAAAATGTTGTTGAAGAGTTCATATGACTGTTAATTTGTGAATATGAGACGGTCATTCCTATATTTAAAAATCTTAGAATTATAGAAATGCCAAAGCTAGTTGCAGTCTTGTAATATAGTAGAAAATAACTTTTTATTACAGTTTGAATTTCTAACCAGAATCCCTGGCTCCTATTTAAAATTTCCTTATTAAAAACCCCTGTTCAAAAAGCTTTGTTAAGAATTGTATTTTGGACGATAGAAGGCTGCTAGGATGAACTAATGCTAGGAAAAGATGGTAAGAAATTCTCAGCAAAGAATTCAATTTCTCTCCTCATTTTTTACTAGAAAATAGGAAGCAATGACTCACAGAACAAAGAAAGAAAAGATAAGTCTACTTATTCTTTTTTAAGTAAAATTGACTGAAATATTAGTCTCCCATCTCCCTCTTTTGTTGTGGTAGCTTTTTTTCTGTGAGGAAATTATTTGGAAATCCCTCCATTCAGTGTTTTCCCACCAAGGGAAACCTCAGCACAGAAGAGGAAAACTGCCTTGTACAGTTTGATACACATCTTGTGCAATGATCTGATAGTGGTCTTTTCCAAAGAGACAGAGAGCACTTCTGTCTACTCTGCTGCTAGATGCTTTGTAGGTAGGAGCTGTATCCCCTCAGTCAAATGCTTCCCAAATGCTGAGACAAGCATTTGGTTGCTTGTCTGCAGTATCTAATGGTTTTTTGAGAAAAATATCCTTTGAAGAGGGACAGGATGTGTCTCTTGAGAAATAAAACTTTATAGTCTAGCATTTCGTGTCAAAATATTCCCCACATGAGTGAGTGAGATTGGGAACCTGTTTCTTGGATTTCCCATGTGTTATCATGGCTGTAACTAATTAAATTCTCTAGATTGTAATCATACAGGTTTAATAGTTTTCATTTACATGGCCATTTACATTACAGTAGTTTGACTTTTTGTGCTCAGTAAGAAGGAGATCACAAACTGCTAATCACAATGTCTTTGAGGCTGTTGCTTGTCACATCATAAACATCGCCCTAAAAAGAGAGGGTGACCCTAACCATCCTTCACTTCCATTGCTACCCAGCAGCCTGCTCACAGGTCGTCTGAAGCTGCAGGGACGTAGGGCAAGTACCTGTTTAATGCAGCTCTCTGAGTTACTGTGTCTGTAAGGCAGATGATCATTCTGTCTCTGAGTGTCTGTTCACAGAAATCCTGCTTTGGTGGTTAGCCAGCAGACTTTGAGAAATTAATATTTGGGGTTTTAATCAGCTGACCCCTTGAACAGTCACTTGACTAATCTGAATATCAAACACAAACATGTAAACACTGGTAGGAGGAACCACTGAGCGGTGAGAGTATATGCAGGAAGCTGCAGACAGTTTACCTGTTAAGACATCCTGCCATGATTGCTTGGGAAAATGAAGCATAAGGCGAATGGAGGAATCAGCCTGTTGATATTGTAAGACATTTGAAGTTGTAGATCCACAGGAAAGTCCAGGAGTTGGGACAGGAGTGCGGGAAAAAGCAAGGAGTCAGAGAGGAAATTCCTTAACTTTAGGTGTGTCACTTTGTCCTGGAAATAATAAAAGGTAGTGTTTTCCTAATATCCGGAAGGTGGAATCACATCTCCCTGGAGCTGAATGAGACTTAGGTGGAAAATACTGATAACTGTATGTTAATTAAGGTAAATGTTGGCTGATATTAAGGATGAGTTTTGGATGACGTCTCAGTATTTATGAAAAACTAAAATAATTTTGATAAAGACTAAATCTCACACAAATAGCGTGAAATACTCTTCATACTCTTCTTGCTTCATAATAAAGGATACAAAAATACAAGGCAAATTTTAAGATCTAAAAACAAGATAAGAATTAAAGTCCTAAAAAATAACTTTTTAATTGTCAGAATGCAACCACTAATCCTTTTTGACATCTGGGAATGTGAAGACAGTGGAAATGGGATAATTTGGGTCTTGTATTCCTGGATATTCCTTAATTACTAGTCATCTAACTAACTAATACCTTGGCTGAGTCATTCCTTTATTAAATAGTCGATGCAGGAAGTCAGAGTGTTCAGATGTCCTCAATGATGTTATCAGAATATATTTACATCAAATAAATCAAAAATTGTAATGGAAATAAAGAAGCATAGAAATAAGTCAGTCGTGTTAGCAGTGCCTTTTTTACCCTTCCTAATATCTGCTGTATAAGAATCACATGGTATTTCTACTTTCAAAGTCTTCTTCTGGATTTGATCTTTATCATGGACCATTCCTAAGTTAAAAAATAGTTTTCGTGAATTTCTAAGAGTTAATGTATGCGTGGCTCTTGGTGCTCTGAAGGCAGTACCAATCACTAGAAAAGGCATGGGGTTTTGGCTTTAATGAAACTAGAATTACTTCAGGAATATCCTGCTTGTGTGATGCAGATACAGGTACCAAATCTTACAGTTTGGTGAAGTATTTGTGATGTGTAGGAGTATAAGTAATAGCAGTGGCTTCTGAAGAAATCTGAATGAGAAACTTGTCACAGCAATCCAGTTACACTCAAATATTCAAAAATCAGCAGAAACATCAATATACTTAAAACTGCAGCTTGCACATTCCAGACATTTGATTTTCAGTATTTGTGTCAACAGAAATACAGTCATATACTGCTACCAGATGTTCTTTCAGACTTATAAAAATAATGAATTAGTTTAAATATTAAGAATAGATATGGTCAGTGAATGAAGTTACTGAATAAGAAAACAGTAGGTCTTTCCATAAACTATGAACATTCTGAACAAGTTTTAGTTAGAACTGGCCAGAACCTAGAGGCAGAAACAGAGGGTGTAGATGAAGAAAATGACTCTATGGAATTAACAAATCTTTCAAGCTAAAACTTAGCTGAAGTGTTACCTTCTTGGAACAAGCTCATTCCAGTCAATGGTTTGTGAGATTTAGAAACCTGGCCAGAAAACAAATCCTCCCCTTCCTGCCATGTGCAAGCTTTTTCAATAGTTTTTGTTAATTCTTAGCCATTGTCACATAAAAACCTCATCACACAGCCAAGCTCCAGGCTTCTCATTAATTATGACCTAAGAAGAAAAGTTCTGTGAAAAGTGAGTATCTTGGCGTTCTAGCAAATCAATGACTCCCAATTAATGTGTATGTTCTAAAGCAGCGGGAAAGAGTAGAAGTGCCTTCCCTTGTCTACTGGCTTGGATTACCTCTGAAAATCAGAGTAAATGGGCAGGAAAATTCTTCTGGGTGGCAGTTCCACCAAGGGAGGGAAGAAAAATATGCACTGGGGATGTACTCTGTAAGCTAATTCTGGACATGTTCTCCTTTGCATTCTCAAACACAGACCTTCATGGGTTAGGTCTTCTCTCATAGAGACTACTTATCTATCCTATTTCAAGTACTTGTCTTTTTTTTATCACCTGTTAAATATTTGTGTTTCGCTGACATGGTGTTCCTTTCTTTGTCAGTTTAGGCACCACAATACTGTCTCACAACTTGAACAGCAGTAACTTGAATGGCAAACAAGCATTAAAAAGTTCAGAGAATAACTTTGTTTAGTTACTTTAAAAAACCCAACAAACTGTGTTAGAGTTAATTTAGGAATTTGAATGCTAATTACAATATCCTGGAGGTATAGAGGCTTCCTGGGAGCGAAAAGTCTTGAATTGAGATCTTGAATTCCTATAGATTATGACAGCTGGAAGGAATGACTTGTGGTTCAAGTAATTAACTGCACCTCTTCAAATGTTTGAAGAGCTGGCTGTAAACAAATTAAGTGTAAGAATACTATCCAACATATGACCAGAACATGAAAATACTTCGTAAATATTCCTGAAGCATGCAGAGACAAAAAAAAAGCCTTCTGAATACATAGTAGATTGTTGTTGTCACAAAACATAGATTATTTCCATAAATTAACTGGAAAGCTCTATGAAAATTAACATTCACTGTAACCTGAAAGTAGTGAGCTAGTGCATGGTACTGAGGAAATAGAATGGAACAAACCCCTAGACAGGCTCAGAGAAGATGTGAAATGGGAATTGGACTCTGACAAACAAGAAAAAGATCCTCTCAAGAATCTGATGCAATATATAATATACCTGAGATAACAATATACTATTCTTCTCTATTCCTGGTATTATACTGGATGGAGAATAAAGTAATCTTCAGTGTAAGTTGTGTAACTCAACATGTTAATTTGCACTTTCCCTGCTATTTTCCCATATAGGCTTTCACTTGTAAATGTGACCGTGCACATCTTCCACCCGTGGAGGCATTCAAGGTTACACATTGTTTCTCCATTGTAATTAAGCTGAAAGGCTAGACCAGGAAAAAAGTTTTAGGAATGAATACATACAGTTCTTGTGCTGTTTTTTGGATATGACCTGTTTTCCCCTCTGCCCCCACAGTGACTATACTGGGCATGTGCTGGAACATGGGAGGGGAGAAAGCCAGGGCAGCTGACCCAACCTGTCCAAAGGGACATTCCATAAACGTGATGTCATGTTCAGCACCAAAGACTTCAGGAAAGGAGTAGGATGGAGGACGTTTGTTATCACTGAATCTGTCTTACCAAGTAACCATTATGTGTGCTAAGGCTCTTCCCAGAAAGTAGCTAAGCATCTGCCTGCCAGTGGGAAGCAGTAAATAAATTCCTTAATTCAATTTTCTTGTGTGTGCAGCTTTGCTTCACTTATTAAACTGTCTTCGTCTTGACCCCCTTGTTTTCAGCTTCTAATCTTGCGACTCTTTGCCCCATTCTGGTTGGGCAGGGCAGCATGGGGCAAGCAACTGGGCAACCCACCACAAGTTCTATCATCAATATTGTGATTACTTGGAGAAAAATCTCTTGCAATTGCCAAGTCAGATTTTTTTTTTCCTTTTTTGCAGATGTAGTTCTGTGGTACAAAAATAGATAAATTCTAAAAATACATAAAAACTGTAAAAGTTATCCAACACCAGCGGGTTTCTTGTATTTGAATCTAAGTAAATCTATAGAGGAGAGAGAAGAAACGTTTTACTTAATTGCATTTGGAGATCTCACTTTCTGTTAGTCTGCTCATGATCTCATGATGTTGTGTCTATGTATTGTTATTTCCTGGATGCCACAGACTTTCTGCAAGAGGATATCCTGGGATGGTGACCTCCAGCAGAAAGCCATAGGACTCTAACTCAAGGAAAGGCCTTTTGTCATCCCAACAGATGTCCAGGACTTTGTCAAGTAGTAGCTGCACTTTGCCACAGCAGATGCATTTGAACACTCTTGAATGGCAAAAGGAAAAACATAGTCCAGTCATGGGGTGTAAGTGAAAAACTGTATTGCTAAATGAAGGTATCTAAAGAAAAAAACTTTTTGGAGATTATTAAAGAGATAGTGTAGACTGCATATCCTGTTTAGTATTACATGAATAGAATTAGTTTAATACTAATTATGTCTGGAAAACTCATGGTTAAGACATTCCTGGGTATCATCACAGAATAATGCTGTGACAGTGATTTCAAGGATTGCAACCCACACTTTAGAGCTAAAATGAAATGCAGAAAAAATAATCGTAATTGTAAATAATCTGGTTCTCTAATTTAAAAAACATCCATATTTATAGTAGTTGGAACTGTTCTACTTCTGTTCCCACACAGCTAAGCCGGACGGAGAACATACTGGTCTCTGTCGGATATTCCTGGCACAAACATTCCCAGTGTAGTTTTGCTTAATCTAGATCATTTAACAAGAACAAGTGAGCTCTGAGAAAGCCCAAGCGAAAAATATGGATCAAATATATTTTTCTGTCATATCGTTTCCTGCAGACTCAAAGAAAATAACGTGTGTATCACACAATCTAGGAATTTAAATTTGTATCTAGGAGATTTTAAGTTTCATTGTCATCATATGTCACTGAAACACAAGCTAAAAGTTGTACATGCGAAAGAATGTGAAAAAGCAAAGTTTTTCTTTTTTAATAACATTTTATTTGACATTAATTGTATTATTAAAGTGAATATTCATTTAAAGTAATATAATGCATACTTCAAAGACTACAAGCAATGAACTTATTTGGAAAGATTTACTTTAAAACTATGAACAAACAGCCAAGGCAAACTGAATTTACTGAAAGCAGAGAAAAAAATCAGTAAGCCAAGACTGAAATGCAATTTCTAGTATAATGACAAGTAGCCACCAAATAAAGCGCAGTAGAAGAATTACATATATAATTTGTTACATGTGCCACATATTTCTCTTCTGCCACAGTAGGAAAAACAGCTTACTTGATGTCACAGAGAAGAGCCACTCCTCTCAGAATCCAATGGTCTGGAGACTTTCCTGTCTTTAAATAGACCTCTGTAATAAAGTTCAAATCTGTCCTCATGGGCTTCTTGTAAAGAGGACAAACATAGAGCTTGGGATCCCTAGGTCTGCTTGAATCAACAGCAAACATGTGGAGCACAGGCAGCTGGACAAAAAGGATCTTTGGTGTAGACTCAACGAGTATGCTTCTTCGTTTGTCCCAGCCTGCACCTTCCAGGTAGAGCCCATAGATATATACTCCTTCCTGTGTGAAGGGTAAGCAGATACATCACAACATTATAAAGCATAATACTTGTCTTAAACCATTAAAAGTCATATATGTTTTATAGTAAAAAGTATCTGACACTGAATCTCTTCAAACTATTTCATTTTAAACTATAATATAATCCTTTTTCAGAAAATAATGCTACTGAAATGGAGGGCAACAAAAGTTGTTTAATAAAGTCTATATTTTACAAATGGTCGTGTAAAGTTTACTATAAATTCCAAAAATTAACAGATGGTACAATGAAAGAGTTCTTTCAATTAAATATTTTTCTAACTTGAAAAACTAAAATCTTCATACTTAGTATTTGGCTTCTATGCTGAGCAAAAACATTAGGGTGAAGACAATAGTAACTTTTTCCTCTATCAATCAAAATAACTCAGTGATGCATAATATAAACTAAATACCAAAATTAATACTGAAACGTCTTTGCATGTCATACATACAGAAGGAGATGATGTGATTTCTTCTCTGGTTAGCTTTAGCACATCATTATGTATTGCAACTTTATCTAAAGCCCAGTCTTTATGTGCTCGAGTTGCTTCTTGTTTCATTGCTGTCAGGAATCCTTGAGAAATTAAGCCAGACATTTAATATTTATCTCACATGATAAAATAAAATCTTGCTCATATAATAATTACTAGCATGGTTTTGCACTGAACTTATAGACAGATAATCAGAGTTCTGTTGAAAATGAGCATCCTGATTAATGATAGCAAACTTTTCTTTGGGACCAAAATAGGAACAAATGACGAAAGTGGCAGAGTGTGCGTTACACCGAGAAAAATATTTTTAAATGGCATGTACCTTTTTTTTCCTATTAAATTGCTCTGTTAAGAAATATTTGTTCAGGACACTGACTTACAAATTATCATTAGGCAATCAACTACAGGATCAATGATAAAGGTGTCTTTCAAGAAAGAACTTCAAGGCAAACATTGTGTGAGCTGATATTTATGTAAAGGCATCTTAGATAAAAGGTGGGGGTGTTTTAAATGAAAGAAGTAGAATGAATTTCATTGATAGAAAACAGAAAATATGTGTCTGAATATGATAATAAAATAACTATATGAGTGTGCGGAATCTAGTTAACGCAGTGCCTATGAAGAATGAAAAATGTATGTTTTGTTAGGGGGAAAAAACGCACTCCTAGACAGAAGTGAAGGCAGAGGATGACATAACTGAGCAGCAAGTTAAGTGATTTTTTTGAGTATTGTTTTGAACAGACTTTACAGAGGTTTGAAATAAAAAAAGGTTTGTGATGCAAAGGGCTGAATAGTTTAAGCACAGATGACTGAGCAGCAAAGAGGTTTGAATGTGTTACGAAAGAAAAAGCTACAAAAACAGAAACACTAGTAGCAAATACCTGGTTGTTTCTGTGTGTGACAGAAGATAACAATGAAGTCACCAAAAACTCGGTATCTGCTATTTTATGCTGCTTGATGAGAACTACTTGGAATTGTCATAGAGACTGAGACGAAGAAAGAGAAATTAACATACAGAACTGCATACTTAAGAGTGAAGATCCTGGTGAGCAGTATTACAAATATAGTGTAATATTACAAATATACTCACCTCTCCCCTACCCACAGCACACATTTTGCACTTAGCAGGACTACTTTTTTTTTTTTGGAACACAGAGGTTGGAGCAATAATACAGTTCAAGACCATCTGTATCTCAGGTTTGTTGCCCATTAGGCTAGATGTTTTCTTTTGTTGAAACAGTGTGGTCCATTATCTTCATTTACACCACCATGGGTGCTGCTCTTGAATCACCAGAGATCAGTATGCTTATCAGCTGTGCCACTTAGGATACAAATGGAATGATATTTTGACTGGCATCCAAATACCATCTTTTAATAATAAATTGGATGTGCTCCAGGCACCTCAACTGTTTCTGAGAGTGACTCTAAAAAAGACTTTGGTATTAGTACTTTTTACAGTCCTGGCCGTAGGAAGGCCAGTAAGAACAGAAGGATCACAAAGCAAAGGTAACTCATATAACATTCAAGAATTTCAGAGGTTAAGCCTAATTAAAACAAAAAACACCTCATAGCTGCCAGACAGAAGTTTCTTATGAGAATTTTATATAGGTAGTTGTGTAGGCTAAAGGAGATTCTCCTATGAACACACACCTAATAAGGTAATGGGTTTTTTTACTCCTGGAGGTGGTTAAATCTTTTTTTTTTCTCTTTCCTCTAAATGATGAAAATATCAATCTATAACAGATAATGATAGATAATGTTTACTTGTACTTCACAGCACATCTTCAATGAATTTGAAGAAACCATTCATTAAATAACCTGTGAAATGGACACACCATGAAAACTAAATGTTGATAATTCTCTATGAAAGATAGATAACTGCTATAAATTCTGGTACAGTTGAACATTCACAGAATCATAGAACAGTCCATGTTGGAAGAGACATGGGAAGTTCACCTGGCCCAACCTTTCACAGGAAAGGGAGACTAGATGAGATTATCTAGCACTGTCCAATTACATCTTCAAAACCTCCAGAAATGGCGACTCTACCATGTTTCTGATGAGATTGTTCCAGTGAGTGACTGCTCTTACCGTATTGTTAAAAGTCATTTTGTTGCTACTGTAACATCTTTCTCTAGATTAAAGCTCTTCCATACTTGCAACTTACAGTTTGGAATGAGTTAAACAGTTTCAAACCACAGAAAAATAGTATTTGCTTTAAAAGCTGTATCATTATAATTAAGTATACTTTCTTCAGAGCTGTATAATATCATGCTACAATATGTCAACAAGATAAATTATTTTATTTATTTACTATATGTTTTCCTTCTTGTAATATAAAAACTGTTTTTATGGGTCAGACTAAAAGATCATAGAACCATAGAATCACATAGAATGGTTTGGGTTGAAAGGGACCTTAAAAATTCTCAAGTTTGAACTTCCCTGCCATGGGCAGGGTCACCAAAAAAAAAAAAAAAGTAGAATTAGAGAATTCCATGAGACCAAGTCCAATACAACCTGGCCTTAGACACTGCCAGGAATGGGGCACCCACACTTCTTTGGGCAATCTGTTCCAATGTCTCAACCCCTCACAGCAAAAAATTTCTTCATAATATCAATTCTAAACCTACCCATTTTCAGTTTAAATCCATCCTCCCTTGTCCTATCACTAAATGTTGTGAAAAATCCCTGTCCAGCTCTCCTGTAGCCCCCTCTAGGTACTGAAAGTTGCTATAAAGGTCACCCCCAGAGCCTCTTCCCCCATGCTGAACAGCCCCAACTCTCTCTCCCTGCCTTCATAAGAGAGGTGCTCCAGCCCTCTGATCATCTTCACGGCCCTTCTCTGCACTCCCTCCAGCGGGTTCACATCCTTTCTACAGGGGCCCCAGAGCTGGATGCAGCACTCCAGGTGGCCTCTCACCAGAGCAGAGCAGAGGGGCAGAATCTCCTCCCTTGCCCTGCTGGCCACACTGCTTTGGATGCAGCCCAGGCTGCAGTTGGCTTTCTGGGCTGTGAGTGCACATAGAACCCATTTATCATCTTGGCTTCTGTGACACACTCTGGCTGTATAACCATTAAATTATTATTCAATACATTACTACTCAAGTCTTTTCAGTAACCTTACCTTGTGGATTAAAGAATCCAGTTATCCAAAACACCTTTGGTCTTCCTTGAAATATCCAAGTAGATAATTGTTCATTTCTTTCCAAAAGGTCAGTAAACCAGAAGCCAAGTGTGGAAGAATCCCAAGATACTCTTCTCCATACTTGAGGGATTCGAGCATCATACATGTTATCAAGTGCGTCTCTTAAATTCTGACGGAATTAAATAATACTCAAAGTAAATCAATCAATGTAATAGCTTAAAGCACAATATTCCATATGAAGTAAATATACTTTACTTGCCTCACTCATAACAATAGTTCCTTCTATGGCTAATTTCAGATCATTCAAACTGGTGCGGACAACTGTGATCACCTTCTGCATGCGGTCAATTTCTTGACGAAGAAAAATATTCATAGAGTTAAGTGCTCCCATTTTAACTAAACGAGCCTTTACCTAAAATATAAAAGCACAGAAGGAATTTAGTTAAGGCTTAATTGTTGAAATGCTGTTGTAGTATACAGTATCTTAACTTTCCATGTGTTCAGAAAATTAAATATTAGATTTGTATATTGTTCAACTAACATCCACTTGAAACTGTTGCAGGTTTTTGGGGGTTTTTTTTTGGTCTGATACTACCCAGTTACTCATGATTTTGCTAGAACAGGACTTCACCCAAAAGGCGCAGGGGACTGCTATCACGAAATGTTGACTGATTTTTTTCTGTTTTCACAAGTAGCTTTGGAAATCCAAGCATAGTCTCCATGACATATCTCCATGACCAATTTAGATGTCTTGATTTTAAATAAAAAATCTTCATACCAGTTCACGCTGGTAGCAGTAATGTTGTTGGTTGCTTGCTTGAATCTACTACTAGCTATATGATCTTTCGTACAATTCAGTGTTTCTTTTTTGGAATGTGTAGCGTGAAAACTCAGAGAGAACAGCAAAACAAGACTAAGATTAGCTTGCCTCATGAGGTATGTAATCTGGAGGAAGTTTCTCTAGCATGTCTTCAGCTGAACGATAAACAACTGATTCACGAGTTTCTCCAGATCCTCCGCCACTTTCTTTAGGCTGGATGTTGGTAATAGTATCTAAAACATCAGCTGATGTATTTCTTTGGTATCTGAGAGGATGAGAAATACGTTATAAGTTACATAGAATTTTTTAATAGTTAATGATAACTTTGTAGAAAACACAAAAACCAGTGTGTCATGAAGTCAAATCAAAACCCACACAAAACTGTTTTCCTTTGCATCTCACACCAACCGTAATACACTGAGCATGAATGTTTAGTTTACCACGGTTTTAAAGAATATGAACTTCCCTCTTCCCTGTTATACACTTGCTGTGTTTCTAATTCAGGGATAAGAAGGATGTCTGCAAGCTGAGATTGTGAGGTGGCAGAAAAACCTGATAAGAATTATATTTCTGATAAGAATTTTCGAAGAACTATTTGCTGGGAAGAAGCAACAGAAGTTTTTTAACGAGGAAGAATATTTGCCTCATTTAATTGCTTCTTGAAAGTGTAATGCAGAAGCAGGAAAAGGTAGAGGTATAACTCTGCAAGCTGCGCCTTTGTTAATTAGTAAATCCATTCTGCTTTGAGGTATTTCAGGATTCATGACAAGGGCTGCTAGATTTACAGCACTACAGGTTAAAAATTTCTATTCCATAGTGAAGCATGGGCAGTGCTAATGTAAATTTATGTCCTGAGTCAATACAAAAATGTGAATTAAATTTGTGTGGCATTGGATTATGAAAGATAGTTGACCACATCAGTCCTTCAACACAAGAATTATGGGAGTATTTTTGTTACAGTGCTATCCGGTGGCATAGAGCTAAGAGGGGAAATAAGAAAGAAAGCCTGGACTACTGACGTGTTAGCAATACCAACTTTTACCTTATGGAATCAGCTACACAAGGAACATACATCATGACTGATGTAAGACATACATTTATACTGATTCAAAGCACAGTTTTGCATGTCAGTTTTACTTTTCAGCTTTCATATGACAGCCATCTCCTTCTATTACTTTGTCATACATAATTATGTAAGACATGAAACCAAAGATAGAATGTGTCAACTCCTAAAGCACCTAAAGATGCTTTGGATACAGTATCACAATATTAGAGAAGCTAGATACTACAGTACTTCAACAAAAATTTTTTGTGCATGCAATTATAAAGACTATAAATCAGAAAAATAGAAGAAATACTACTGAAAGTTTGCTTCTCAGAGGATATAATTTCTGCTCCTAAAAGTAGGAATGGTGGGGGCTTTCAAGGTTTTTCACAACCCTTGATTTTAGACTCAAAACTCTCAAGCGTTTTATCAATTTATGGCCTCATTAAAAGAATGAAAGATGTATTCAAGACCACGTATGGGCAGAAAAGATAAAATTTCTCTTGGACTCATGGCTTCATTGGTAATTTGGATGACATACTGGTGGTTGTAACCTTTACTTTGTGTCCTGCTGATTTAACAAGAAGCGATAAGAGAGATGCGAACCTTCCTCTTCACACTGTAAGCGGCGTTCTTCCAATACTGCTGCAGACTATTTTCTGTAGAAGGTATAGGTTCCCTGATCATTACATCAATTAAATTATAATAAATTACAAAATTTAAGAAATGGTCTTTCTAAATCTAAAAAATAAATAGAAATGATTTTAAAAAGAAGGCAATATGCAAACTTTGGGGAAAAGGAAAGAATGACTTTTGAAAAATAACATCTAAGGAACAGAATCAAAGGTTAGTGATATTCCTTTCCTCAATGACATAAGCTAGGAATCTTCTTCTATTAGAAGAGATATTATGTGAATCCTGTATAAATAACAATTACTGTTTGAACAAGACTTTTTTATAAATAAAAATAGAAAAGACAAAAAGATGTTTCTCAATCTCTACATTAAAATAATTTTCCAGTGTGGAAGGGAGATTAAAATACCAAGAAAAAATTTCATTCACATACCACTGGGACATATTCAACATAAAAACCACTCTGCAACAAAATTTTTCTGGGCTTTGGAAAACCTGAGTTTCCTTTAGGTTGAAAATAAAATGAAGTATAGATGGAAACAATAACAATAAAAAAATGGCAGAGGTCTGTAGAGGAATTACCATGGTTCCTGAGAAGAGAATCAGTTGCACATGATGGGTTGACCCTCATCACATGTAAATATCTATGTGTAGATGTCTCCGTAACAGCTTTTTGTCTAGACTGCCCAATTCAGCTCATGTATTTTAGATGTCTGCTTTGTGATCAGGGAAATTGCACTTTACAAGAATCTACTTTCTCTATTACTGTTAAGGAAGTTTAGAGTAATCATAAAGGAAGCTACAGCAACATTAAATGAATCTTATTTATAGTGTCAGTGTTGCCTAAAAGTATGTAAGATAAAGCACTCAATACCTATTTATATATTGTTTTTCCCTGAAGCCGTTTTGTAAAGTGAATTGTGTCATAAGAAGAAAAAAGAGAATTAATTTTCTATGGATTTTGATTTACTCCAAAAAGGCATTATTAAGAGTATTTTCTAAAGAGTTTGAATGTAACAGACTATCATTATTTGACAGCTGGAACCCGTGCCATCACGAATTTTCCGTACTGGAAGTTAAAACTAAAAAAAATGCACGTGACAGAAACATTGCCTCAGCTTTGTGTCGAAAACAGCAATATCTATTGCAGCACAGTGTTCAAAAGCTTACGTTCACCAGCCTGCAATAGCTTAACAAAAATTCAGCTACGTTTAAGGCTTCAGTAAGGAACCAATTGGCAGAAGATTGTCAGAATATTCCTTTCCTGCTCAGGTACCTGTTAACTATGAGGCTTTTTCAGAGCCTATGATTCATACAGCGGGTTGAAATCATTCTCAATGACTTCAGGTGTTAATCCTAAATGAAAGCATTGAAAGTCATTGAAGCCTTACAATTGGAACCAACAGACTGAGCTTTTGGCCGAACTGTAAAACTGTCACAGCAAATTAGTGAGAGATAAGACTTTCCTTGTCCTCAGTAATAATAACATGGAGAGGTCTTAGCTCTCTCAGGGTTTCAGTTCTAGCAGTTAGCCTTCTGCATACCCTGAGATGACTTGATAAGATATAAGGAGAATTTGAATAGAACTTTTATACCGTATGGCCTGCTAATCCATTTGGTCTGTGCATCAAAGATGAAATTCAGACACAGTAGCTGTGCATAGTTGCCTAAAACAGACCATGATAAGGCATGGAAAAAGGCATGAAGCTGTTGAACATTTTCCCCAAACTCTAAAGAAATACCTACAAGGCAGAATCTACAAGAAAGAAAAAAAAACCAGAAGGACTAAAGTAGCAAGAATATGCTGAGGTGCCAAGTGGAAGAAAAACTGGGCACTAAAGAGAAATCAAAGAGCTGTTCCTACTCACTAAAGCTCCCTCAACAGTGTTAGTCTCAAGTTTCCTCCTATAAATTAGCTCTCCTGCAAGCCTAATTTTGGATCTAAAGCATGTCTCTCTTCAAGACTTTGTTTAGTTCTCTGTTAAATCTTGGCTCTTCTTTCTCCTTAATCATTTCTGGAAGGGAGGTCTTGCAAGTATCAGAGAATGACTTGAAACAGAATCTACTCTTAGATTCTCTTCTTCACAAGCATATATTAACAGTGGTATGTGCTAGGCAGAGTTGACAATAAAACTGTGTACTCGTCTCACAGCATGCTTAGAATACAGGCCTCTTGACATGGCATCAGCTTCTCAACTTTGAGACTGAAAAATTGTGGGAAATTATTGTTTCATGCAAAAATGTTAGAAGATGTTTTCACAGCAACTCTGCATTTGAATAGCATTTGTTTTATTTAAAAGTAGAAAAATAGCTACGTGAAGAAAAATGAATGCAGAATGTGGACATACTGCATATGAAAATGCAATAATTCATGGGAGAATTATTAAGAACTTCAGTGAAAAAAGTATGATTATGTTCATATGCTTTCACAGGGCATGTAATATTAGAAGGAAATAAAGGGCAAGCTGTTACACAGATTATTTGGAATGAAAGAGTGAATTGAGTCAAAGATAAAATTTTAGATGGAGCTAGTACTTGGTGCAGTTGAAAAGCCTCTTTTAAATAATGGAAATGGCGGGACTGATTGCAACATAAGTTTGTAATTGCATCCAAAGGCATGCTTGTAAACCAAATGACAATCCAGAGAATCATTTAACAAGCGTGCACAGAAAAATAAACTGCTTGAAACAGAAAGCAAATACTAGAAACTTTATCTAGTTGAATTGTACAGAACCACCTATCACTTGTTCATATAAAAGTTTCATAATGCTTTCAATTAAAAAAATAAAATCATGAGGAGTAAGTAACGGGTTACAACTGCCTTAAAAGGACATGTAAAATGTAGCTGAAGATACTGCATTTATAACAATGTACACACACAGAAAGTGTTCCACTTCAGCAGTGAAATTCACATGAATCCTAGGCTTCCTATGAAAAATATACTTTACTTAAATATTTGAGAGGGATTTCTTTCCAAATACTAAAAGAAAGTTTCTCTGTTTTCAATATGTTGAGACCTACTTACGTAATATCAGCATTGGGATGGAGACCAAATACCTCTGGGCTGTCTATGGCAGGGAGTAACTGGATGTAGTCAAAGTACTGTTCCAGGGTTTTGCAAACTGGAATTTTATACCCAGTGTAAAAGCAGAAAGCGCTGTCAAACATACTTTCATTAAACCATACCTGTGAAAAATCCATGGGGAAAAAAGAAAGCCAACAATTATTTTGCTACTTAGAGGGCTTTTCAATCTCATTTTTACTCTTGGAGGATTAGGGTTCTTGTTTCAGCTACTACATCTAATTTTACTTTAATACAACAGTAAATCATTGAGAATTATGTCTACTAAATTTGACTTCCAGCTAAGTCTTTTTAAGCTTCTGCTCCTCACCAAAGAGGAACCAAGGGGAGGAACCTCACTGCCAAAGAATAACATTTGAAAAATTCATTTTACTTTGAAAAGTCTTATAAACTGCTCAAGTGCATACTCAGCAGAAAGAAGGCCTTCTGATTTCTGTACTGCAGCTGCCAATAAAAATGACAACTGTATTTCCAAGGTCTCCTACCCTTGCAAAACAATTAAGAAGACGTTTATCATAGTCATCTGTGACTCGGCCTCCGTACTGTACTTCTCCAATCATGTAGCGCACTGTGTTCCACGATATCCCCTGGATGCAAGTAAAGTAAATGAAAGGCTATAGTTATTATATGTAAGAAGAAGATTGTAATTTCAATATAATCTGAAGCTCATAATGTTCTGAAATGTAAACTGAAAAAATCATATAACAGTAACACTTTATTTCTAATGTATTTACTGAGCTCAACTCTGTAATTTTATAGAAGAGTTGGGCTTGATCGTGCTATTATACATATAGTGTCACAGGATCATTTAGGTAGAAAAAGACCTTTAAGGTCATCGAGTCCAATCTTTGACCAAGCACCATTTTAGACCATGGCACTAAGAGTCATGTCCAGTTTTTTCTTGAACACCTATGGGCACAGTGACTTCACAGCCTTCCTTGGCTGTCCATTCCAATGCGTGACAACCTTTGCCATGAAGAAATTCCTCCTAATGTCCAACCTAAAACTGCCCTGGGACAGCCTGAGGCTGTGTCCTCTTGTCCTGGCACTGGTTGCCTGGAAGAAGAGGCCGATCCCCATCTGGCTACAGCCTCCTTTTGGGGAGTTGGAGAGAGCGATAAGGTCTCCCCTGAGCCTCCTTTTTCTCCAGGCTAAACACCCGCAACTCTCTCAGCCATTCCTCATATGCCTTGCTCTCTAGAAGTAAAATCTCATTATATATAAAATACTATTTAAACAAA